>JAOXJM010000001.1:162016658-162035826 GCA_026413425.1 Tringa solitaria
ATAAATTATTATTTTTTTTTCTACAAGTTTTAATACATTTGAAATGGTGTAGCTGTCAGACTTCTTGATGCCTTCCATTTTTTTGCAGATGTTCAGATCTACTGGTATCACTGAGATACAAAAAGTCTTTACCCTGATGGGTAGCACTCACAAAATAATAAAATGTTATAATACAAAGAACTGAGGAGAATAAAGATGACCTTTAATTATTTTACAAGGATGATAATGCAGAGAATTCCTTCCCCAAATTCCATCTGTTCTAAAGTGGTGCTATGCATTACTATCCAAAAACTACGAAAGAGCTACACAGCTTGTTGAAAGTGTTTAAGATGAGGTCCAGATACATAGGTATTAAAAGTTGAGCAGGCTTTTCCCTAGTCCTCTCTACAAGGTGAAAATTAACTTACAGGAAGCAAACTTGAACTTTCTTTTTTGTGTGTCAAGGAATGAATGTTAAAAAAAAAGTCTAGAACTTATCATGTGCTTACCTGCAAACTGTGATGACAAAAACTTTCAGCAGCTTGCTAACTAACCAGAAAAATGCCTAACCCTCATATGTATGTAGTCTCATACACTACAGTTCCTCAAGTAAACTAACTTCATGATCAAAATCACCTTCATTTTACTGTGTATTAGCAGGCTGTCTTCAGCCAATATTGGGATTTATAAAGTGGTTGTTTTTCCCCTGACCTACCTAGATAGAGTAAATCTTGTAATAGGATAGATATTCATTCTATTTTTATCTGAACAGTCTTGAGTGACTGTTCAGTCTCACATGCCAATCACTGTGAAACAAGGAGCATCCATCTTTCCCTGACCAAAGACCAGAGGGAAGTAACAGTGACCCGTGATGACTTGCTTGGAGAACAGAAGCATCTCAGTTTTTCAGCAGCTCCTAGACTTTCATATTGCTTTTTCTTTCACATCTCACCAGAGAATGTTATTTGGAAAGAAAAGACATCAAACCTGTGTGGTAAACAGCCTCAGCTCAACCTTGTTGTACCTTACCTGCACAGAGAGTATCTACCGTCGTTTTAAAAAACCTATGTGCTGGAATCAATGCTTCCACGTTACACCATATCTCACAAGCAGCACTTATTAAAAGTACTGAATATCCAATTTAAATTCCTTCTGAAGTCACAGAGGATTTAGATCAACAAAACCCTTTCCTCAGAAGCGTGGTCCTTCTAAGTTAAAACTTTGACATGTTGAGGTGACTTAGAGAAGTTATTGAAACCAGTCTGCTTAACTGTGGAAAAATCAAGATACACCACAAGGCAAACCACATTCTTTGCAGGAAGGGAACTCAATTAGTAAAAAGAGAAGGATGGAATCCAGCTTCTGCTCAAGAGATATTTTGTGCATTTTACACTTCAGTCATCTTATAAAACAGTGAGTAAAACTTGATTCTGGAACTGAAAAACCTGGGATTCTCCCATCAAAGCGGCCTGTCCTAATAACTAAACTTAAGAAAAACATTTATTCTTTCCATGTCTATCTAGCACACATTTTTGTTTGTTTGGTTGTTTTGCTTTAATGCAAAAGAGAAACTTCCTTAAAAGAACCTCAGTCACTGTCTATATGATCTAGAACACTCAGCTAATTCTTTTGGAAGTTTAATGATGTACTTTGAACCTTATTAGAAAAATTAAAAATCTGATATAGGTTTTCCATGACTTGGGTGAGAGTTGTAGAGATGTAATTGTCAAATAAAAGGTAAGACTATAATACTGTTCCCTCATTTTTATGTGGTTGAAATAAGATTTAGGAAAGATTATTCCTCTTTGAAAATAAAATGCTGGTATTTAAATCTTGAGTATAAAGATATTTCTCCTAATAGTACTGCGTAAAACTGGCAAATTCTTCATGACAACTAGTTTTGGCAGCTTTCCACTCAGTAAGTTGCCATTCTGCTTGCCTAAAAGGTAGGTCTGTACGGTCAATGTAGTTAATCAGTTCTGGATTTGAAGATAAGTCCAATTAAACCAACCCAAATTTTGTGGGGGAAAAAGGTGTAAAACTTCTCACTATGTTTAATAACACAGAGTAAAGTCACATCCAAGTCATTCAACTAGCTTTCAGGCTGAAAGGGAGCAGAAGTTCAGCTGTTTGTACAACTTCACATAGATACACCTTAAGTCACTGTAAATGCATCTTTAATCAGCAAGAGCTTTGAATTAGATTTATCTATTTTGCTTGCAGGGAGCTCCCTTATGAGAAAATGGTTTAGACTACCTAATAAATAGAGAAGGCATTAAGTAAGGATGTAAGGTAGGAATGCAAGTTGAAAAAAAGATTTATAGGCAGCTTTTTATGTCTTTGTAGGGTGGGTTTCAACTTTCAGGCTGTTTTTAATTAACTCTCTCATTTTATGAGCTGAAATCCCTTAAGGTACCTACCAAGTTTCTTGTTTCAGTCTCTGCTTGAGCTGCAGTTTCCTAGTTCCTTCCTGTGATCCTTGTATTTGCTGCTAGAGCCACACCCTGTACTCTGGAGTCTTCTTTCTTCTAAGTATACTTTCTTGCTTTTCAAGGAAGGAATAGCCGTCCCATCTTCCTTAATATCTGACCTCTCTACAAGGTATTTTAAAGGAAAATAAATACACAACCAAAGAGCAAATAAAAATACCCTGATATTGACAGGGAGCATAGTGTCTGTTTGAAGACTGAGGATTCCCCTGACAGAAACCGAAATGTAGGTAAAATAATGCTAAGTGGTTTGGTGCTTTTTTTTTCTTTTTTCTGTACAGTCTTTTAAACTGAAATCTTCATCTATCATTGTCTTCTTACAATACCGTATCTACCATTAAAATTTGCTGCAAGACATAGCTGTTAGTGACATCATCTTACAGATGAAGAAAAATTGCAGAAAATCAGTGCCCCCAGCACAGACATTTCAGGAAATCATTAGTCTATGTAGAAACCTTAATCCATTTATTATTACTGGAATTTATTGTAGTTAAATAAAAACAGTACTCCAAAAGCAATTCTTCTAATATTAATGTTTTAGTGTATATTATTCATTGACTGCTTAATTATACACTAATTATTTTTACAGTAGAGCCAGATTCTTACTAAAAGAAAATGTCCTATTTCCCAGACCATAACATTTATGCAGAAATATGTTTATGGCTGAAAAAATCAAATCTTTTTGCATAGCAGTTGGGTCACCTCTGCTTACAGCTTTACTTCAAAGGGCTTAAATGCAAAGCACTTTTTTAGCTGAACATTTCAGTTTGAGCCCAAACCATTTCTTCCTAAGCTCTTTCCTTCATCCATTACAAGAGTGGGGTGAACAGAAGCATGTATGTACGTTGATACAGTCCTCCAGAAAAGGGGTTCTGTTGGTAGATTTTGTTCAGCTTGGTATTGTCTTAAGAGAAATTTAATCAAGCCCAAATAAAACCATACAAAAAGTTGCAGTAGTAGTAGTAGAAGTAGTAGTAGTGGTGGTAGTAGTAGCAGCAGCAGCAGTAGTAGTGGTAGACCCTCATCCCCCTTTATCAAAAGAATTATCTGCTGATCTTTTGTTGCAGAGAGCATGTACTTGATACCATTACTGTGGTTGGTCAGGCAAAGTACTTATCATGCATAGCTATGACATAGGGCTTTTATTTTCATTTGACAGATTGTCCTTTTTACAGTAGTTTTTTTTCCAATGATGATGATAGGTTAGTATTGAGATTATTCAACTTGGAAAATTGCTTTAGGAGAAAGCGTGTACAGATGAAATGTACACTTCTATAACTCTTGCAAATACATCCTTGCTGCTGTAAAATGTTAGAGCAGAACATTGTAATTTGGCTATATCGAGATGCAACAGAGCTCTTCTACTATTCTTATTGCACGCACTCCAGGCCTCTAGTCTGTCATTTTGTATCTCCAAAATGTTCTTGCAGCCCACAAGGGGTCCAAGAATCTCTGATAGTGACACATTTCTTATACCTAAGGATAGCAGTGGAAAGCCAATTATAATAGCTTCCCTACTAGGCCCTGTGGTGGTTGAATCTTTGTAACCCTTGTGGCTTAGTTTTCTCTGAACTGCACTGCTAAATTTCTAAAGAGACCGCCCTTCGAGGCAGTCACCATTTTCTGAATCAGAACTGATGAAGAACACTGTGGAGGAGACATGCTGTGCTCTTTCAGGGGGATTTTATTATAGTTACTTCTGCTTTGTTAAATCTGAACTTTTAAAATGAAGTTGAGGTGAAGACAGTTATGCTACACCATCAGTTCTCATTGCCACTAACTTTACAGAAGAGAAAATATTTGTTAAAAGGCTGTATGTACCTTCAGTCCATCCATTTCTCCCCCTTGCAAGAAACCGAGCTGTTAACATGCTATACTCTGAAGTCCAAATGTTTAAGACTGTGAACTGGATGAAACAGATATGTGCCTTGTAAATAATTAATTAAGAATCTTCTTGATGTTTAATGGTATGATTCAGGATAAAAGCCAATTAAATCAAAATTCTTCTGACTAGCAGGAGAACTTATTATTTCACACAAACAGTTTGCTTCTACATTAAGTGGGAAGCATCTTAAAAATTAAACACCAGCTTAACTTAATGAGTGACCTTGAAAGGACAAAAAATGGGTTCTAGAGGTAAAGCTATTCAGTAGCCTTGGTGGGGAGGGAACAATAAAAAGGTTTATAAGCTGGCATTTTCTTTATTCTTTGCTAGTATAGAATCAGATCACAAGTATTTTAAAGTAAAGAGTAATTTTGCAAGAAGCTTAAAATTTCAGCAACTGCAACCGTTCATGAATGTGATGAATAG
This sequence comes from Tringa solitaria, assembly GCA_026413425.1. NCBI lineage: Eukaryota > Metazoa > Chordata > Aves > Charadriiformes > Scolopacidae > Tringa > Tringa solitaria. The sequence continues at coordinate 162,021,438 of JAOXJM010000001.1, forward strand.
TTTCACCCTGTCTCTCCATTCTGCTCCATAGAGCTACAGGGGAAATACAAAGTTTTCTAGATTTTATTTCAACATTTTCAGTATAAAATACTTCATAAGCCCCCAGCAATTTACTTCTTTTTCAATCTATCAAAATGAAAAATCTGTTTCTCCACCAGAATTTGAGAAGAAATATAGCAGATTATAGCCTTTTGTTCCAGTAGTATTTTAGAGCAGCTCTGAACCTTTTCCTCTCTGACAATGCCAGAGAGGAACAGAGGGGCAGCTCAGGACTCTGGGTTTGTCTAGGTTGGAGAAGAAGAGGTTGAGGGGCAACCTCATTCCTCTCTACATCTTTCTGAGGACGGGAAGCAGAGAAGGAAGTGCTGATCTCTTCTCCCTGGGATCCAGTGACAGGATGTGTGGGAATGGTTCAAAGCTGCACCAGGGGGGGCTCAGACTGGACATTAAGAAACATTTCTTTACCGAGAGGGTGGTCAATCCCTGCAACAGGCTTCCTAGAGAGGTGGTCACCCCAAGCCTCACAGTGTTTAAGAGGTATTTGGGCAATACCCTTAAGAATTTTCTTTAACTTTTGATCAGCCCTGAATTGGTCAGGCAGTTGGACTAGATGATTGGTTTTGGTCCCCTCCAACTGAAAAATACTCTATTCTATGTCATAGACAGGCATATACTTTGCATCGTCCATATTCTTTCCTCATGATAGCTCCTTTTTCTTTAGTCTCCTGAGTCAAAATGAATCTTAGGATGTATACTTTTTTAACCTTAGGACTTTTTTATTTTTTTCCAATTTTTGGTCCTCTCATGTGACTTAGTTTAAAGTATTTGAAGTGTACTTCTTTTATGATTCAATCTAATTTAAGATCATCAGAAATCAGATTGCAGTCTTTCTTTCCTTCACCAACCACATCCCCAAAACAGAACAGACGTATGGTGAAGTTACAACAATAGAAATTCAAACAGCAATACGATATAATCTAATATATTGTTCTTCCTTCACAGAATTGTTAATCATCATTAATTTGAAAGAAACTGTTATGCAGTATAGAGTTGCCAAGGAATACATTAATCCAGGGAACTTTTGGCATAGTTTAAATAGTTAGAAAGAAGCTGAGAACAGTGAGTTCATTAGAATAATCTGGGACTGAAATATTTCAAGATTAGAACAGTCTCAGCAAAATACTTCAACTAAGTAGTTTAAATATGAATAATATCTTTTTAAAAATGTTATTTTAAATTAAACGGTATGCAAAATGTTGTGGAATATTATCAGTCTGTATTAATAATATGTATTTCATAACTCATAATTTATAATCATCTAGTCCAATTCTTTGCTTAAAGCAAGACTAAGTTCAAAATTAGATCAGGTTGCTCAGGGCCTTCTGCAGTCAAGTTTTGAAATTCTTCTAGGACAGAGATTCCAGAGCCTCTCTGAGAAACCCACTGCAGTGCTTAGCTGTTCTTAGGATAGTGTTTAACCACAACATTTACCTTATTTAAAGATTTCATGTAATTATTATTTCAAATATTTTAAATTGAAAGAATACATGCACAGACAATCTCCTTAACAATTAATTGTTTTGACATACAAGGTCACTGAATGCAGTTCATTAAAATAACAAGGCCAAATAACACAGCGTGGATGTGGCCAGTTTGGTCATAAAGGGCTAGTGAGCCATTCATTATCACTTGACAGATTCATTTGTTGAAGTATATGCATTTAACAATGTAAGACAGAATATCTACCCAAGAGCAGAAGACAGTTCATGTTTCATACTCCAGTTTTGTTTTAGAAGTTATCTGGGAAGAAACATTTGCAATTTAGTCTTTTCAGTCTTTTTCTCTGACACATTTTACTCAAAAACTTGACTGCGTGCTATTCAGTTCTTCAAAGTAATGTTTTAAATGTCTATTTCCAGACAGATGTGCAAGATCTGACCTAGATGCTTTCTTACAAAACATATACAAGGCATCTTCGCATGGAGTTGCATGACTTAGCCTTGTTTAGAGTGTCTCTGCTGCCTTATTCTGAAAAGTTTGTATTTCACCCCTTGGGTTTGGTATCTCAATCTGATTTACTGACTTTCCTCATGTGCCTAGATGCTTCAGGATCTAACGATATACCATGTACTATACATCAATGAGATGACCAGAATTTGACTCTCAGGCCAACACTGACAAATCTAGTATTATCAAGCCTATGCTTGTAGATGTCTTAGCTAGAAATTTCAATGATAGGTGATACCATTTCTTTTGGAAAGCTGTCTCATCTGAGACATCAAGGAAGATGCTCGTGCAACAAGTGTTTCTTTGGTTATCATGCATATACATAAAAGTTGAATGACCTGCAAGTCAGTCTGCACAGAAATAAGGTTCAGCCTCTCTTTAATGACTCGCCCTTTCTAGTGGATCTACTATTTTCTGAGTCTTCCAGTTTATCTTTAACTATGTAAACCTCTCTCCTGCTGCACTGAATGACTTCTAGATTTTTTCCCATCCATATCCTGCCATTTCTGTCACTAAAGGTGATTTCCTCCATATTGATACTTACTAGACAGTGAATTCTGTCTGCACAGTTTATGCATTTGCTCTTTGTCTAATGTGAAGGCTAGCCTCCCACTCGAATGTATCTTGCAGCCATAGTATGGGAAGTAAAAGTGTTTGTGCTGCTGGAAAATTTCAAGGGACATGAAATTATGAGTTTGTCATTGGAATAAGTGTACCTTTAGTTGAAGTATTGATAGGCTACAGAGGATGGGGTTGCCTCACTTATCTTTAGACATCTGGAATATAGAAACCTGCCTTTGACCTGTACGCTCTAGTGGTTTTCTCTACTCAGGCATTTAAGATGCATTTTAACCAATGTATGTTAGATATGTACTAAATGAGAGAATTTGCACTCTGAAAGTGACTATTTTTCTCCTTTGACTGAAAAATACTTTATGGGAGCAGGTTCTTTTCAGTGGTTCTCAGTGACAGGACAAGAGGAAATGGGCAGAAACTGAAATAACTGGCATTCCATCTTAACAGAAGAAAATACCCTTTTTTATCTTGAGGGTGGTCAAAGACAGGTTGCCCATTAGCGTTATTGTGTCTCCATCCTTGGAGATATTAAAAACTTGACTGGACACAGCTATAAACAACCTGATCTACCTGATCCTGCTTGAGCAGGAGAGTCAGACCAGGTGATCTCAAAATGTCTCTTCCAATTTCAACAACTCTGTAATTCTGTGATTTTATTGCTTTTGGTTGTTATCAAAAGGTATCTCAGCCGATGTTTTATGACGTTTGCAACCAAAAGGTTCCTTTCTAGTGATAAAACAACTACATTATGTGGGAATAACAGAGTAATTTTAAAATCTTTTGATGGGTGATATCAAGATAACACAAGACATATGTGCAAAGTTTAAGAAAACATTCAGTTGCCCTACATTTGCTTTAATAGCTTGGTTCTTGAGAACAGTTAAAAGCACTAATTATTCCTCCAATCTGAATCATCAAAAACAAACAAAAGACTTTAAAGAGGCATTCAAGGTGTGATTAGAATAATTTGAGCTCAACAACAAAGTCATGAGCAATTAAAAATACAGCAACTACAGCAAATAGAGGTAGATGTGTAATTAAATTAATATTGTGTAAACAACCACGGGATGTCTTCCAGGTCCACAGGAAACCATTAAAATGCTAGCAATGCCAATGAGACAATGAAGTAAACTGCAGCACAAGTAGAGACAGAAGAACTTAATCATATTAATGTAAGCACTAAAAAGGCAATAAAATAGCTAGTGCTTTGCCATTAAAAAAATAAAACTCCCTTTTGCTAAAAACATAAATAAACTAAATAAGAGAAATGGCTGTTTTCCTACCTTTGAGATAGCCATTTGAAAATGTAACTGGGCAATCTTAAAATATCATGGTCACGAAAATTTATTATAAGAACATCCAAGTAAATGTATTAAGCAAAAATTGAACTATTTCCTTTTCCCCAGATGCATATAAGTGTTATCGCCCCCAAGGCATCATTACACTAGTTCTACAAAGGCTTAAATATTCATTTACTGCTATGTACTCTATTAAATCACTTTCTCTTTTGGTCACTTTCCAGGAGCAGTTATAAATTAAAAACATACCTCTAATTTCTCTATTTGTCTTCTTTGCCTTTTGTAATATTAGTATACTATTAACATTATACTTTTTTTTTGTAAAGAGAGTTTCTGTAGTATATCACTATTTATTCATTTTTTATTCAATTTAAAGATTTGTAAATTACAGTTTTTATGATTCGGGTGTTTAAGAAATTGTGAAAAAAAATGATTTGGGCTACTAACTATTAAAATTTTTAGCTACTGATCCAGGGGAAAATACTTAATCATCCCCTTGTATAATGCATCTTCCTTCTAATAATAAAAGTACCTTTTTTTTCTCTTTCTTCTTTCTAACTAAGAAATTTAGCTTTATAGTTTGACATTGTTCTTATGTAATTCATAGAATTTATTTGACTCCTAATGTATTCAAACTCCTTTCTATTCTGATTTCTGTTAAATCGTCCCTCCTCTACTTCCAAGAAGAAACACTGCCATAACAATAATATGTATTTTAATAATATTGTTGCTATTTAATTTTTATTTAATTTGTTAAGTAATTATAATTTAATGATTATTCAATTATAGTTCAATATATATATAATAGTTTAAAACCAGAAGCTGTGGGAAAAAAGTGCCTTCCTGAACTGACTGCTGGAGACCAGAAAAGACACACTAAGGCAATGGAAAAATCACCACAAATTGGACACTGGATCACAACCTGGCCTCTATTAATTGTGAGAGAAGTTGAAATGATTGATTCCAAGCAGATCTAGACATCTGAATGTAGCTGTCTTCATTTCAAATTGAATCTCATCTTTATAAGCAGGTAATTGAAAATGGTTTCATACCATTATACATGCAGACATGAATTATTTTGAGCAGATGCCATTGACTGCTCATTTGCAATAAGTGTTATTGCAACATCTCTGTTCCAGTCTTCATAGAACATCTTCTAAATTTGATATGATTAAGAGTGTGTTTGTGTGTACATTAAAAGATATATCTGTAAAAAACCACATGAATATTTCATATACACCAAGAAATTTTAAAAGCCAAATTCCCTGTCAAAGACTGAGTTTTTCTTGGAGGGAAAAAAGAAAAAGTAATTAACTAGATACTGAAATTAGATGGAAATGAAAATGGTGAATCAAAATACATTATCCATTGTGAAATGGGTAATTAATAAAATAATATCAACACAGAATAACTGAGATGGAAAGAGTCCTCTGGAGATCATTTAGTTCAACTTCCCTGCACAGAGAAGAGCCATCTAGAACAGGTTGGTCAGGGCCGTGCTGTGTCTTCCTTACTCACACCCACCAGCTACTTATACACATTGACAAGTTCTCTCAGCCTGTCCTTATATGACAAATGCTCCAATTCCTTAATCATTTCCATGGTCCTTCACTGAACTTGCTCTAGCATGTTTACATACCACTTGTAGAAGAGAGTCCAAATCTGGACCTGGACTTGCAGATATTGCCTCCTCTCTGACTCTTTTCTGGGTGAGGGCTGTGTGTGCATGTGTCTTCATGAGTGTCTGGCTGCCAGCAACTGAAAACCAAACCATGCGTTGAAAGGCTATGTTTCCATGATATCCGAGACTGGAGAAAGTGTGGGTGTGCAAGTGTGTGTGTGACTGTCAGTGAAGATAAAACTGGTGAATAAGTGAAGTAGCCTCGGAGCAGGGTGGAGTGAGAGCACCACAGGGTTGGCTGCTTGGACTCAGTAAGTCCTTGCAGCAACATGTGCATATATGTGACAGTCTGTACCAGCAACTGGAGTGGGGCTGTGGACTCAGAGGCTCATGTGTCCAGGTGCCTCCAAGGAGGGAGACAGGGATCCAAGAGTCTGTAACTGCTCAGACTGAGAATCTGAGCCCAGTTGCTGGAGGGATCTACGTCACATATTTATCACTAGTGGACCTCTGTCTTGCTCAGCAAGAGAAGGCAACAGGTTGAGTCTGTTGGTTCTGCCTGTGTTTGTGTGACTGCTCTGAATGCATGCCTGTGATCTGTGTGGCTGACCATTATGTGTATATGTTGTGTATGTGTGCACTCTGCATCTACATGCTGGAATTTCACTGAATTTCACTGAATTTTTGGAGTTGGAAGGGACCATAGAGATCATCTAGTCCAACTCCCCCGCCAAGAATGAGGTGCAGCTCCCTGGCTTAGTTTCCCTACAGGACACTGTGTCTCCCTGAGCTCTTATCGCAGGTCTGGCCTGCCAGCACATGATGCTTCTTAACTTTTAGAGCATTTTCCATTGTTAGTCAATTAAAACTCTCAGCCACATTAGTATTTGTATTTAATACATTTAGAAGTTGACACAAAGTTGACAAGTTGGTCTCAGGAGTAGACAATATATATCAGAAGATAAAGTTATTCTATCAAATTTTAAATCAACAGTTAAGATGGAGTTCTTAATTAATTTTCCCTACATCCCCAGGCATCCCAAATGATTTCCCTGGACTGTTTACACTTTTCATATGGATTTTATAAATATAATCAGTTGATGAAAATATTTCAGTGTCTAAATTTTTCTGTGGTAAAGTCTTAGAATCTTAGTAATACCTTAAAGATATAGTGACACAGTATTTTCTTCCACAGATGAATGGAATTATTAAGACCTGAATATACACCTTCACTCTTAAATTGTATGTTGCTTTATTCCCTAATCCTGAGATCCAATTCTCTTTTTGTGGGGTGTTTTTTTTTTTAATTTTTCTTATTCCTTTGGTGCATTTTTGTTGAAACATATAAACTTAAGGTTAAGGATGCATCCATTGCATTGCAATTTTTTTTTTATTTTTTTTTTTTTTTAAATTAAGCCCAAATATACTGTGATATAGATGAGTATAGAATATGGATTATTCTCTAATCTATTGCTTGCTTTAGACACAGATCCAGAGTTAAAATTTAATAATGAAAATTACATGTTTATTATGTAAACTTGCTAGGAATACTGATCAGCACTGGGATGAAACAATAGATCCTTCCCTGTGTTACAGCAGGTAACATGTTCAATCCTGAAACACAGAGGAACAATAGGAGGTGGGTAAGACAAAGATGGTCAAAATACTTCAAACCTCACCAGTAATTGACACTTCTGAATGGTCAGTGGAGTCACTATAGCCCAATATAATTCCACCACTGTCATTTTTTCTGGCTTTGGCCATAAACATAGGCTAGACACCAAGCTGAGGATCTGGAATTCCTATAACTCCATAAATGATGAACAATAAACAAATATTGTTTATATTAGAGAATACCTAAGGTATTCTCTATATATATACCTAAGGTGTGTATATATATATATACCTAAGGTATTCTCTAATGCAAATTTTTTATTTTTAATTAAAGGATTAAAATTCAGTATTTGTCTCATGTAAAATACATAAACAGTTCCTTGAGCAAAACTCAATCCATTTTTCTTTTGCTTAGCACGTTTTAGGCAGGTAGCTGAACAGTAAGAACAGAGAAAGGATCTGACTTATTTATTCTCCTTTGAGTCAGAAATTCTGCGTTCTCAAAGACTCGGGTTCAATGGGAGGGATATCCATTCATCTGCAATGCTTCATAGCTTTGTGACAGATAAAAATGGGAGATTTAGAGGTTTAAACCTCATTGATCTGAGAGCTTAGGCTAACTTTTAGGACTCCTTTTTCTTCATTGAATGCTCTAAACTATTACATGAGTCAAGTACTGTTGCCATAATTTTAAGTAAAAATATTGATATCAGTGCCGAATAACAGAATGCAATTTTTAAATTACAACTTCATCAAGGTTCCTACATACCACTTTAAGAAAGGTTTTAAGCCCAGGCAGGGTGCAGCATTCTCTTGGTTTTTGCTGTGCCTTGATGACATCCTAGCCTTCAGGTATATCAGCTGTTAAGTTCCTTAAATTTAAAATCTCAAGTCAGCAATCACTGGAAACTGCAACACTGAGCCTTACCTCAATTAAATGGGGACAGAGATGACCAGACTGTCTGCTCACTCAGGGTAGTGTCATCACTGAGCATGTGCAACAGGATCACTAATACAGAAAACTTTGACAGAATCTATGGCTGTTTTGCCTTTTCAGGAACTTGTATAATTTTGACAGATTTTCCTGAACATAGACGCTTAAATTTCATCAAAGTTGTGCTTTAGGTACCCAGGTTTTATATGAATCAGGAGAAAACAGGTATTTCGCTGGTTTTAGGAGCCTAAATACTTATGTGGATCCTGTTTGTGCATGACTAATAGTTCATGAAATTGAGCTGAACTTCAGCTGAGCAAGAATTCAAGTACTTTCAGCTGAGTTGAACACTTTTTGTTAGACCTAGTGATATCCTCCCAAGTGCCTCCAGGCTAGAGGAGAACATAGGCAGAGAGAGAGGGGAAAATGCATATCTGAAACCTTTTCTGTATTTGTGTGCATGCTCATGTATGTGCACTGCCTCCAAGTGCTGTTATGTGCCTGTTACAAATAAAGCAAGTCACGGTCATAAACACCTGACAAACATATCCACCATTTGTAAGAAATCACCCACTCATATAACTGAATTGTGAAGCTGCTCATGCAGTGTGTCAAAACAAAACACAGCACAATAAATACTGTGGTGCATTATATCAGGTCAATAAATACAAAGCAATGGAATATTAAAGAAAACATACTTTATTAGAATTATGATACTGGCTGCACACTTCAAAGAAACAGAATTATGTATCAGTGCACTCCATAGCTAATAGGAAAAAAAAAAGTTTTACCTTTTTCAAAGAAAACTATTTTCTTTTAAATAATTGACTGAACATTTTTGTGTCTACCTCTGTCTCTCCCAAAATAAAGATGAGAAATAAAACATTTCCTAAAATACTCTGTAAAGGTAGTATTGTTCAACAATCTCTGCTATACGGTTTTCTCTATTTTAGGGTCACTTATGCAAGCAAGAGGAAGACTAGAAACCACATAGAATCTTACTGAGTCCCTTTTTGAGCTACTGACATAAAGAGAATCTCAGTCTCCTCATAAATATCTTTTGCAATCAAAAATTATGAGACTCCCAAGATAAAACAAGGATTTTGTCAAGGCATAGGGCTCCCAGCCACACAGTGATGGGCAGGAGGACTCTCTGTGTATTAAAAAGCAGAACAGCCACCACTGCCTTTCTTCGAAGTGAGATTCATAAACAATCTTCCCTTTTCCCCCATGTAACCATACTCCTCATTAAGAAGTATGACTTCAGACTCAGAAAGAGTGAGCATAAGAATAGCAGTTAGCAGAATGCATGTTGCTCCCTCACCACCACCTACTGTCCTTCTGTCTGTCTGTCTAGAACCAAATTGGGATGTTGAAGTGCTCAGCCTTCTGCACCATCTGGCCATGACTTAGTCTACTCTGTCCAGCTCCCAGAAGACAATGTGGATGTATCCAATGCATCCTGGAATTTCCTGTTGGCTGTACCTACTTATGAGCAGAACCTTGCCTTGAGTCATACCTTTGTGTCACAGCTATACTTTAGGCCTCGTAGGCCAAACTTATCCCTGGTTTAATGACGTGAGCAACTTCAAAGCAGTTGCCTTGATATGAGTGCATGGTCTCCTTTTTTTTTTTTTTCAACTCCTTCCTCTTAAGTTTTCTGTCATTATCTGCTTTTTTCTCTCATGCCTTACATGTTCTTAAATTAAACCATCAGCATTGCCATGTTTCATTTACAATGGAATTAGACTCTCATTGTCTTTGTGGTAGCACATACAATGCATATTCTTTCTTTTCTGCTCCTCATATTTTGTCTGATGTAAACTCTGGGCTGGGCAGGTCTGGGTTTTTAAATCTTTGTGAAGTGCTATTTGAATTTGAAGTGATACATACATATTTAATTAGAATATGCATAAAAATAATTACCAATATTTTTAAATGGCCTGAATGCAAGATGATCTGCTTTTAGTCCTAAGCTCCTTTTCTTCTCTAAATACAAGCCTGGACAGTTGCATCAATATTTAAAAAGAGATTTAGAAGAGAGTGTCTCTAAAAAAAAAATCTCCCAAATAGAGATGTTTATTTGTGGGAAAGTATCTTCTTCCACTGTGACTCAAACCTCTTCACTCTTTGAAGCTGAACAAATCCTTCCACGCAGCGAAGTAGCTTGTATAAACTAAGGTCAAGAGGATTGTTGGGGCCCACAATCTTGTACCTCACTATTCCAGCTGGGATTGTCTGTCCAGCATCTTTTATGGTCAGATATAGCAAACTCTGCCGACTCCAAGCCAACTAGAAGAAGCATTGAAGTCCAAGATGGAATGAAATTTCCTTATAGTAAGCCTTGTTGTAAGACATTAAATCAGGCTCAACAAAGGGCTACTGTGTCTACACAACTTCTAGGTGGCTATTAGAGCAGAATGGTCTCACAATTTTCTGAGAAAAGAGAAATCTCAGATTTTCTTTATATATAGAAATATTCAGTATCCCTTTAGTCTCCAGGACGCAGAGGGACTGAGTGAATAAAAATTTGGATGTGCAAGAAGTTCTCAGATAAAGTGTGATACGGCTGAATCAAGATCCTGATCTAACAGAACAATATTATCCACCAAATAGCTCCAGTGACTTTTTGTGGAGTCTTTCCACTTATTCCCCAAGAAATTTTCCTGAGGTGATACAGAACAAATGGGGCAGAAGATACAGAACAAATGGTTCTGTATCATCCTGAGGTGATACAGAACAAATGGTCATATGAAGATTTAGTAAAACATAAGCAAAGGCAAATCAATAAAAGTAATGAGCACATTAAGGAAAGAAGATTAGAGCTCGTTGAGATTCTCTTAGGAAAAATGAAACCTTTTGACGAAAAAAAAAAGACCATGCTCAACCACCCCAGAAGAAAAGAAAAAAAAAAAGAGAGAAATAGATTAAGATCCCTACTGTGAAACTAAATGAAAACAGATAGGTAATTAAATATAAAAGGCCAGAAAAGGGTCCAAAGATACATATCACATGTGAATGTGTGGCTTCAGTCTCTAATCCTACTTTGCTGCTGCTATATTATGCAATTCTGAATCTGAGGGAACAGGGAGAAAAAAGGAACGAAAATAATTGGCATAGAATGTGATTGAATAGGTACATTTTCATCGTATTGTTCTGAGGTGGACAGGCTGAATGATATTCAGAAGAATGGTTAGACTGGCTTAGCCCAAGGGTTTATCTAGCTCAATCCCCTCTCTCCAGGCAGAAGACAGATTCACAGGTTGCCTAAATAATATTGAGTGTATGTGTGTTCCTTTATGATGTTCTTCTTAGGCTGTTGATATCTGTCTTTTTTTTTTAGAGATATTCTCTTCCAAGTACTTATTCAGTTTCCCTCTGAATCTAGGTAAATTTCTTGCATCTGGAATATCATTTCTTCCTCACTGTTTGAAGAAGTGCTTCCTTGGATTTTGTTTTCATTTCTTAAAACTCAATCCTTCTAAGATGCACTTAGTAACTCTGCTTGCTGTGCTGGAAGAGACAAGCAGCATTGCAGGTCTACCTGTACTGTCCATGCCTCCTATGCCCATAACTGATCTCTTCTTCATGCTGAACAGTCTCAGCCTATTTATGGCTCCCTTTTGCAGGTGTTATTCCATACCTTGTTGTCCTTTTCTGCACCTACTTCTTTACTGACCAGTCTCTCAGTGTCATAAGTCATTTACCTCTTCACAGCTTTTTCATTCTTACTACCCTGGATAAAATCAGGTTTCCACCAGACTTTCAGCTCCACTCTTGTTCTCTGGATGTGATAACTACATTGCACCCACAACTGAGGAAGAAGAAAGGTAGTCCAAAGTAAGTATTCTTCTTCAATTAACAAAGCAGAAGTGAGGGAGGGTTTTTTACATTAAAAAGATGATAACAATTCTTTCAAGCATGCATCATTTTCTCCCAATTGCATATTTTTTATACTCTCACATAAATTTCCATTACTTACTGCCTGAGGCATTCAGCTAATCACTCATGCACCCTGTCACTCTGGAGGTAGGTCACTTATAGACTGCTGGCTAAGCAGCATCTTTCTGGAGCTCATTTGTTTCTCCAGAATGGTGTTTCTTGAAGAAATCTGTGGAACAATTTCTTACAGTAAAAGAAGCATTAGTTCTCCAACTGGGATTTAGTAATCTCTTCTTAAGAAGGTTTCACCTCCTCATATATCCTCCCCTTAAATATACGCAGTGCCTTTGAGATACATTGCTGTCATCATCAGGAAATAACCCAGCCATGTCCTTCTTCAGCACAAATTGGTTGGAGGTAATCTCTAGTGGAGAGGTGGGAATGTGCTTCACTTGTACTGCTAGCTGCATCTTTGGGCAATGGAAAAAGGCGATGCAGTCAAAATGCACCTGCAGTGTGCCAGGCAGTAGCTACACTGTGACCTGAGTGGCTGTCATGCCTCAAGCCTTAGCAAACACAAATAACAGGGCTGGCTTTCATCTAAGGAAGTAAATCATTGAACCTGAAGTTAATTTTCCCATTTACAGAAAGCAAAGCAGCTTCCCCAAACCCCAGCATCTCACCAGTCTCAGCAGAAAACTTTTATCTTTCCAGCCTTCCTTTCCCTCATATTGACCTTATGATTGAACACTTTGCCAGTTTCAGAGTATACTGTAATAGGTTGTGGCCGTTATCAGTACTGCATTTACATACCAGGGTACAATTTCAATGAAAGCTGCTAGCTTGCATTCTTTTATTTAATAGAAAGTGCTCATTTCCTTCTTTAGCTGAAGGGAAGTATCTAGTTTGTGGTATTTTAAAGCATAGCGCTATATTGTTTTTATTGTTTATGCCCTAATTCCAATTGGTTTTCTTTTAATTATGGAAGTGTCAGTAAATATGACTTTAAAATATTTTTAGATTCTCTGATCTCTGCCTTTTGCCATCTTAGATAAGCTCAATATATCTGAAGTGATAGATCAAGGAAATCTATTTAGTTAGTTTAAATGTTTAATGTGGTTTTTTTCCTGAACAACACTGCAGGATCCTATGAAGCACTGTCCCATTTAAAGAAAATATGGAGGTTATGCCTACATTATCCAGAAAACTACAATAAAAAGGGGTTGTAACAGGTTTTGAGTTATAAACTGATCGTATAGCTAGAACTTAAAGCAGTTATATGTATTCAGAAAGTATATTGTGTGGAGGAATAATCCATCAATATCTCCTAATTCTGAGATTCCAGTATAGTATATATACAAACAGACAAACACTGGCCAGCTCCTACCTCTCAGCTCCCTTTTCACAGCTATGTAATAGCACAGGCTGTTTAATTCGCTTTTCTAAAGTGTGTAGTGGCTGTGCATGAACATATGTGTCCTTCCATATGTTATTACAGTTGACTATAGTTCTCAGCTTGTAGGGCGTCTTTATGCAATACTTGGCCTCAGACAGTACCCAGCTCATCCCCAATTTCCTTCCTGTTTTTCTCAAATCCCTTAAAAATTACATATTATTTGTTATAGCAGGGAGTCAGATCACATTATGATAATATCTATTTCTCTAGATAGTGTTTAGCTTAAGGTGGAGGTGTTAAGGTTTAGAATTTCAAGACTCCTGTGGGTACTTACGATGCTATACAGATGGCACACACATGGCTAAGTCAGAGAGAGCATTAAAACTGCTTCTGTGCCTTACAGGCATGTGCACACTGTTACTAAGTCTACCTATTACAGTAGGTCCAGCTTAGGCGATTCGTGAATTCAGGGCTGACCCTGGGACATCATTATCCATACTGTTTAATTGCAATCCAACTGCCTACCAAAGTTTTGCATATGGCAGCTAAAACCCTTACAGAAAACATCTGGGCACATTTTAAGGTATAGTATGGTACAGGGAATGTTCCTAATAGGTAGAGCAGATGAGGCCATCCTATTCAGAGGAAAAAAAAGATTTTAGTTGAATGGGAAAAATCTGTATGTATAATTTGCTATCAAAGCTGTGGTTGGTAGCCAAGCTGGTTCCACAGGAATGAGGGTGAGCACACAACACAGTGCAGAAGTGTGCTGATGAAGTTGGTTTGCTTCCACTCCCAGAGACAATTCAGTGATATCTCCACTGCTTGTTAGAGAGCTCATGAATATAGGAAGAATTTTTCTTGGGTTTTGTTGTGGGGTTCTCCTCCTTTCCCCAAAAAAAATATCCCCCTAGTGGTCTACAGTTTTCCTATCATGCATGTCTAGACATGAGGTAAGCATGAGGCACTGAGGTTCAATAAGGCCAAGTGTCAGGTCCTGCATTTTGGTCACAACAACCCCGGGCAATGCTACAGGCTTGGGGAAGAGTGGCTGGAAAGCT
>JAOXJM010000001.1:162047066-162059421 GCA_026413425.1 Tringa solitaria
TTCTGATAGCTTTCTTTTCCTCCATATGCTTTGAGATGATGCCCAGAATGAGTTGGTAACAGATGGTAACAGATATTACACAGGCTCTATAGGAAACCATGACATGCTTCATCTCCAGCCTGGAGACCGGACAGGATACCCTATAGTATCAGAAGTGGCACTAAGCACTGATATTTTAATTACTCTTTTATTTTCCATCTCTAGTCAGTGGAGTGTGGCAGTCACATGCAACATAAGCAGTCAGAAAAGGGGCCTGGCTCATAAGCACATAAATCTACTGTGTTGTGTTCTGGAAGACACAGTCTTTTTCTCTTTGACTAATGAAAATTGACAATAGAGCTCATTTTAGCTAACATTAATTATCCAGAAGACAAATATCTACAACTCAATTTGGCTACCCACACAAAGATATCAAGTGACATTTCACATTCCCTAGACTACATGAAATACCCTCACAGGACCAAGAGAAAAGATGTAGGACCTATAGGAGAACCATGCTCTTCTGAAATAGCTAGAATTCTTTAAACATCTCAAAAGCACTGAATTCCCATCTGTATACATTGGAATTAAGCCCCTATATTCCACTTAGTGCTTGAATAGATCACCACCCACCCTCCTCTTTCACTATATTCTCACCCATTTTGCTTGTAGTTTCAGCCTACAATTCTATGCTAAGATGCCTTCACCATTCACTTTACACCTCTTAGTCTATAAATTCGTACTACAATAAATAGATTCTAGTAGACAACAAGGTAATAGTCCTTTTCATATTACCTTATTAATATACATGCACAAAGCTTAACAATCAATTAGCATGCAACACCCACATCTAATTAAGCTTCTCCAACCAGCACTAATACAGTCATAAACAGAAACTACCACTGGGGAGCTTGAGGGCATCTAAATGAAAAGTGTAATTGTACTAGCGAGAAAAAATGAAAATCATCATTCATCATCACCTTCATTGTCATCACCACCTGGTGTGTTAGAGAGGATGCCCAAAGGATGCTTGTATGGTGACCTTATTGCTGCTCTTCTGACCTGGCCACTGAAGAGATGTTTATTTTTCTCTTTCTCCTCTTTCTCTCTCCTTCTCCAGTTTCTGCCTGGTAGCTTTAAATTGATGAATGCCATAAATTCCAGAACCTAAAAAGGAATTTTTCTTCATTTAAGATTATTCCAACTTTCTTTGTGCAACAGCTTTGCTGTCACTTAGAGACGTACTGAAATACAGAAACAACAGCACAAATAAAATGGGGAATGGAAACTATACATCTGTGGGTTGGCTTGATACAAAACTGGGATATATCTGGTGCATATATCAAGATCAGATATCAAAAAAGACTTTCAGATTTTCTAGTCTGTATGAATTTAGATTAGATAATCCATCTCCTGGAATACAACTACTGAAAAAGCAGATGGAGTTTAACAAAACTTCTTGTAGTACTATATCTGATAAAAAAAACCACCCAAACAACCTAGAACTGTAGAAGTCCTTTTCTTTTTCCTCAGCGTTATATTTACAAAATTATTTTTTTTTTTAGTATCTGTACTCTCTTCTTTACCTCAGCATATAGTTTTTTAAAAATTCTTCAGAATAAAATGAGGTATCACCCATTATTTCCCCGAAAGATTTCACTTTTTAGATAACACGTCCTCAAAGATCCTGAGAATAAGCTAAGTGTGGTTTGTAGCAATACCCAAAGCTTTTTTACTTGTTTGCTATGTTTAGTTCTATAGGGTTACTAACATTCCTGCGTTATTTCTTTGGTTTGAAGCTGCTGAGAAACAAGCAGAAATAAATCTGAATAACTCCAGAAAAGGAGCTTACCTATGTACCTTGAAAAGAGGCTCAAAAAGGAAGACAAGTCATCTCCAGCAGACGCTGACAGGGTCTATTGCTAGTTCTTCTTCATAGCCTGAAAGTGAAGTAACATTCATGAAAGGATTAGACTGCTTTGAACGTAGAAATTACTAAGGAAGCATCTGATGTAATTAAGATAATTCTAGTTTCCAGAAAACATTAGAAGAGACAGCCAGCTAGTTATAGAATAGAATATTTTCTATATAGAAAATATATTTTCTAACTTTTTGATATCTTCTTCTTCTTCTTTGCAATGCTATTAAAAGTTACTGCAGGCATAAGTATATGCCTGTTTTTTTGGAAGCTCAAATGGCATCTATGTATGGAAAAAACCTTCTTATATAAAACATCCAGACTCCTTTTGAGGAGATATTTTCACTCATGTGCTGTGAGCTGTGTAAAAGCTTGATACCAGGCCTCTCTCTTGTTATGTTGTGTATTTTAAGTATGGGATAAGAGCAAAAGCCTTGAAAATATCAGTACTGATTGAACACTATTGGCCCAGAACCATAAACAATGTGATAGTGTGACTGGCTTAAACCCTAGGGATGGAACGTGACTTCCTAAGTAAGAACTAGTAATGGAAGAAGGCTCAGTGGAGACGGGCAAGGGTGATATGCCTGTGAAGCTCAGAGAGCAATGCAAAGCAGCTGACTCTATCTCAACACAACGGGTTGCCCCAGAGAGTGGTCTTTGTTATAGATAAACAGCTATCAATGCTTGAGTGGATCAACTGGTGGTGTGAATGTTTCCCTGAGCCAGTATTCCCTAGGATACGATTCTTAGGGACTGACTGCTTTGAAAATGCAGTTATAATGACTGATAACATACAAGAATAATGATCAGCAGTGTGATGTTAATATCAGTTGAGTGTTATGAGACTGACCTTCTTTATCAGTCTTCTAAACAATCTCATCATATCTATGTCTAAATTCCTGATATTTATATGTATAGATAATCAGTAGCAACAGATGCCTTCAGAAAAGGTTCTTTCTGCAGAAAAGCCTGAGGTTGGGTTTCTTGTACAACCTTTAGATTGAAGAATCACTCTCAGTTGCTTCTGTTTGAAGCTTTCAAGAGCCATAAGAGGAACATTCCTATCTCCTGCCCCAGTTCCCACCAGGTGGGAGCAGTTGTTTGCTTGGGAACTACAGTTGGCTGGCCAGGGGAAAAAGCCTGGAAGACTCTGGGTGGGTGAGGTAGCGATAGCCTTCTGTATCAGGGGGTGGGGCAGGGTCACTTGCCATCCTCCCCTGCAGGGCCCCAGGAGGCAGATGGCATGGAGAGGGGGAGAGAGGAAAAACATTCCCAGAACCCTAAGCAGGCCCCTGTGCCAAGAGAGCTGTACCTGCCATGGGCACCCTGCTCTTTCTGGCGTGGGTCCTGAGGTGCTGGTGAGCTATTGTCAGACCCCCCCGAATCCAGCAACCCTGAGAACAACTAATAATGACAATCTTTGGGCCCAGAGAGAGAGTGGAAGAGTGATTTCAGCGCCAGAGCAAAAGAGTAGATACTCAGAAGAGTGCACATGGGAGGTGGGTTGTGGTGGGCTAACCTTGGCTAAGGACCAGGCTTCCACCCAGCTGCTCACTCGCCCCCTGTTGCTCAGCAGGACAGCAGGAGAAAATCAAAAGCTTGTGGGTTGAGTTAACGGCAGGGAGATTGCTTACCAGTTACTGTCATGGGCAAAACAGAGTTGGCTTCAGGAAAAATAATTTATTTCCTTGCTAATTAAAATAGATTTGGCTAGTGAGAAACAAAGTCAACTGTGAAAACAGCACCATTCCTCCCCTCTCTCCCTATAGGTAGTGGAAGTGTTATCTCAGCACTAAAGTGGTAGATAATCAGAAGTGTGCATGTGGTAATTAAGTATTACGGTTTTATCTGTATTACTGCTAAATCTTTGTGTTCATTAGGTAATTTGGATTTGTGAAACATTAATTGGCCTAATATTCAATTCTTAGCTTTCTGTATATGGTGTGTTCCCTTTTGCCTGTAACACAATTCTGAGCGTAACACTGCTGCACTTCCTGGAGTAGTTGAAACATTGCCAGAAAGCACTAGCACAGGCTTCGTGATAGACCTCCTTCTCTAAATTGTGTCTCTTTTAAAGCAAGTTCTTGTATGAGGAAAACCAGATGTTTGTACCTAACTCGAGCCCAAACACATGCAACATGCAGTCATCTTGAACTAAAAGGACAACACAGATGAAATCTGTCCCTTTCTGTCAGGGCCATTTATTTATCAAGTGTCTGATAAGACAGAAGTAGTACGTTGCTAGCCCTCCTTGTGAAGTTTTATTTAACAGACCGTATTATTTAGCAGTAAGCAATAATTACATTTGTTTTCTGAAGTCATTTTCCCAATCTTCATTTTATCATCTTCCTCAAAATTATTGCTACTCACACTGCACTAAGTAATTTGTGTTATTGCTGATTAAATAAAATGGTCTCCTCATGCATTGGCATGCAGATCACTGTATACAATACACGGCCAAGTAATTGGAAAGAAAAATGGTTGTAGGTTAAGGCTTTGTGAGCAATTGCAGTATAAATGTGGCAA
Source organism: Tringa solitaria (assembly GCA_026413425.1). NCBI lineage: Eukaryota > Metazoa > Chordata > Aves > Charadriiformes > Scolopacidae > Tringa > Tringa solitaria. The sequence continues at coordinate 162,051,493 of JAOXJM010000001.1, forward strand.
TAGGAATAATTCCTACTCAGCTGTGGCTTACTGCTTTCTAATAGCTAAGTAATCAAAAGGCTAGTCAATTAACATTTAACCTACTTATCTATATAGGATTTTTTAAAATAGAATTTTATTCTCCAGGTACTATTTTCAAGTTTTCCAGGTACACTTCACTGTGTGAGTAGTTACTAGGTAGTCATATACACATAGAATACTATATAGGAATACAAGAATAATTTTATTTAAGCTCTTAAAATAGTTGTTGCATAATAATTTTAGCCAGCAGCAAGATTTTAAACAATTTAATTGTAGCATCTACATCTTAAAGGAGGATTTTAAATAAAAAGCATATAATAGGTTCTACTCTGGTGTTATACTATATCAAATACTTGTTTAATACTTGACATATACCTATTTTTCCATAATTTTAGAAAACTGTTTATTCACTAGTGTTAACATTCTTAATATCCTAGAATTACTTTAATATGGTTCTGTATCACCATCATGAATAATGTGAACCTTTGTGTGGTTTGTAGTTATTTCCTGCTTTCTTTATGTCAGCTATTCTTTGAGGCTTTTATCACTTAGGATGAAAAACTGCAATGTAAATGGTTGTAGTAGTGTACTGGTTTTGGCTGAGATAAGATAGAGTTAGTTTTCTTCATAGTAGCTTCATACTGAGTAGGCTGGGGATGCACGCAGAGAGAGACTTATAGCTAAAGCCTGAAGTGACAAAACAAGGGGCAATAGTGAACCTGAAAGAGGGTAGGGTTAGATTGGAAATAAAGAAAAAAATTATTACGGTGAGGCTGGTGAGACACTGGAACAGATTGCCCGGAGAAGTTGTGCATGCAGCATCATTGGAAGTGTTCACAGTCAGGCTGGATGAGCCTTTGAGCAACCTGATTTAGAGAAAGTTGTCCCTGCTTATGGCAGGGGTGTTTGGCTAGGTGATATTTAAAGGTCCCTTCCAACCCAAACCATTTTGTGACTCTATGATTCCATGATTCTAGGAAGTTGGCAGGGAACACAGCCAGGGCAGCTGACCAAAGGGATATCCCAAACCATATGAGATCATGATCAGTAATAAAAGCTGGGAAAAGGAGGAGGAAGGATGGGGTGGGGTGTATGGCATTTGTCTTCCCAAGTAACTGTTACGCATGATGGAGCCCTACTTTCCTGGAAACGGCTAAGCATCTGCCTACTAATGGGAAGTAGTGAATCAATTCCTTATTTTGCTTTGCTTGCACATGCTACTTTTAATTTTCCTATTAAACTGTCAAGATCGCAACCCACGAGGTTTCAGTTTTACCTTCCAATTCCCTCCCCAGTTCTGCTGTGGGTGAGTGAGTGAGCAGCTGTGTGGGTCTTAGCTGCCTGCTAAGGCTAACCCCCAACAAATAGAAAACTGTGAAGTATTGCATTTTACCTTTTTCTTCAGTAGTCCTGAACGTGCCTTTTTGAATTGTGATCATTCCTTCTGTTTAAACACAATGCCGAAAAGTGTTTGCTCCATGGGCACCAGGCACTCCCCTTTTTATGACATAATTTGATTAATATAAGCAATATCATGTCAGAGGAATTCCAAACTAAGCTAAGTAAGGCCTTCTATAGGAAAGACTACTTGGAGCTGTCTTCACATACTGGGATGACTGCAGATGAATTATCCAGAAAATGGAAGCAATTAATTCATCTGATTTTACAAAGTCTGTCTGGTTTTTTAGGGAAGTTGTTAACAAATTGGTTTTGACAGTTTAACACATTAACAACAATGAATGAGAACAACATATTTTCTAGTCTCAACCCAGAAGTATTTCCTTTCTACAGAATAAGACATATTTTACAACATTTACTTAATTATGAAATTGAACTATAGTTTCAGTCTTGCTTTCTCATTTTTCTGTCGATTAACACAATTACTCAAAAATCTGTCATACACTACCTGTAACAATTGTTTTCTACAGCAGATAATTTGAGTCTGCAAGACTTCATAGCTTTTGTTGGAAGTTTATGACTGACAATTGGGACTGAGTGACAAAGTTAAAAATATCGTAAACAACTAAACTGTGTTGATGGAAATAGATATGCAGAATACTAGTATTTAAACCATGAAACAAATGGTATCAAATATTGACTATTTATTATAATTCATGTTACCCAGTTTATGGTACTCCATAAGTGCTCTTGAAACATTCAAAATGTATGAATTTACAATCTAATCCAGGCATATTTTATCTTCATTAACTCTGTCCCTTTCAATAGGAGTTAGGAAAGTCTGACAGGTTTGATATGATTAAGGACTCCCTAAGGCAGAGTACTAAGTTCTGATTCTCATCTACACTGTTTCTTTTTGTAGTTTGAGGAAAATAACTTTAATTTCCCTCTATGCCATTCCTTTGACTACCCTTCTGTCTATTGGAGAGAGAAATAGAATCCAAAGGAGTTGGTTTGCCAGAAGGTAAAACACACTATTGGCATTAAAATCACATAAATCCTAGAATCTAGCTTTGGGATTATGTTCTCTAGTTTCCTTTGTATGGCTCATATTTAAAAAAAAAAGGAGGTTTAAATATTTAAATTTGGTATTATGATTTCTTATAGCTTTATTGGGAATTAGAAAGGTACAATTTTCTCACCTACTTGCAAGACATCACCTTAGTAATTCAGACACAAGATGAATGTACTAAGACCAGGGTATCATTAACAGAAAATGTGAATATGTAGCATTAAATTCAGTATACACTAGACTGTGTTTGCTAATAAACTATTAGAATATTTCCTGGCACAGATTTGATCTATTTTAAATAACATTTGCCCTAGTAATTCCTGGACATGGTTTATCAGTTAAATTATTCTTGCCCAGTATGCAGTGCTTGGGAGCCTAAGGCACTTTACCAGCATAAAAACAGGCTGTATCATAGCAAATGTCTTCAGTGCCCAGGAAGATTTCTGAGCATTTTTAGTGCAGACTTAGAATTATTAGTGTAGATACAGCCATAATACCTTGCTAAAATGTTTCTTATTGCTCGGGATTTTCAACCTGAAAACAAAGAATTGTACTTAAAAATCAGTACGTCTACAAGACTAATAAATAATTCTAAGTCCTGATAGCTTGCCAGATAATATTTACCCTTCACATGAATTAAAATGAACATATGTACTTACAAGCATAGTATTTTCTAATGCCAAATGTGGAGGAAAAGGGTATTGCTATGTATTTGAGTGATCAGAATAGAGTCAGTCAATCAACTTCCTTTGCTGTGTTCATAGATTTTTCTTCTCAAGCATATGAACTTAACTCTGCATGCAGGTCTAGTTAGAACTTCAGTGTCATCCTCATTCTTCATCCTTTTTTTCCCCCATTTTCAAAGAGACAGATGTTTGGAACTCATTGCTTTTCTCTAGAGGGTAGTCCAGGGAGAATATAAAAACGTATCAGTACTATCTGCTACCAAAAACTTTAAAGCTTTAGATCCCGTATCTAACAAATATCTTCCTTATATCTATTCACTTTCTGTTTCTGATTGTTCTTTTTAAGTGCAAACACTGACATTTTCCTTAATGCAGTCACTGTACACTAACTTTGTGTAACGTGTGAAGTGTATTTTAGAGAGATTATTAAATGCAGGTTAAAAAACCCAAACAAATGAATTTCAGTAACCTACTTGAAGTTACCAAAGTGATCAGCAGGAAGACTGGGTCTTCTGATGTAACTGCAAGATTATGTTCTCTCTGTAATGAGCAAAATAGAATACTTTGCCTCTTTGCATGTAAATAGCAGAGATTGCTTTCAAAACTTCAAAATCTTTTTTACTGAAATATACCTGTAATATCATTCTTCGTTTCATATACCACTGAGTTCTTTCACAGTCTTCATTCAATGGAGCGTAGTTTCGTCACTATCCCCTGCTTCTTCTCTGACTTTTAGAGAATGCTTTTCACAAAGAACTGGCAAAATGCATACTTATTTCATGGTCTTTTGATATTAAACCTTTATTCCCCTTTGGAGTTCACTTATCTATCATTGTATATTGTCATTGCTTGCAGCACCCCATGGGCAGGCACCTAGAACTTGTGCCTACCTGCAATACAACTACCCGCAATATTGTAGGAAGGTAGACAGGTACCTGTCAGTCATCTCTCAGAAATAATAACCCTTTCTACTGAGTCTTTTCTCAGTCTTTTTAAAGAGATGAGTTTGAAATGGAGTCAGTTTGCGGTTCAATTAATGCTAACATAATCAGTAATATAGTTGTGCTTGCTTTGGGTTATGTAATAGCCCAGTAGCAATAATAAATTGTTGTTGAACAGCCTGCATGCATGCTTTTGTACATGTCGTACATGCTTTGGGCTTTGCAACAGTATACTAACAATAATAAATATTGAGGAGTCTTGTTCTGGAGAGCTTAATACTGAAGGAAACAAAGAATCCCATAGAGGGATTAAAGTGATAGCAATTATAGGAGAAAACTGGTAGTGCTTCATAATGTGCTAAGTTTCCATAAAAGTTTGTTTAGTGCCATATAGTTTATCAGTGACAAGATTAGAATTGCAAATAATTAGGATCCAATACACAGCTGTACAACTCAGTGCAACAAATTTTAAAAACCAGTGTTGTCTGAATTTCTGCTTACCCAACAGCAATTGCCAACTATTCTCTTCCAACTACTTTTTAAACATTAAGCAGTTAAACCTTTCATGTATTGATTTCAGTTATTACTTATGAAGGATTTCACATGTAGGTACAGAAATGTTCATTGAGCTTTTCTACTATCCTGAGACCACTTTTTTTTCAGTATTTTTTTTTCTTATTAGAATTGGGATTCATGAATGTATCACTGTAAAGCTTGTTGCACAATGTACAGATGAATCCTGAAAATATTATTCCACTCTTTCTTTAAACCCTTTCCAAATGTTTAGGGCCAATAATACAACACTCAGATAAGAGTGTTAATAAAAGTGAAAGCAGTAAATGCAATAACAATACAGAGAATGATATTAATCTTACTTGAATTTCTATAATTACGACATAAGCATGGAAATAAACTACAGATTATAAATACAAAAAATGTAGCTGTCTAATTTAGGTTTCTACATATGAGCCAGGTTATCTCTTTAGAGGCAGTGGAGATTCAGTCTGGAATTCAGTTGTCTAAACGTATGCACCTAATGCCATTCAAGACATGTTATGGAATTTAGGAAGTCTACTTAGGGTTGGAAAATATGGCACAAGATGTAGAATAGTCACATACATTTCTGGAAATAGGGCCTAATTTGGTTGCCCATGTATGGGTAGCCAGTGTCATTTGATATTCCCTTGGGGATCTTACCTGGTCTTCAGTTGCTGCTTGGTCTCCTATTGGTGTTTGAGGTATGTACAAGGGCAGTAGATCTAATAGAGGAGCAATAGAAGACCTGTGCCCAGGTTGGCAGCTGGATGTCAGGAGAAATGCTTTAAGGCATCTCAAATGGCACAAGCCATCTAGTTGGTGCCAGTTGCACTGGCCCTGATTGTTTAGACACCTAAATTTAGATGTCTTGAATCTGGACCTAAATGACAGTCCAAAAATTGTGGATGCCAGCAGTCACCTTTAGAGGGACTAGCCTGAAAAACATTTGACATAAATCAGTTTGGTGCAATTGACCAAGGAGTCAAGAGTAACTTCCTGTGTTACATCAAGTCATATGTGTAAATGTCACCTAATGTTCTCCCTTCATTATGAAGGAAGTCTGCAGGATTAACTCAGCTGTTTAAATGTAAATCATAGTTGTCCACATTTGACTAGATGAATCCAATTCAGAACAGCTTACATGCCACTATTCATTCGATAATAACATGTAAAATTACTGGTTTTCTTCAGATGGCTGTCCTGAAACTTCTATTTATTTCTTCCAACATGTAATTTCCTATGCAGTCTTTTAAGTTTAAAAAATCTCTTGAAAAGTCACATGTTGACTACTTTGATCCATTTCAACATTTATAAAATGTGATGTTTAATATGGCTTCCTTATAAAACAAGCGCCATCATTTTTACAAGAAATGCTTGCTGTATCAACCTCTGAAACACCAGCAATTCTGAACACAAGTGACTTAACAAGGCCAGATTTAAAGATATATATGTATTCTTCCCTAAATTATGTGTAGCTGAGGGAATGCATTCTATACACGCAAGTCATTGCTAAGGAAACAAAGAGACATCCAACAACTAAGTGCACTGTTCAGAACAAATACATTCTACAGACACTACTTGTATTCTAACAAAAAATCATAGCCAAAAAAAAGAAAGAAAAAATAAGTTGTAGAGGCATTTCTCTTGAAGTGGAAAGTGGAATAATTTGATAATCTACACTTCAGGACTGGACAAAGCATCATATAAAATAAAACAAGTTTAAAATATCATGTCCCCTTTTAAACTGTTGATTTTTAATCTTTAATCACAGCATGAAAGTTATGAAACAGCAAGTAACAAAATAATAAAAGAAAGCTGTTGATGAACACAGCAAATTTACTGGAGGACCAGAAGATGGTCAGAGGCTGGAGCCTTTGACAAAAAGAGGCTGAGTGAAGTAAATGCCTTTATTTTTGAGCAGGTGTGTGGAGGAGAAATAGCTGCCTTCCAGTACATAGGAGGAGGTTACTGAGAAGATGTAACCAGACTCTTTACCGAGGCGTACAATAGGAGAATGTGGCACAATGGCCATATATCAAAAAGGGAGGTTCTAACGAGAAGAAAAAAGATTCATTATCATAATAAACAAGCACTGGAACAGGTTATCCAGAAAGGTGATGGGGAGTTTTTCTTTTGATAATTTCAGAACAAATTCCTCATCAAAATTGTATGAGAATAATGTTGATTGTGCTTTGAGTACAGGTTTACTAGAGGGCTCCCTCAGATTCTATGATTCTGTCATAGGACCAAGTATTATATCATCTTTATTTCTTAATGTATCAAACTGGAGTGGTTGAGTTGGTATCTGTAAAACCAAACCAAACCAAAAATACTGCTACAGGTGGAACAGATTCCTTCCCCTCTCCCCTTTTTCGTCACCCTAACAAAGTGTTTGATCACTCTTCAATTACAACCTCTTTCTGCTTCCAATTGCCTTAGTACAGCTGGTATTTGTAGCAATTTTAAAGTTTCAATCCAGCAAGTAACCAGCAGAAAACCTAAGTAGTTTCAAATAATGGTATTTTTTCTCTGGTAGGCATATTTGTACAACCTCTTGGGGGAAAAAAAAAAATTATATTGTTAATCTTGCTAAAGAAACTTTAGAAACTATGACAACATGACTAAAAATCCATTTTGGACTGTTGAAGGAGGATAGCTGTAAGTGCTATCAGTCCCCAGACTCCTTTCTTGTTGAGATTGGAAAGCACATAGTGAATTAATACAAAAACTATGAAAGAAATGGCTGAAGCATCTCTATGTCACCACTGAATCTTGAATTATTTCCTTGATTCCTCTGCAGATTTTTAATGTGATGCTGAACAAATTTCTTCAATAAAACTGTTCACAGGTGATCATTAACTGCATTTCTCGTTCCCTGGTGCTTATACTGAAAGTCAGGGTTCCCACCAACAAAACCACTAAGCATTTGCAACTTTGAATGAGAAGTGTGATTGGAAAACATTGCATAGTATTAGAATGCTCATGCTCAGAAACAAACAAACCAAAAGCCCCACGGTAAATCAGGGGCTAAGTTATCATGTATCAAATAGAATTTTGTCTTCATCACTCTACTTCAACATTTTCTCTTTAACATGAAGATCGTCCTCTTTCTCTATGTATAATTGTGGTGGGTTGAACTTGGCTAGCCACCAGGTGCCCACCAAGCTGCTTTATAGCTTCTCTTCCTCAACTGGACAGGGGGAAAAAAATATTGATGGGCCCCCGCAGACGGTGCACTGGCTGGAGATCCTGCAGGCCCTGCTGCTGAGCCCCA
>JAOXJM010000001.1:162138004-162148185 GCA_026413425.1 Tringa solitaria
AAAGGTCTGAGACCAAAAATTAATTTGTCATAAATACCCAAAGAAAACATGTCAGTTAAGCTGAATTGCAGTGCTTTTTAGTGGAAGACTGGTATCTGGAAGAAATTAGAGTTATATCAAAAATCTCAGTTCATTTGAATGTTCTCAAACTGACAGTCTCAAAACTCAAAACTGGAAGATGAATTATTATGTTCCCTCCTTAAATTATTTTTTTAAAGTAACTGTACCTTCTTAATAAAATGGAAGTTTAAACCAGCTTTTTTATTGTTAATCTAGTTTTGAAATCTCTCCCAAGCAGAAGATTCTAAACAAAATCCACAGTAGTTGATCATCCTGAAGCAGAATCCTCAGTTTTCTGCAAAACCAAAGTCCTATTCTTATTTCTGTTGCAATTAGTTTTCATGCAAGACTTGTACCCGGATTTGCTGACTGAACTTAGAAATTACAGTCATGTCGATACCATAGTAAATATATTCACTATTGGGATGCCTAAATAGTACACATAAAAAAATATTAGCTTGTCTTTCTATTGGTCTCTTGCTCAGGTATTTTTAAAAATGCATGTTGAAAATAAAATTGACAATTAACAACATTATTGAACATATTTATTCTCTTTTAGAATAATCCAACAGTGAATCTCTGTAAGGGTTGCACATGTATCAGTGGGAGTTCACAGACTTGAAATAGATCACAGAGAATTTTATAATAAGATGACCAATTAAAACAGGAAGCTTTGTCTTGGGGATTTATTTCACTGTGCTTGACTATTTTTCTGTCCTGATTTGTTTGTAGCTGATTGATGTTTCTGTGAGAAAATTATAATGGAACACATCTTTTGAAGACATTTTTATTGCACGGGCAGCACAGTGGGAATGTTTATACAGTCATAAAAAAAATACCAAAATATCTTCCCATGTCAAAGGACACTTTCTGTGAGTGCCAGTTAGAAGAACCTGTCATGACTTCAAGATCTGGTTCTTCAGTTGGCAGGGAGACAGCACGTCAGATTATAATGTGACAGTCCCCTGGAGGGCCCAAATGTGTTAAAGGCTTTCACTCTTTCTGCAGTAGCAAAACAGGCTGTTTTAAATGTTGTTAAGGCCATAACCCTAACACGAAACTTCATTTTCCCTGTCTTGACCAGAATTCTGGAGTAAAGCAACCCAGTCCGATCTGTGGAAAAGGCCAGTTCAAGCAAACAAAGAAAAGACACCCAAACTAGAAGAGAGTTTGAGTCAAATTGGTAGTTGATTGCCAAGTATCACTCAGTACACCTCAATTAATATATAGAAATAAAAACTGAATTAAACCTTTGGCAATTAAGCAGGTCATGAGGAAAAATTAATCTTAAAATGACATCTAAGAATCCCAAATAGCATGATGTAAGTAAAATTCAAGTGTATATACTGCTTTAAGATTATAACACTTCCTGCAAATAGCATGGGAAACCTCATTATAACTTCTTCAGGTGGTGAAGGTCATGTTGTAAGTGATATTCTTTACAGCTTTTTTAAAACCAGCAAAATGTCCTTTGTAGAAAGACTTTATAAAAATGTTAATCTTTTTTATATGATCCTCAAGGATTTTAACTGATAGTACACAGAGTAACCTGAATATAAGGGGAAAATTTATCTGAAGGAAACCAATACTAAAGAAATTAAATGAAAATACAGTAAAATCGTTATTGTTATTAAAAGCTCCGTGCACTTGGATGAAGTGCCTGACTAAATTAACTTGTTTAGCTAAATATAAATATCCTGTCTGTGGTGTTGCAGGATTCTCACTTGAAATAGTTTCTTAAATTTAAATAACATGCTTTCTTTAGATAAGCTGCGTATTGATTTCTGGCACTTCGTATTACAGATAGTTCATTTCTTACTCTGAAGAGACAATTACCCTGAATCATAATTTCTTTCTGTTACATCGCTTTCTTGGATTATATCTCGTTTATATAACTCATCTCACAATGGCTATAAGGGTCTGCCAGTCTAAGAAATAGTAGTTTTGAGTGTTACTTAATATGTTGCTTTTGATAGTTCAGTCTCTTTTTCAATATTACATTGTGGCGATAAAGAATTTTTCTTTCTTTGAACACACACAGGGAGCCCCAAGTGATCTCCTGGCCCAAGGTGATGACAACCACCACACTTCTTTCAATGGCTGTAGAGTGCTGGTTTGACTCCACTGTAACCCTGCACAACCATATTTTGCTTGACCTTGGGAACTGTTGCTCTCCAGACCCAGAGGGACATTGGATGACTGTAACACCAAAGACAAGGATTAGAAATTAAAATAAATTTGTCTGTAACAGTTGTCAATATATTTGTGAGTCTTCTTTCTATTACTCTGGGCAGTTTGTGTTAGTATTGTTTATTAAATTCTGTTAAGAGAATGGCCACCTCCTCCAGACACTGCTCCTTCCACATAGCCTTACATTGTTGTAATTGAGTTAGCAACAACTAACTATTTGTTGTATCTTGATTAGATTGCTAAGACTGTAAGGAGGCAAAGTGTGGGTTTGGTATCTTTTTTCCCCAAACAACCTTTTGGATCTACATATATATAAAAATATAAATAAGTGATAAGAACAGACTTCAAATTCAACAGGAAATAAGGGGTGAGATCATCTACAGAACTAGACACTTACACTCAGACATTTGCATTACCTATAATGCCTAAGGATGAGTCTGAACATAAATGCTCATTGGCATTTGAGATGCCCTGACATACATATATTGTTTCACCTTTCCCTGGCACTGCAGAAGGCACGAATGTTTCCAAAATCTTGTGTCATGTATGCCAGTTCCATATAGACATCTTTGTGCCTGATCGTGCAATAGACATCACTGTTTGGACAACTGAATCAAGTTCAAGGTTTGCACTGGCTGTACACAACTTTAAAGATAATGGGTTCCAAGCTATCAGATAGAGGCTTAAATGTAAAATATTGTACTTAGCTCTAAACCTGACTATCAAGCAGGAGTCTGAAAAATGTGCAATTCTTCTAGGGTTCTGAGGGATTACAGAAGCAGCAACTGAGGTCAAGGCAGTTTGCAAGATCTACCCTCCCCTAAGGTCTAGATGTTCAAATGGAGCAACCGTGAAAGAAAATACATCAGCTGATGTCAATGCTTTTGAAATATGTGTTAAGTAAGTCAGCTTTATGAGAAGTGAAATCGTCAGATCTGTAGAGCTAGCCCTCACGCAAGTGCTCTGCCTGACTCAGAAATTTCTTAGTAAATAGCTCAGGCAACATTCAAATAAACTGCAACCTCTTGCTCTAGAAATTCTGACAGACTTTCACAGAAGTGAACACACACTCCTAAAATTCTGTATTTTCTCTAGTATGTTTAAATTTTGAATAAGATGAAGTTTTTAAGACAAAATGTTTGTAGCGTGATTACCTATATGTAGTATTACAGAATCATAAAGTAGTTTGGATTGGAAGGGACCTTTAAAGGTCATCTAGTCCAACCTCCTCTGCAATGAGCAGGGACATCTTCAACTACATTAGGTTGCTTATAGCCCCATCTAACCTGACCTTGACTGTTTCCAGGGATGGCGCATCTACCACCTTTCTTGGCAGCCTGTTCCAGTGTTTCACCACTCTCATTGTAAAAAATTTCTTGTATCTTGTGTAAATCTACCCTCTTTTAGTTTAAAGCCATTGCTCCTTATCCTATCACAAGAGGCCCTGCTAAAAATTTGTCCACATCTTTCCTGTAGGTCCTCTTTAAGTACTGGAAGGCTACTATAAGGTTTCCCCGGAGCCTTCTCCAGGCTGAACAACCCCAGCTCTCTCAGCCTTTCCTCATAAGGGAGGTTCTCCATCCCTCTGATCATCTTTGATGCCCTACTCTGGACCTGCTCCAAGTCCATGTCTTTCCTGTGCTGAGGGCTCCAGAGCTGGATACAGTACTCCAGGTGGGGTCTCACGAGAGCAGAGGGGCAGAATCACCTCCCTCAACCTGCTGGCCATGCTTCTTTTGAGGAAGCCCAGGATGCAGTTGGCCTTCTGGGCTATGAGCGCACATTGTTGGCTCATGTCCAGGTTTTCATCCACCAACATCCCTAAGTCCTTCCTGTCAGTGCCACTCTCAATTGCTTCATCCCCCAGCCTGGGAAACGTTGTCCTAAGAATATTATTTAGACTTGGAATAACCACTCCATGGGGGTTTTTGTTTTGTTTTGTTTTGTTGTTTTGTTTTTAACATATCTTTTAATGAATCCAACTTAGCTTCAGAATTTACAAAACATATCTTTATTCTTTTGCAGTAAAAAGGAAATCTTAGTTTCTGTCAAACTAAAATAAAATCATACAATTAACTACGCTTACTGCATAAAACCCCTCTGGATCAAAATCAAAGATTTTTACTACATTGCATTTTTATTATGCAGAAAAACATATTTATTTACAACATGAATTTTCAAGAAATAGAAGGATCAACATAAATTGTAAAATACAAACTTCAAAAAATTAAAGATTAACAAGGACCCAAATGGACAGGCTGAACAACACAACTTCCTAAAGAAATTCCAGTAGCATTCCTCTGGTATTAAAAAATAATCATTTGAAAGAATACTCTCAACTACTTAACATTTAGTTTTGTGTAATTTCTTTAAAATTTTCCATTGTTTTCAAAACTCTTCAGAATTCAAGATCTCTTGCTCTATTTATATGTTTTATCTGTCTTACTGTATACGAGTGTTTATTTTTCCTCTTTCTCAGTAGGTATTTTCACACTGCTAATTAACACCTCCCTAGTTTATTCCTCGGTCTTGGTACCTTCACCATGTATGCTGCATAAACGTGAGTTCAATCCTTTGAAGTCAGTCAGCATTTTACCTCTGAAACACATTATTGGTTCTGTGAACAGTCTACCCTGGGGGCAGCTCCCATTGTGAAATATGCATGGATCTTAGCTGGAACATGGGCCCATGAAACCTCAGATATTGTGCACAGTTATAGCAGACTTTGAATGCCCAACTCTCCCATATGTTGTCACACTGCTCTTTTCAAGTGAGAAAAACACCATGCTGAAAAAACACTATGGTGATACGGTCCGATTATTTCAGTTACCATGAAATAGAAAACCAAGCCTATTTCTGGAGCCATGGAGGGCTCAAAGAGACTCAAGACCAAGTGTTATGGACACCACCAGGCTGCTTGAGAAGGATTTAAGTGTGAGCAGTCTGATCCCCAGCCCAGTTGCTCTGCACAGGCTGACATCCAGGTCAGTGATCAGATCCCTGTGGAATATAAACTCAAAGCTAGCAAAATATCCAAAGTATCCCAGAAATACACTTGTGTTTTCATAGAATCATAGAATGGTTTGGGTTGGAAGGGACCTTAAAGATCATCAAGTTCCAACCCCCCCTGCCCTGGACAGAGACACTTTCCACTAGACCAGATTACTCAAAGCCCCATACAACTTGGCCTGTAACATTTCCAAGGATGGGGCACCCACAACTTCCCTGGGCAACTTGTTCCAGTGTCTCACATTCCTCACAGTAAAGAATTTCTTCCCTAATATCTAGTGTAAATCTTTTTTTTTTTTCAGTTCAAAACTGCTACCCCTCATCCTATCACTACATTCCCTCATAAAGAATCACTCCCCAGCTCTCCTGTAGGCCACTTCTAGGTATTAGAAGGCTGCTATAAGGTCTCCCTGGAGCCTTCCCTTCTCCAGGTTGAACAACACCAACTCTCTCAGCATGTCTTCACAGGAGAGGTGCTCCAGCCCTCTGATCATCTTTGTGGCCCTCCTCTGGACCCGTTCCAACAGGTCCATGTCATTCTTGTGCTGAGGACTCCAAAGCTGAACACAGTACTCCAGGTGGGGTTGTATGAGAGCAGAGCAGAGGGGCAGAATCACCTCGCTCTACATGCTCACCATACTTCTACGGTTGGCTTTCTGGACTTCAAGCATACATTGCAAGGTCATGTTCTCCCTTTTGTTTTCTTCAGTTTCCCTTTTCCAGTTTTCAGTTCTCCTTTTCTTCCCCTACTCAAATATGGAGTATTTTTCTATGACACTTTTTGAAATCATGCAAGTGAAAACATGTGGGAAACAATGAGCAGGGTCAAGGACTCTGTAGAGAACCCTAGAGGACAACTGGCAAAGGTTAATGATTTAGAAGACCCAGAATCAAAGTAAAGAGGTTCAAATCCAGTAACCGGCTAAGAAAATAGTTATGTCTAAACAAGCTAGAAATCCAGTATTTCTCACCACATCAGTAATAATCAGGCTGACAGATACTGACCATCTATGTTCCAAAAGAACGCTTTGTTGTTTTTTGTTGTTTTTTTTTTTTTTTTTTTTTTTTAAGAAATAAGCCCAAAACACATTCACTATGTTCCCTTTTCTGGTCATCAGATATCAGAGAAGTAGGAAGCAGCTTCAGTTCTCCCACATCTCTGCAAGTTAAGACAGAAAGATGAGGGCTGTTTGAAGTACTTTTTTGGCTTTCCTTGATTTAAAGTTTTATGACTAACAGAGGAGGATACTAAAAGTTTCAGATGGCTTTTAAAGGACAGGTGGAATTTAACCTGACCTACCATAGAAGAGAACTCACAGGCAAAAAGGAACTTAGAGAAGACAAAACCACAGGTGAAACAAGCGAAGCAGAGATAAAAGATGGATTCACAAAAGCTAATTTTATCCTGTAAAAGCTGGTTTCATAGAACTGTCTCCATAGTATTTGGAAAGAGGCTGTTTGAGGGGTAATATAAAAAAATCTAAAGCGAATCTCTTGTTCTGAATTACCTTCTGGAGTTGCCTGTATCTTGCAAATGGCTGTAAAGCGATATGAGGGAAGTTAGTGCTTTTGGGCTGAAGTTCACAATATAAGTGAAAGGAAGTTTTCTGAGTAGAAGAGAAAGAAAAAAAGTAGAATTTTAGACACGATTTAAAAGGCAAGCGGAATTAAACCTGATCTAAAAAGGTTTTATTGTTCTTAAAAGCAAAAACATAGAGAACAAAATAACTTTGCCAGAATTTTAAAGACGCTTAGTGTGCTGAGAAATCCTGAGTGTGTTATTTGTTCATAATACATTCCTTTTCTCTCATATAAAAAAAAATGCAAAAAACCCAGAAATAATGCATAGTAATAAATGGGGAAAAAAAAAGAAAATCCTATAGTGCATGTGACAATTATGCCTTCTGTCACTGTAGGACTGGTATCAGTGTTTCTCTGAAGATTCAGAATTCTTTTGCTAACACTATGAATTTTATTTGAAGAGGATCACACTATTTCAAAAACAGGTGCATAATACACAAAAAATGAAGTGTATAGTGTATATCTACCTGTCTTGATATAGACTTCATGAAGCATTATACCAGGTTCTCAATGTTTCCTTACAGATCGTCAGGAAATTTTAAGTGTATCTACTGAATCAGTGGCATTTTTACTTTTAACTGTGATTAAACTCAGTTCCTTTAAATTGATTGATGCCTCCCAAGCCATATTAGGCAACAGAAGATAATGTTTAGTTAATCTATGAATCTCTGTGTGTGTCTGACTGCAAGTGTGTTTATATATGTGCGTTTTTAAATATGCATGTGCTTATACATGTATCCATACATACACTCACACACAATTATTGTTGTGCTTTGATGGATTTCATTAAGCCTCGTCCTTAATATCTGTAGGTGTTATTAATTTTAAAATTCAATATAAAATGAGCACACAGAGACTCCTCATTTTTCATTCTTCCTTGATTCACTAAACCACCCACGCAAATAAACAAGCAACTCTTCACACTGAACCCTCCCTAACAGCACCTGGAGATGCTAAGAAACTGTCACCTTCCTTCTGCTATTGTTTGTGGAGGACTTAAAAAAAGATCTCAAAAGTTCAGTGTTGACGTATTTGGCAGAGGAAGTAGTTGTTACAACACTGCAAAGTGAGCAAAAACCAAGTAAATCATACATACATATTTACATATTTTTGATTGAAAATTCTCTACAAACACTACTTAATGTTTAAATGGACTAATTTATTCACTGATCTTTTTACCCCACTTATAAGGGTTTTGCCTACTAAATGGAAAATCTGTTTTCTCAGGATCTGAATAACGGTTTATTATTATGGTTATTTATTTGGTGTTTCTAAACAAGGTATGTGACTTGTAAAAATTAAGCTGTGGCATTAAGTTGGACATATTTAAATGTAAAGGGGAACAAGCTATTCTTATACACATGAGCAAGATTTATATATTTATTTATTAGTTTATTTATTTATTTTAATTTGGAGAGATACTCAAAGATCAGCTAACTTCAAGAAAAACGCTCCTTTCAATCTTGGACATTTTTATTTTTTTTTAATTTGCAAATATAGCAATAATTTTAAAATATGTTTAAAATAAGATGCTGTATCTTAACTGCATAACATAGAAATTTTTACATGGCTGAAGACATTTTAAAGGATTGTTTTTCTTCACCTATGTCCACAAACTATACTAATCTAAACTTATTGCCTTTTCTTAGAGAATATCTTTACTAGGTAAAGGTAATTTATGAAATTTATGCAAGTTATTTCATAACTTGTTTTCTAGAAATTAAAATTTAAATGTGCACTTTTAATTTATATACAATTTCCTTTGCATACTGTTGTGTTCTCAACTGCAACAATATGGCTTATCTTGAAAAATAAATGTAATATAAGTTTATAAGAGGAAAAGGAGAATGATCATCTTTATCATTCCAAAGGTGATCAGCTTATGGGAATGAATCTGTTTCAGCCTAGCATGATTGCAGTTGGGAAGCAGTTTGGCTTACTTGAAGGCAGCTCATTTTTTCATGTCCGTGATCTTAAAATTAGAGAGAATGGTGTGGTTTTTTATTGAGGAAAAATAAATACAGACCTTATGTTTCTTTAAATATGTTTACAGGATTTTTAAGGAATTAGGACTAAGGTTTTCAAATTAATTTTTTTTTAATATTCACTGCTGAAGAAAGCCTTAATGAATAGTGAGTATAGTGTAAAAAAAACAACAAACAAATCAAGAAATAAATACTAACTCTCTTTTCTTATGCAACCTTCCCCAGAATAGTAAACCTGGAAAATTATTTTTATCAAAAATTTTTTTTATTAAAGTTTTTATTTTCAATACTTATTAAAATTGAGTCTTAACAGCAGTTCTCTAAAGACAAATTTAACCTTTGAAATATTATATAGATTTGAATGTGAAAATATGTAGTCTACAAACTTACAGAAATGATACTCTAAAAATTAATCTAAATTAGAACCTATTAAAAATCTAGGTGAAACTACTTAAGAGAAATTATGATCATGCTAATAGATAGTGCTGATTTTGGTGTGTTCCTCTTTGTCGCAGTGCAATTCAAATTCTACCCTCATGGCACTGTCTGTTTATAGGTTTGACTTAGAAATCTTAGTTAATTCCAGGAATAGATTCTCTGATGTATGCCTTGGTTTGGTATTTTGTTTTTCCTGGTTTAAGTGTCTCAGCGCTTGTCACTATGATAGATCATCACCTAGGATTCTAATTCCCCCTCATTTTATTCACACCCGTCTACTCCAAGAGGACACACGCTCCTGGAGCACAGATACTTCACTTTCAGTTTTGCAGGGGTACACCCCAATCTTCCCTTCGTAGCCCTAGCCATAATGCTTTCTGACATGGAAAGACTTCTGGCATGAGCAAGTGAGAGCAACCAACTGATGACAGAGGCGAGTCCACTAAGTTAATTGCAAACTGAGAGGCTACAGAAAGTAGACATAAACTCCAGAAAAAGAAGTATTTACCAAAATGTGAAGAGTAGATTATGAAGTGCTGATCAAGGTGCTTTCATCAAAGAAAGAATGAATCAGAGTATTTACAAGGTATTTTTTTTAAAATTGTTTTATTTATAGAAGGATTTATATTTTTTATCTTATGCTATGTCAGCTCAAATCAGCTGATCTCACAAGAAAAATGGATTACAGTCTATGGGTGACAAGCTTATATGGCAGATATTCAAAAGAGTGTTTTTATGGAATCATAATTACCATTCCAAACAGTAGTAAAATTTGCAGTGGGACTGTATGTATTTGACTAATGTCCTGGAGCATTAGTGATGTAGAAACAAAGAGGTAACCTGGTTTTATCAGGCAAAAAAAACCAAACCAAACCAAACCAAACCAGGAAACCAGGTTTTATTTACAGCATCAGATAT
>JAOXJM010000001.1:162222667-162236283 GCA_026413425.1 Tringa solitaria
TTCCCCTTTCCCTTCCTTTCATTATTGATACTTTCATGGCAGCTGTTTGGGAGGTAGAATTAATGTAACTTTAATGCAATACCACTTCAACACTACTTTCCTTTTACTAGTAATTTAGATTTAAGTGATCCCTTAAAAAATGAATTGAATCCTTTAGAGATCTATTTCTCCTCAATATACTTGAACAGTTCTCGTTAGTATTGACAGTGAGAGTAATGGAGAAATGTATTAGTCTTAAATATCCAAGAGTGAACATCTCCAAGTTTTTATTTAAGACACTGTTGAGTGAGTTGTCTAGGGCTTGTTCTTGCATGTACATTTTGCTGCCTTAGCCATTTTAATTGCTGTAGTTCATCTGTATATATATATATATACAAGAAAAACATAAACCTGTTGCTGTGGGTCCAGAGGAGGTTTAGACTAGATATTAGGAGTGATAGTGATAGAGAGTGGTCCGGTACTGGAACAGCTTGCCCAGGGAGGTGGTGGAGTCATCATCCCTGGAGGTATTTAAGAAATGTGTAGACATGGCATGCTCTAGTGCCCAAGATTGTTGGTTTGTGTCTGTTTGTGGGTTTGGTTTTTTTGTTGTTGTTGTTTTATTTTGTTTTTGTGGTTGGACTCAATGATCTCAAAGGTCCCTTCCAACCATGAAGATTCCGTGATTCTGTGAAACAAGAGTGGCCAGACATGCTACTCTGGCTGTGTATAAAGCAGGCGGAAAGCCCTTAAGACAGCAACATTCTCACTCAAATATTTTGGGCTGTATTTAAGTTGGAGCTTGTGATGCCAGTTGCTTCTCCATGCTATATCTTGAAAGCTGTAATGCTTGACAGCTGAACTAGACTTTTCCTTTTAGGATCCTAGCTGATGCCTGCAGTGAGGCTGCACAGGGGCAGAGTGAAGAATCCAGGCTGAACAAGACGTCCACAGATACCACCTACACAAGCACCAATACCATGAGCTCACTGAGCATTTCCAAGCAGGATTACAGCTCAGAAGTGTGTACTCAGGCCAATTCTTGGACAAGTTAAGATATCTGTACTCATTGAAGAAGCCCATCAAATTCAACAAATTTTGCTTTATGTCCTGTTATACAATCTTAGGCTTGCTTTAAATAGGTTTAATGATCACAGTTTATTTGTGCTTTTAAAAAATTAATTTGTGCTTTTGGTACCTGTAGATGGATAAACAGTCTTTAGTGTAGCTAA
Source organism: Tringa solitaria (assembly GCA_026413425.1). NCBI lineage: Eukaryota > Metazoa > Chordata > Aves > Charadriiformes > Scolopacidae > Tringa > Tringa solitaria. The sequence goes on from JAOXJM010000001.1 coordinate 162,223,879, forward strand.
TTCATTAAACATACTACAAGGCAATAATTTTGATTTGAATGATGCTGAATAGTTTCTGATAATTGACTAAAAGGTCCTTTATTAGAATACCACTCAGGTATACTTTAATGTTCTAAAACGATCCTGAAAAATTATTCTGGATAAGAATGTGGTTAAAAAATAATAATAATAATAAAAAAACAAACACAAAAAAACCCCAACAAACCACACCACCATTTTCTTCACTCTTTTCAATGCTTTTTAATGAAGTCTAACTCAACTATCTTAAAATACATTTGTTTTCATTTTAAGACTGCATAGTAAAAAAAAAAAAACAGGCAAAGATGCTTGCCCTTTGTATATAACATTAGCCATAAAATAAAACTATAAGAAAGTTAAGTACATGCTGAGAAGGAAGAGCTGTGGAATTTTACAATGAATAGCCAAAAACTTTTCTCTGTCAAGTCAAAGACATTTCTAATAAAGATAATTCTGAGTCCTCTGGTAAGAGTTGGTCGTATTAAATGTCCTTAATTATGGCCAATGCCATGTGAGTGTAAAGTTAAAAAAAAGTTTGTTGCGTATTTAAAGTAAGGACATTCCCCTTTATCCTTCTCTTTTATCCTTTTACTGGATGAAGAAAAAGAGGAGAGGTTCAGTTGCTGTGGTATTCAATAGTTGCAGCTCCCTGAGGCTGACTCAACACTGCAGTTTTGCTGCTTTTCAATAAATATTTTATTTAGTGGGATTATTTCAATGATGGCACAATGTATGATGCAACAGCAGCAGATGCACTGAAGCAATACCATAATCAAAAGTGTTTCTCTACTCCTGGACCAGAATACGCTGTTCAGTCATGGCTATGTTTGACCTTATTTAAATGCATAAAAACTCAGTAGAATCTAGTTCTTGGCCTGCACCTAAGGCCAAATTTTCATCAAGTTTATAAGGATGTAAACTATCTCCAGAGTATATTTTAACTTGGAGTTGGGATTGAATTCCGGATGCAGCCACTTTCCCTTTCAATAGCAGCACAGCTTATGCTGACAAGAAGAAAGGACTCATGTCACTTAACTTTCATAATCTTGGAAAGAATGTGTTTAAAGTGGTGTTTAAATTCCCCCAATAACCAAAAGAAGAAAGCAAGCTCTTCCTTTCAGAGAATGATTCGTTTCCAAATCCATTTTATGATTGGACGGATACACATGGTTTGGCAAAGAATGCAGTACTGAAGACAAGAAACTTCACTGGGATTCTCTAAACATATATCTTACGTTAGTTAAAACTGAAAAACCTCATTGGAAATCTGTCCTTTAACATAATAATTAATTGAATTAATTTTTTTAATCCCCATTAATCATTGCTAACAAGAAGTCAGGAGATACCTACTGGAAATATGTAAAACGTTTATGATGTCTACCAACATTCTTCTGCTACTTGTCATGTTTATGTACCTCACTTCTGTGTAACTAGAATAGTAGCAGCATTAGTAGAAATGAAAATATGTTCAAAGGACTTTTGAACTCTAAATGTGCCATTGGCTAATATCTAAGGGTATAAATACAGACACCTGTTCCTACAGTCTTAAGCGGTGCTACGTAAAGTATAAAATTAGTTTCATGAGCTGGATTATAGCCAAAAATTAGCACTATCATTTTATATCTTGTATATCTATGATGGTCTGTGCTCCATCAAATTCTGTAATTATATCACTTAACTATTTATACTCTAGCTAATATAATTTTGAAATTCTCAGTACAAAGCAAAACGTGATAAAATAAATGATCTAATACTGACTAATTTCATTTTTTGTGGTATTAAAAGGTCTGTATGATTTGCCATGGTGTATCACTCTATGATTTGAATGGCAAAAGAAGTCTTTCCATTTGAGTAAATGTGGCATCTGAACAATCTACGAAAATATCTATGTGATTTCTTTTGGATGTAAATTATGCTTCTGGGTGAGTATTCAATTAGCAGAACAGAGGAATTTAATGACAATAATTATAATATTATGCAGCTGGAGGATAACAGCAAAAATATCCTCAGTGATTTAGACCCTCACTCAACAGAAGTAACAGAGGAAGAGAAAATTCCATGGATGTCTAATCAATTACAGGAACGGTATATAGAAATGTAAATAGTAATCCTAGGATGCATCACTGAACGTATGCATAGTAAAAGTATAAATTTCAGCCTGTAAAGCCCAGCTAGAAACTTCTGTGTTGGGTTTTTTTTAATTACCTTAGTTGAACCAGGGTAAATTTAAATTTGAACAGATGCAGGGGGAATCTGCAGATATAAATAAAGACAGTTTAATATAAACAAATAAAAACACTTCAGAAAGGCAAAATTAATCATTAAACTCAAGTCTAATATCAGCAAAAATTGAAAAGGTATAAAACATCTGTAAATAAATTTAGGCTGGATATTTATAATGGATTCCAATCAGCAGAACAAAGAGAGACAGCAAAAGTTTTCCTCTTAGATAAATAAGGATGAAAACAAAAGCCCTGTTTTAAAAATACATTTTCTGAATCTCTGAAAGTGAATATGTGAGGTAGTAACCTGTCCTCAATGACCCTGGCAACTACTTTGAGTTAGAATTCATTCTTCTTCTGTAAATACAGCTGTGCTTCCAAACTGCCAATTTGTTGTACTTTGGGATAACGAAAGCTTTCAGGATAATGAATTAAAGACAAAAATAACTTTGAAAAGAATAGAAAATGTTATTTTTATTCTGCTAGAGTCATCGGAGCTGCAAAAAGTTGTTGTTAAGAAGAATAGTTCAATAAGGATTTTAAAATGTATTCTGAATTCTTTTCCCAATTCATAGTATCATCTATAATCAACTTTTTGCTGGTTACATATATTAATTGACCTTTTTTTAAGCTCAGCAAATAATAGGGCCAACAGCTGGATCAAGAATGTGCGCTTAGTAATTTAGTTTATTCACTTCAGTCAAATGCAAAACTTATGTTGTTTTTTGTAATAAAAAACAAGTGAGCACAAAGGGAAAAAATGAGATTTATAGAGAAGCAGAAGACAATAACATCTGGCACAAATAAAAAAAAAAACTTTAGAGAATTAAAGTTTCACTATTTTAGTAATACGAAGATGAACTGCTTGAACTTGACTATGAATTAAAATTTCAAGGGAATCTTTCATGAAATAATCGCCCATTAATGCAGAAAAGGAAGGATCACATGTCAGCTAAGATTTCAGAGTTGGATCTTAATTACCAAACTTGATTGATTTCCTGTCAGATTACCTTAATCAAAGATTAAGTTCAACCCACTCAACTTTAAGTACTTGAAATGTTTCAGAATGGAGACCTTCTAACAAAGTAATTTAGGCATTAATTGATCATAAAAGTATTCATTAACAGGAGAAGAATAATTTTATTTTCTGTAATTGGAAACTTTATGACAAAAGGCCCTCCTCTCACCTGGACTTGACAGTGTCACTTTAATTTAAAAAGTAATACAGAAATAACACTTTGCATTTAGATTCTATCCACCTCTGGTTGTGTATCTAGTCAAAAGAGTAGAAAGGCATCACTAAAATACTTCTCATCTTGTTTCTTATTCCCTCAATTTACCTAGCTTTCATTCTTCTACTTCTGCTTCTATCCATTCACAGTTTCCACAGTGGTTCAGCATGGTGGCATCAATTTTATTGGAAAGGATTGGCAAGGTGCAGAGGAAGAAAATGAAGCCAAAGAAGCCTGTATTCAGAAAAGCACCTGACCATCTGGGCACAATTTAATTCATTTGTTTAATACTGTATCAGGAACAGGATTTTACCACTTAACAGGGAAGGAGGCAGGAGGGAGGGAGGAAAAAAAAAGGTTCACCCAGATGAGTATTTAGGCATAATGGCAACAGCAGATCAACATAACACTGAAGATTCCTGTCAGGGTGAAAGGACTTCTGCTGTTATCAGAGCTAATACATAATTATTTGTATACCTTATTGACAGTTATTCAGAAACTGTCCCAGTATACTCTGAACACAGTAAAATATACAATCTTAAAGCATGTTGTTATAGTTTGACATAGGGGGAACTGTATGGAAAAAAAACACATTCAATTTGCTTATTTAAGTACTCCATTGGGAAAAGGGAAACAAATAAGAAAAAATTTAAGGACTCCATTGAAGAAAAACATAGAAAATAGGAAACATTCTCTCTTAAGGAAAACCAGTTCTTTAAATACTGATCTGGTGAAATACTTTGATTTATCAAGACAGAGATCATAAAGAACATCAGTCTAATAACAAACCCATTTGCTCCATTACCAATTTCTTTTTCCATTGCATTTTTTTACTTCTAAATAAAAAAATAATACCTATTTAAGTTGTGTTTGGCTTTTTATTCATTCACAGCACAATATAAATGAAGGATGACATGACTGTCAAAGTTGTAATTAATCTCCTTTTTTGAGTGAGTTTACTGAAGTAAGCAGTGGTCTGGCTTAGTTTCCTAGGTTTATCTTGTTTTGGCTTGGATTGAGTTTTGGGGATTTGGTTTCAATTTTGTTTTTATTTGGCACAAAAATCCCTATTTAAGCTGAATACACTGTTTTAAAGAAGATGATTTAAAAAAAAAATTGAGTGGGATTTTTTTTTGTTTGTTATTCGATTTCTTGCATTTTCTTGAGATATGCAGCAACCTAATGGTGGCAGTAGTTGAGACATTTAAAGGTGCTTACAGGATGTAAGCAACCAGACTTATTATACAAAAGGAATTGAGTGCCTCTGTATAAAATTGCAAACCTCAGAAAGCCACTCAGTTTCAGTATGTTGTCTCTGTAACTCCAAATACTAAAAATACTAATGATAAAACCTGATATGGATGTCAGCTTGGCACCCCGCAACATACAAGTGGCAATACTTAACTGATGCAGCTGCATAAACTACAGAAAAAAACAGTCATCCTACACTCCGTTCATCAACTATGACTTAGCAAGTTATTTTCAAGTGCAGTTCATTTGACTCTTCATGGTTACCTACATCATGATAAGAAGACATGTGCCCTGGAAGTTCCTTTTCTGCCCACTAAGAAAAGAATGGGTACAAGGAAGGGTGATGCATGGGTTTAATAGGGAGGAGAAACAGTTTGCGAAGAAAGATGTTGGTAGAGAAAGATGGTTTTATCTTTTGATGTCAAATGTGGAATAAGTGGTAGAAAATCAAAAATCAGTGCTATGATTGGGTCAAGAAACTCTGAACTGAGTAGTGTTAAAGGAAGAATATCTTTATCTATTATGGCACTTTTCACCGAGAAAATTAAAGAGATTCTCATTCTCTACACATAATGGTAACAAAGGATGCAATTGACTTATTGCTAATTGTCATCTTGTCAGCTAAATGTGTATTCTATACATATATTAGTATTTTAATTCCTGCATTTCTTTTCTTTCGACCTCCTTTGCTCTTTTTGGTTCAGTCTGATTTGTCTCTATAACTAAATATCTGGGCAGTTTTAGAATAGAATAGAATAGAATAGAATAGAATAGAATAGAATAGAATAGAATAGACTACACTATTACAGTTGGCATTGACCACTTCTCAGGAAGCTTGTTTAGTGTTTGATGACCCTCTTAGTAAAGAAATGCTTCTTAATGTCCAGTCTGAATCTCCTGTGGCCAAGCTTTGAATCATTCCCATGCGTTCTATCACTGGATACCAGGGGGAAGAGAGATCAGCACCTTCCCCTCCACTTCCCTTCCTCAGCAGCTGTAGACAGAAATGAGATCACCCCTCAACCTCCTTTTCTCCAATCTAGACAAGCCCAAAGTCCTTAGTTGCTCTTCACAGGACATTCCTCCCAACTCCTTCATCAGCCTTGTTGCCCTCCTCTGGATACATTGAACATCCTTCTTAAATTGTGGGGTCGAAAACTGCACACAGTATTCAAGATGGGGCTGTACCGACACTGAATTCAGTGGGGTGATCACCTGGTTATTCTGTGTTTGATGCACACCAGGATCCAGTTTTCCCTCTTAGCTGCCACGGCACCCTGCTGACTCCTGCTGAACCTCCTGCCAACCAGCATCCATAGATCCCTTTCTGCAGGGCTGCTCTCCAGCCACTCCTCTCCCAATTTATACTTGTGCTGGGTGTTACTCCATCCTAGGTGCAGAATTTGGGGTTTGGGCTTGTTAAATTTCATCCCATTAGTCATTGCTTAATGCTCCACCTTATCTAGATCCCTCTGCAAGGCCTCTCATCCCTCAAGAGAGTCAATAGCACCTCTCAGTCTGGTTTTGTCATCAGACTTGCTAATTGTATATTCATCTGTTACATCCAGATCCGTTGATAAATAAATTGAACAGAACCAGCCCTAGGATTGAGCCCTGAGGAACACTGCTGGTGATCTGTTGGTATTCACCTCAGGAAGCTAAATCTGGAACTTGCCTGTAATAATCAAAACCCAACAAAAACATGTAAAACAACAAGTATTAACTTATTGATTATTTTCAAACTAAGAGTTACTTGTTACAATCTGATAGAACAGGGTCTTTTCTTCCTATTAGCCTTTTAGTCAAGGACTTTATTAGGCTATTGTGTGTAGGTATTGATTTCTTGGTCAGTTACTTATCATTTATTTTTTTGCCCAAGAGCTAGTAAGTTTTTTTAGATGGATTTTTTTGACCTGATGAAATTTATTTGAAGGAGTTGAACCCTTTCTCTCTAGCTAACACATTATACATGTCAGTACCCTCATAGTGCCTCACTCCTATTCATGTTTATAGTATCACTTACTTTCTGCAGTGAGTCTGCTTTAAAGTCAGCCTTTTCTTTTATCTTTTCTAAGCTTGGAAGTAGTTAGTATCTTCAAGGACTTTATCTTCATTCCCTCTGCTCTTACTGTCTCCTGTTCAGGTCGATTACTTTTTCTTTCTTTCTTTTTCTTTCTCTAGTTTTTTTAACTCTGTGTCCTCTAGAGATCAGGAGAGCTACCCATACTGAATTTTTGAACTTTGCTTCTTCTAAATTGAGTGACTTTTATCTGTATGCTTCAAGAATTTCTTTTTATTTGAAACAGGTTGTATAGATATAGGCTCAACCAGAGGTCCATTCCATGCAGCTTGCATCTGTCTAAGAGGCATGGGGAGATGAAGGAATAGTAACCACCTTTGTACTCTACCCACCAAGCAGCAGGTGAGCAGCGTCAGCCAAGAGTATTTCAGTCAGCAATGATTCTTGCCTGCTCTTCTCACCCTCATCCATTAGCATTCCAAATTTTTTCCTTATCACTCATTATGCTATTATCCCTTTCCTAGTAGCCAGCCAACATGAAACATCAATGTAAGAAGTCTTATTCAAGTGTCTTTTCACAGCAATAATGGACTACATACAGGACCAGGTGTTCCAGCACTTCTGTCCAAGAAGGCTACTTTAGGCCTTGGGGTGAGAAAGAGGAAGCCAAGGACCAGGGCAAGGGAGTACTGACGTGAGTCCAGCAATTACTTGTGAGTTGAGCTGTATTTATGTGTGTTGTACGGGCTTTTGCTGCATCCTTAGGTGACTCCGCAGGAAACTTTTAGGAAACCATTCTCTACAATTCTTGGGGTAGAAATGCTTAGAGATCAGGAAAACAGAGGAAAATAACTTTGTCATAATGTATATATTGAAATAACAGGGCTTAAGGTGTTGAAAATTAAGACTTTGCATATGAAGTATAATTCATATTGTGTCTTACTACCTAGAGATTGTCACCAGATACACTGATCCATTTGGGCTCCCAGGGCTGCATGATCATATATGGTCCTCAGACTATGCTGTGCCTATGCTTCAATCAGTGCTTGAAGGTGTGTTTGAATTATGAGAGTTGCCGCTGAAGATGAATGAGTGCTAATTCTTCAGTGGACAATCTATAGCACGTGAATGCCTTTTTCTCTTCATTGCTGTAAACCATTTCTCAGCACAGAACCTTTTTTCCCCTTTTCCAGTCCAGTCTGAATCAGTCTGATTCCTGGGATAGAGCAATATCTAAATCCCATTCCACTGTCAGAAATTAATGAATCTGTGTTTTACAGTTCCAGGAATATATGGTAGTAAAGGAGTAAGAAGCAAAGATGCCTTCTACTTAGACTTTGTCTTTGGTCAAAAGAAGTACATAAAGTTAAATAATATGACATGTATATTTCCTTCCTGCACTTTCTTACGACACTTTCTTGGGCTTATTTAGACTTAATATTCTCTGAGACTTATCCAGTGCACTGAAGATCTTAGCTAGGATAGTATGAGTAGAATTGAATAAGCACATAAAGAAAAGAAAGCACTAAAATAATTATCATCCAGGACCTAGAGTTTATATCTCAAACATAGTTATCTACTATCAAGACATCAAACAAGTAAGTTGAATCTCATCTACAGAGTAAAAAGAACTTTTTTTCTCCATTTTATGTGAATTACATGTCATTTTAATCATAATATTTTTAAATTTTTTAAAATTAAATATTTGAAATAATTAAGATTTTCTTGTAAAAAATATTTTGCTGCAGTAATACTTAGAAGAAAATTAAATACTAAACAAATAAACACATACATCCCATCCCTGTTACATACGTATGTAGTTATAACCCAGTTTCTAACTCAATAAAGAGAGATGGGGCCATTGGTTTTCAGGTCTCGTCTTTTGGTAATAAAGCTAAATAAAAATGTGGCTTGGGGAAAGCTGTGTTGCATTAGGTTAGCCTGTAATGATTTATAAGATATGGAATTTATTTATATTTTATTACTTTCCAGATTGCAATTAAGAATTATATCTCTGTCCAGAATGACTGACAATCCCCTTAGTAATGATCTAAACTATGGCTTCTCTCAAAAACAAGAACCCACTTTGCAGTTTGTGAGTAAGCTAATTTACTTTGTACAGGAATACTAAATTTTAAAATTTTATGATTTCTGACTACCTTGCAATGTTAGTTTTTTTTCCCAATTCTAATGAAGATCCCATTGATAACATGAAGTTTTCCCCTGTTGACATTGTAACAAAATGTTACAGTTATTATTCTAACATTGAAGAATCTGAAAACATTGAATTCTGAAGCAGACATAATTTGAGGTTCAGCAATGTGCACTTTCAGATTAAACTCCAACATCTATAGTACCAGATAAAAATACAGCAGTGTTTTTCTTTATGACTATTTAAAAGGTTATCTATAAAATCAAAGGTGGGAGGAGAAGCTTAGATGGTGCTGAACTGAAATGTCGAGCAAGCAACATATTGATCAAACAGGGCAGATCAAGGTCAGAAGTTGTCTGCTTAGCATTTTTTTTCTGATAGCTGATAAGAAGGCAGGAGAAAATAAGCTCATGAGTGTACTCAAAATCAAAGATAACAGGTAAAGAAATTCAATTTCTCAGAAACTGAGAAAAAATGTTTTGAATGGAGGATTAGGATTATTCTGTCTTTGTTTGAATTTTTAACCTGAAGATAGGTATTTTCTATAAAACTTTGTCTGGTCAGCCTACTACAGTTGGCTACCAGGAAAATTCATAATTTTAACTGTATAAAATGCTTCATAAGGTTATATTGTTTATTTCCTGAGTATGTAGCTTATTAATTTTTGGTCTAACAAACCATTTGATACACTCATGCTGTCTGAGGATCATAGTACTTTTATAAGAGTTGTTTAAATCAGTGGGACTAGACACAGACTGAAGTTTTTTTACATATATGTACATACAGAGCTTGCTGAAAAATTTAGCACTGCAGAAAGCGACAATTGAACAATCACCATGTCGAGGCCTTTACTCAGTCATAATTCTTACAAGAACTTCATTTGTCAAGATGCCTCTTTCTTGCCATCTTGCTTCCAGTCTTTTGAGCCATAAGTGCATTTCCAGGAAATATAATAGAACCCACAAGTATCAACACATTTTACCACACAATTAATCTGGTAAACAGCACAATTCTTTAGTTCAATTACTTTGTTTCTAAATTCACATAAATCTTGTCAAGGGTGAGCTTGCAGTGTAATTTACTTAATGATAAATACAAAGCGTCACAACAGCTTTAAATAGATATTTAACTTGTAATTAAGAATTATAATAATGAACTACAATGCTTGACAGGGTTTATTAAAATAATTAGAATCTTCTGGGTGAATTGTATATTACAGAAAATGTGATTGTTCTTACAAAGGTCTGAATTCTGCTCAAGACCATTGTTATATTTTGGTTGTATTTTGACCATATTTGAAGAATCAATGGATAAGAACCTTTGGGTACTTATCAGGCCATGTCTGGCTTTCAGGCACAATCATAAGGATGTGACTGATATTGATGCCCGTGACTGAAGTTCTTCATGCAGTAATGAGAAGTCAGAAAAGAACCTTGAGCTTCTTTCTTTCTCTTTGTCTTAGTAAACCCATATTTCAGAGCTCAGGTGAGTATGATCAGATCCAGACTATTCTGCACAGAAGTTACACACTTGCATTTGTGGAAGAATAACTGGATTTTGAAACTTTTAGAGGCTCTAGATACTTGCAAGTATGAGCTGACCTACTATCTTAACACCTAAAATCCACAGCAGATGAGACTTTCTCCTCTCCAGTACTACTGAACCCTTCATGTTACTCTAAAGTTACCCTAGATATTCAAGGGAAAGTGTTAAATGTTACTGAAATAGAATGATCAGTTACATCTTCCAGAAAAACAAAGCCATGTATTATACTGCATGGAGATCCTGGGAAACGTGGGGAGAAGAGGATGAGGAATTCAGTGTATTTCCTAGTGAAACTGGGATGCTGTGCAATCAAGAACAAAAAAGAAGAGCGATGGGGACCAAAAAAATGAGGTGAAAATTAATATTACTTTAGTTAGTGGCTACAGAGCCCAACTAGAAAGGAGAGGAATATAGGGGATTGCAGTGTGTCTCTATGGGTTGTTTCTGTCTGTCCAAAGACAGTCTAATATGAAATACACAAACAAGCTGCTGAAAAATCAAATGGACAGTTTGGCTAGGAGTCATCTACATGCCTAGAGTTATCCTAATTCGCCATTATAAAATTATCCTCTCACCTAGAGTACGTGTTTAAGACTCATGAGCTTCATGAGGGTTTATAATCTACTTCTATCATCTCATGGGTAAGTGCCAAAGGGTTAGGTCACTGTGCAAAGAGTAGCTACTAATAACTTCTCTTTCTTCATCTCTTCTCTTGATGTATTTAAAGGCACTTACACCATTGAGTAAGTGGGTAGAACTGCCTAAAATGTACTTCTGATTCAACTCAGAGGTTGAGAGGTCCTCTTAAGCAAGAGAAGAGACTTGTTCTTGCACTTAGAAATTTTCACTCAGGCGTATAGCTTTACATGGAGAGTCTGAGAATATCTGGCCTGTGTATCTTTAGAGGTCCTTGACTAAAGGCCTATTGAAGGCCATTTCTACAGTCCCACTAGAGCTTGAGATCCAAACTTCATAATGAGGAATAGAATTTAAATGGTTTTAGTATATTAATCTCCGTTGACTAGATGTGTGTAATATAGACACATACCTCAAATACTCACTTTACACTTCTTTTCAATTGAATAGAGATAAAAAGGCACTCTGAGAGAAAAGTAGTAAATGTTCATTTTAAGAATAAATGAGTAAAACCCCAGAAATACCTTTGTCATGGTTTGGGCTGGGCTGACCACTAAATGAATGATGATGCTCACTTTAACTTTGTTAGCAGACCTTGACTGGTAGAGAAATAAGTATAAACCAGAATTCTCTGTATGCCAGTCCTTCGTATTAACTATATACATGAGATGTTATCTGCTAGATACAGACACTGTCTGACAAATACGCCATTAATTTCAGTCAGTTAGAAGAGGCTTACCTGAAAAGTAAAATTACTGATAACATAATTGGTTCTGTTTTACCTCAGACCAGGACAAGCTTCAGTTGCAATAAATAGTGCTGGTGTGACGTGGATATCTACATTATCTATACACATATAAAGTTACGGAAAATTAAACTTAGCCATTCCACCTTGACCGTAACTTTTATTTGCATTCTTTTTAAGGGCATAGATTTTACTGCTATTGACATGAAGGGAAATGCATTTCTTTAGTTGTTATATCTTTTATTAGAGCATAGTTCCTTTTTTTTTTTTTCAAAACCAATACTGGTTTTCTCTAATAAAATGTTACTTTTTCATGCATTGGTGTTCTTATGTATTTTTTTCTTTATATCAATTTTATAAAGAAATTGCTTAGTGTAGGAGAAATACAAATGAATACCGCCACAAGGGAATCTGTTATTGGCTAAGTTTGAAGTTTGAACTCAATATAAGATGCTTATTTTGTCATGCAGGCCACATAAAAAAGCATAAATGTTTTAACTCTTGTCAGCTCATTTTCTTGCAAGCAGTGTGTTTTTGATAAAACTTCTCATTATAGTAGTACTGTATGGTTTTCAGTATCCCAA
>JAOXJM010000001.1:162372896-162384045 GCA_026413425.1 Tringa solitaria
AATATTGTCTATCTTGTTCCATGTACCTCAAAGTAGTAGTATATGATTTCATTTTAATTTCATTATTTTACAAGTTTCCAAATATTTTGCTCTGACTGGACTTCTGTTAGAAGATTTGGAAAACCATGCTTCTGTTAACTATACCTGAGGTAGTTCACATGTCTGTCAAAGTCTTCCAATAACTGATATTGGAAAGTCACGTAGGTACAGTAAGATTTTATGCTGCAGTACTATAAGGAAGACAGTTTTAAAAACTACTTAGGTTTTGGTAGTGAAAAGATCAACTTTATGAACTGAGCCTATGCTGTTAAAATGTTTAGCATCAACACATATTTCTGCTTGGCAGTTATAAATATGATTACATTTCTAAATTGATATGCAGGGCTAGGATTTCAAAGATAACGATGGATATCTAAGCTTAGACATGCATACTTAAGTTACATGGTATGTAATTTCACACTAAGATCGCTGTCTAAGGTATTTGGTGTGAATGATGTTTGGCGGGGGTGGGGGGGGAGGTTTGCTGCTTATTCACTGAACTCAGACCACAGATTTTGGCTGTCACTTTAAGGTAGCTAAAGTGAGATGAACGAAACTTTATCCCCATTAGAAATCAAAGAATTAGAGAAAGGTTGAGGTTGGAAGGACCTCTGGAGGTCATCTGGTACAACCCGCATTGCTCAAGCTGGTTGCCCAGGACCATAGCCAGATTGGTTTTGAAAATCTCCAAGGATGGAGATTCCACAACCACTCTGGGAAACCTGCTCCAGTTCTCAGCCACACTCACAATAAAAAAGTGTTTTATGATGTTCAGACAGAACCTCCTGCATTTCAGGTTGGGCCTGAAAAGAGTCTCACTCCATCCTCTTTGCACACTCTTTTCAGGAATTTATATACATTGATGTGATCCCTCTGTGAGGTTTCTCTTCTCCAGGATGAACAGTCCAAGGCTCTCAGACTTTTCTTGTAGGAGAGACATGCCAGACCCTTCATATCTTCACAGGCCTTCACTGTATTCTCTCCCATAGCTCTGAAATTTAACTATAAGAAAGAGTATAGACACAATAATTCCTTATCCTTCCCAAGCTCCATGGACTGATTTTGAATTTCTTTTCAAGAGAAGTGTGCCTTACTAGTCATAGATTTTAGTGCTGGCTTTCCTGTGGGAAACTCCAGATGCATATGATTGTGCTCAAGTTGAGGAGACCTTTGAACTTTAAAACTTGCAAGACTAATGAGTTTTCTGAGAACTAGTTCCATTTTATCAGATTTTGTGTTTAGTTACAAAAGAAAAATGGAAGAAAAAAAGACTGCCTACAATCCAGAAAACCTGATTACATTTTGATTTAATTGTGGACACAAGAAGATTAGTATGTATCTTGGGTATTCTTTCAGGGTTTTCCTGAACCACCTCTGTACTGGAACACTGTGGTGGGTGTTGTGTCTGGAAACTCATAGTCAAATTTTAATGTGCCCTGAAAGCAAATCTGGGGCAACATGTCACATCAAGTACATGTGGAGTAGACAGCAGTCATACAAAACCTTGTTACTAGCCCACCTATGCCCCTTCAGCATTTTTGCTGTACCTAACTTGCCTGGCTTATGTAGAAATTTTGACCCTGCTGGAGATTTGTTTATGAATGGTCCTGCAACATCTGTATTAACACTGATCACAACACTTGCACCTGAACTGTCCAATGAACACCAGCCTGGGAAAAAGTCTTACATCTAACTATTGTGAAGATGGCAGTACAAAAGGTTAGAGCAAGAAGCAGCATCACTGTAGAATTGGTATGACAGCACAAAATAAGATCAGTGTTACAGCTCAAAATGCTGAATTTTGATAGCCATTATGAATTGAGTGATAGGTCACTCAGTATAAGTTACAGTAGCTACCCAAACACTACAGGACATATTACATATAATACGCTGCCACCTTGGATATACATCACTGTATATTTGATACATATATACACAAGATCCTTCAGAAGATGTAGTATGGTCAATAGCAGGCAGAAAGCCAGCTCAGTTTGCCACACTAAAAGCCCTGTCTTCCCCAGGAATGTTTGTTGGTCATGCAGGGAACTTAAAAGTTAGAGGGTTTTCTTTCTGGAGCCAATTAAAAATACTGTGAAGCTCCAGAAAGCATTTGTGTTAAGACAATACCTAGGTGGAACAAGAGAAGAATGCTTCCAGAAAAATGACAGGTAAGACGCAAAGAATTGCCTCTGTTCTCATCCTCAACAGTGCAAAATAGAAAGGTGAACAGGGGCCACAATCACCAGTTCAAGTCCATCCTCATATGATTCATGCCCTACAGAAGGTTCTGTGTAGTGACCCTTTGCAAACTGCCCCCAGTTGCCTTCCAGGTATTCTCTGTAACCATCCTTTTCTGTTTTCACATTTTTGTTATGTTGTAAGATACTGAAGATGCTGTGGCTCTACAATAGCTCAGATGGTGCTCATATAATTCCTTGGGAGAATGAAGGGCAACAGAGAGATAGAGTGAATAGGGCAAGGGACAATGAAGAAAACTAAAGTTGCTCAGTGCCATTTGGAGAAAGGTCTATAACCACCTTACTCTTTCCTCTGTGTGTATGTCTGTATCCTTGCACAGAAGCAGAACTGTGGTTTATTGAGGTCTCTCCTCATGGGAAAAAAAAGAGTACACTCATGCTTGCAATGACTGAGGGTTTTTACAGAGGTTAGTGTGAACCAGCAGGCTACTTAGCTAGAAATTTGTGTTCTCATAGGCTGGAGAAATGTTAGACTTGCAAAAACATATCTGTTAGACTTTGTGAGAATGCCATCCACAGACTTGTTCAGTCCAACAGTGTAAGTCGAAATTTTGTGCTGTGAGAGTTGCTGCCTAAGACTGAGTACAGCAAGAAGACCAAAAGTCCTAACATCCAGCTGGCTCCTCCTGGCATAAGCATTACCCTGGAGATGTTTCCTTTGCCCCTTTAAGCAAGTTCGTCACCCCTTTCCCTCTATAATAAAACAGTAGTAAAATCTATGTCACTTCAGTGTTGTGTTACTGCTTCAGTTTAAGAAGACACAGAATTATCAAAGTGCTCGTTACCGTAAATGATACATAGCACAGACATCTGTGTTGTGTGTTACTCTCAACATCAGCATCTGTTGTAGTGTAATGCATTTCATTTGAAGTAATGTCCTGTGTGTTCCTTTTTCCTTCAGAGACTACCTTTATTTACTTGCATTTTATATTGGTTCATTTGAGAGCTGCAGGTTGTTCTTTTCATTGTCACAGGAACAAAAGCTGTACAGTACCACATGGGTCAGCACAAAAGAAGCTTAACTAGGCTGCTGTTTTGTGAAATTTTCCATGGTATTCCATAGTGAATAATCTGTATATTCTTTTAAATACTTTTAATCTGTTTTACAGAGAAATTCCTTTCAAAGCACAGGATTTTTTAATTCTTTTTTTAAAAAATTTCCAGCATAGAAGCTCCTTTGACATCATCTTTATTTTGATAATCTGATCCACAGAGTAGGGTATAATTAAAAGTGCAAAAGAAACTGAGTTTCCCAAATACGACTGTGGCAAGAACTGCTGCCTGATCACTAAATGTGTTCTCAGCAATTTTTTAACTTCATTATTAACCTGGACCTCCCTAAAATCATACTATGTTTTTTGTAGTAATTGCACTTACACAGATTCTCCATTTTAATGTTGCATAAATTATTGTCCTATTTCATTTGAAATGTAGTTTGATATTATTTATTTAAGTACCAGTAAAATTCAAACTAATTCAATAAGACAGTCTTTGTCCTAGAAAAATTATTGGCTGCTATTTTAACTGCATCAAAATATTGACATGTCATTTATAACTAAAATTGCTTTTTTTTAAAAAAAAAAAAAAGGAAGATGTGGCTGAAAAAGGCAATTCTAGAAAAACATTTGGTTATGCCATAAAAGCTCACCTCCCCACTCGCAGAGGAGGACAGAGGAACATGGCAGGAAGGGGAACCCCAATAACTGAGTTGGAACGATGAGCATTACCCTCACCCAGGGGTCAGCTGACATGCACATGTGTGTCTTTGTGTCTGTGTGTGTATGTCTGTCCATCTGTGCCTGAAGCAACAGGGGAGAGCAAAAAACCAGGACTAGCTGGTGGATGGCCCCTGCATGCAATCTCAGTTTCTGGTGGGATGAAAAGTGCATGCGTGCATGGCACATGTATGCAGGGGAGTCTGTACCAGCAACTGGAGTAGGACTGCAGTGCAGGGGCTCAGTGCAAATGCCAGCAACTGGGAACTCTGGGATCCAGGGGCAATTACTGGGCAAATGAACTGTCTGAGCTAGAGGGATTCATGTTGCACGTATATATTTTCCACTAATTGGCCTTTATCATGAGCAGCCACAGAAGGGAGCAGTATGAGGTTGTTTGTGTTATGTTCATGTGAGTTCTCTGTGTGTCTGTGATTGGTGTGGCCAGCTGGGTATTTTTGTATGTGTGAGTTGTATATGCCTATCTCTGGACGTGCCCTTTGGGAATACATGCTCAGCCTTCCTCCCAGATGGATATGGGGAAGTGAGCTGAAGCAGTCTCCTCTCCATTGGGATACTGGATTTGACAGCTTCCTAATATAAAAATATACGCTGACGTTGATCTTAAGTAATATTTCACTTCAAGTTAAGTCTGAAGGATTCATTTCTGTAACTGATTTTATTTTGGTGTTCTCAAAATATTTTATTTTTAATTCTAGCCTTTTAAATTTGTTTTTCTTACATTTATATTGAAGTCTTAAATTGTAACTAATATAATTATTGTATTAATTTTTTTTATAAATTCAGAGATGTTTATTTTGAAGGAACCAAAAGGGAGCTGCCAGAAGGAAAACAGAAGGAAACAGAAAACACAGATTACATAATAGAAAACTATTCCAGAACAAAATGTACAGTCCTCTGTGCTGTAATATTTCAACAACTGCAAAAAGAGATGACTCAGTGGTTCTCAAACAAATTCTGTTAAATTTTCATTTTTCCATTGGATGTCTTTTGGTTTTATTTCCTCCATGAAATGAGAAAAATAGCAGTGTTTAAGAATACCCTATGCAACGTTTTTTGAACACTCTTACTGACAAGACTTTTCTGGATGTATAGTAAACATATCTACTCTGCTAAATAAAAGAAGGCTGGGAAAGCATGTTTGAACAATGGACTCATCATACACAGCCTGCTCACTCCCTACTTCTCTCTTGGGCTATTCTGACAAGTCCAAGACAAAGGCCAGGTGTGCTTCAGGGGTTATTTGACCATAGGGATCACTTCTGAGAGGTATTATGGATGAGAGTGCAGCAAATGTGATTCTTTGCCTGTCCCAGGCACCTTAGCATCCTCAAATAATCTTTTATAAACTCAAGCTGCACTCCAGCTTTGCAAGAGGTAATCTTGGTTTTGTGATACGAAAATCACCACTCTTGTATATTGCATAACAGTCCCCCCACTGTTCTAGACACTGTGAACTGAGAGAATAAAAAGCCCTACTCATGAAACATTATTTATGTCTTAGATTTACAGAGACGTTATATGGTTGATAGCAAAGATTAAAGGCCAAGTGTGGACATAGCCAGTCTGCTTCACTGTTGTTTAAGTTAATTTCAGCATATATGAGCTCGTCTCTTTTTGTTTGGGACTCATGGGCAATTTCCTGGAATAAATGCATTTAACAATACCAATGTAAATGTCCATGCTTATAAGGCTTCAGTAAGATTTATTTTCCATTTTGTCATGCTCGTACAGAGATACAGGGCAAAGAGAAAACCTGACACCTTTTGCATGGGAAGTCTTGCTCTGTAGCAGTCCACTGTGCAAGGTTGACCTTACTGAGCTGCAACAATAATGAGCAGAATCTATCTTTGCTGAACAAAGACCCCAATTAAACTAACAAAAAGGCACCACAACCACAGCTTCAGCATCTTTTGTAAAGAATCTTTGTCCAAAGCTTATTAAATCAAGTTTTGACATCTGTCAAAGATCTTTCTCTTAAAGCTAACGAATACATCTTACCATCTTGGTTACTGTAACTGTACAAGCTACCCAGCATTGGCTCATACTCTTTTAACACTAATGAACCATAAAGAGTTGTCCGCAGCTTGGTTTTGCTTATGATTATTTTTTCTTAATGACCTTGCATATCTGGATGCAATCAAAAAAACTACTTAGTGGAATAGTTTAATTCTGCCTATTTAAGAAGAATCTTAAAAGCAGCTTCGGCAGTGATGCAGTCATCTTTACCTAGGATTTGTCCTTTGTGATGAAATCTTCCTCATTTACTGCTTTTCTCCACACTCCTGTCCAGTTTTCTTTTTCAATTGTACTGTTAAGAAAAACTTTTCTTTGCTGTATTTGAAGCTGTTTTCCAATATATTTGATTTTTTTTCTTTTAGTTCTTCATTTCTTCATTCCTGCTCATTATTTAGAAAATGGCCAATAAATTTATGAGTAAAGTAGGTGCATTAGTTATGATTTTGGCACTCATTACCACCAATGGAGCCAAGCCTAAAATAGACAGTGTTTTAAGATATTACTCCATATCTTACTAGGGCTTACAACCAAATAATGTGACTCAATAGAAATATACATAAATTAAAGAAGGCTTATTTTATCACATAACCTCTAGACAATCTAGTTTTTTTACTGTACTGTAATTTATCACCCTTAGTTTCCTTGGTTTTATCTATTTCTGAATGTTAAAATTATGGAAGATACTTAAAAGTGTACAAACTGTAGATGTTCCTGCCAAATACACCTTATATATATTTTAATAATTTTATTCTGTCTCCCTACAACAATGCAGTATTGGACTTAAGAATCAACCTCATTCTTAGTCTAAAATGTTGATTTCAGCATTCTTTGTCTAACATGTCTGAAAATTAGTTCATATCTAAGCTTTTTGTTGTGTTTTGTTTTGTTTTGGGTTTTGGTGGTTGTTTTTAAAAGACAATCAGTCTTTTAAAATTTGTTTTCTGGGATTGCCAGAGTGGTTTTGTTTGTTTGTTTTTTATTTTGAATAGCTAAAGTCTTGCTGGTCACTTACCAGTTTGAGCCTTAAAGGAAGCAAAATTTCTTTTTGATGGATCATTTGAGGGGTTGATACACTAGGCAGTCTCAGTGCATGAGGAAAGCACAAGCACAGGATCAAGTGTAGTGGAATAATCAGCTACATTAAGCCCTTTCTGGAGTCTATGATTTCCTGGTTAATGTGCTTGCCTAAGTTCTGTTAGACTTAGTTCAAATCTTTATTTTGCCCAGAATGCTTTCCAGACCATACATAAACTGATTGCATAAGCTGGATGCATAAACTCAGATGTCTAAACACAGACATGGGGCACAGTGTCCAGCCGTTTGTTGCTGCTAAAGTGAATTCAGGACAAGTGTTGTTGCCCGTATCATAAAAGACAGCCCTATGTAGATGCTCCGGTACCTAAGATATCTATTCTAATATCCTACAATGTCTAAAATGGCAGTAGACACATGTAGATATAAATGTAGGTATCTACTCTAGGATTGTTATCCAAATTCCATGGACAAAATTATATTGAAGTGTAACATCTGAATTAAAGAGTTTACAATACTGGGGTTAATTTCACCCCTAGAAAGTGGATTATTTTGATCTAAAAAAGAAAGTCTGACATCTTGACTAGACCGTTTGTTAAACATCAGATAGGGATAAAACCTTGGTTTCAATCCCTCCTCCAAGAACTATAGCTGCATTTTATTTAATAACTGCTTAATGTGGAATGTTTTGTGGATTAACAATATTTAGGATGAGGAAAAATTCATTACTCAAGAAACAGAAAGGCAAAAATGATCACATTTTTGATCTTCACTCCTGTAGTAACTCTTTCGAGTTACATAGTATAGCTTTCCTAAGTGTAATTGAAAGCTTACTTCTCTCCTTTACCTATTCCTTCTTACCACTTCAGACTAATCTAAAACATTATTACAATTCTGAAAGATGTGTATTTTTCCCATGCATGAAAAAGAAAGCATTGAAATCAAGCTTTCCATACCCTGGAAGCTGTATAAGAGGAACACTTTCCTATAAAGGGTATGGAAGGAAAGAAATCACCACTGTAAATTTTGGTTTTGAATCAAAACTGGTTTACGGTGGATTCTGATTAGTGATGACTCTCAAGTTGGGTGGGTTAATTAGCTGAGAGACATGAAACTGAAAGCACTTTTTTCTCTTTAGTATTTTCCTACAGGATAGCTCTGAGATGCTTTTTGGTTAGAGTCCTGGTTATGTTACTAGTCTGAAGCATGTAGCTCTTCCCATAGTCTGTTTAGAGAAGTTAGATACAAACAGCTGCCATAGATTTTCCGTCTGAGGTTATATTGGTAACTCTTGATATCATAATTATCTACCTACCTACCTAAGAATATATAATGAGAATTGTTCAAATAATACATGTCCTTAATTTTAGCACTGACAAAAAAGTCAGTAATAAAAGTTTTGGAACAGTCTAAAAAAATATTTTATTGAGACAAGATGAAAATTAACTCAGAGGACCTATCAGGTATTAAAACTGTTTCACTCAATCTGAAATTTAATAATTAGTTTATCTACAGGTTGAGAGCAGAATTTTTTAAATTTCTTGGAAATTAGGAAACTTGGGATGCAAAGTTATAAAAAGTTCATTTGACTAAATCAACATTCCACATTTATATATTTCCTCCTTTTACATTTGTCCATTTTTGCTACTGCATTTGATCCAAACTTGTTTATAGTTTCAGTTACCCTAAACTGCATTTGGAGGAAAATATACTGCTAATGTTTTGAGCATAACAGAGATTATCCTATCGATAGAGATAAAACTGACATAAGATCAAGCACCAGATTTCTTTATACAATTTTCAGGGAAAAAAAAAAGCATATCATTGCTTTATAAACTTCATCTTAAACTATGGCAGATATGTGATAATGAATATCAATTGACTGAATTAAGTTTAAATTCAATGCTAAATTATCATTTAGAATGTGAAAGAATATAGATCATTATAGTACTCGAGAGAGCTTAAAAAATCTTTTAAAAAAATATTTTTATTTAACTTTAAAAGATAAATTCTTCAGAGAACAGTAGATAAACTACATTAATTTTCCCCAAACTCTCTAAAGTGTTTTATTTCTCATTCCATGAATTTCTGTCAAAATGTCTGACACGCCTGAAGGATAGGACATCATCCAGAAGGACCTAGACAGGCTTGAGAAGTGAGCTCATGTGAACCTCTTGAGGTTCAACAAGGCCAAGTGGAGGGTCCTGCACACGGTTTGAGGCAACTCCTGTTATCAATACAGGCTGGGAGTTGAAAGGATTGAGAGTTGTTGTGCCAAGAAGAATGTGGGGGTGCTGATGGATAAAAACCTGGACATGAGCTGGCAATGTGTTCTCTCAGCCAAGAAGGCCAACCATATCCTGGGCTGCATCAAAAGAAGCATGGACAGCAGGACAAGGAAAGTGATCCTGCTCCTCTACTCTCTTTTTCTAGTGAGACTCCACCTGGAGTACTACATCCAGCTCTGGAGCCCTCAGCACAGGAAAGACATGGACCTGTTAGAGAGAGTCCAGAGAAGGGCCACAAAAATGATCAGAGGGATGGAACATCTCTCTTGTGAAGACAGGCTGAGAGAGTTGGGGTTATTCAGCCTGGAGAAAAGAAGGCTCCAGGGAGAGCTTCTCATGGTCTTTCATTACCATTAGGTGGCCATTAGGTGGCCTACAAAAAAGATAGGGACAAACATTTTAGCAGGGCCTGTTGTGATACGACAAGGGGTAATGGTTTGAAACTGAAAGAGGGTAGATTTAGACAAGATATAAGGAAGAAATTTTTTACAATTAGGGTGGTGAAACACTGGAATGAGTTGCCCAGAGAGGTGGTAGATACCCCATCCGTGGAAACATTCAAGGTCAGGTTGGATGGGCCTCTGAGCAGCCTGATCCAATTGAAGATGTTCCTACCTATTGCAGAGGAAGTTGTACTATATGACCTTTAAAGTTCCCTTCCAACCCAAACTATTCTATGATTCTATGAAATACAAGTGAGGTTTTTCAGACTGTAGTTATATAAATGCAATTGTGATTGACTCATTAAACACAAAACTATAATTAAACACATCTTAACATCTAATTGCAGAGTAATATGGAACTCTTGTACATAGCTCAACAAATCTGATTGTTAAACAGAAGCACAAAACAACTGGAGAGGCAATACATAGAGGCACAAAGACCTTTTTAAGGGTTATGAAGTCTCTCATAGTCCTAAACTGTCCCTTTTGGTGAATAAATTTTGTGGAATAAAGGTGATTACGGAATGTCATCTTTAAGGCCTCTGCAGCATAAATCACCTATGAAATAACATATATAAGCCCTGGTGTCATAAAGACATGAAATAATTACAGACTTTCATTACATCTCCCAAGCCTTGGCTAGTTCAAAATGGGATTTCTTTTCTTTGTTGTTAGAGGGACCCAGTAAGTTTTATGAGCAGTAACCCAGATAAAATTTTACTCTTCCATTTTTCAAGGGAAATGAAGCACTTCTTTGTCTGCTGTTTCTGTCTTGACAAGTAGGATCCATTGTAGTCAGGCAGGCAGAAAGAAAGGAGGTTTTCCAATGGTTCCTTGAAAAGGCATTCAAATCTCTCTCCTCCTATACTCACGTCTTCATTGCTCAAATCCCTCTTCTGTCTTTTGCTACCCATGTCATTCGTATTGATGAGTCTCTTCTTAATGTTTGGTAGAAAATTCCTGTTCTACCACCCACTATTCTTTTATGCTGCCTACTGAGGAATGCAAATTTTCCAAATTTTCTGCAGATTCAAATGGTGAATAGACACTGGAATTTCCATAAACCATTCATTAATTTATTTTTACACACATATATATGTATGTATACACACACAAGCCACCTCTTTGACAGTTTTCAAAATAAAATTTTCATAATTTAACAATTCCACCTTAATTCTCTTGATAAAAGTTTATACATTTTGAAATTTACTATGAAGCTGATTTTCTGTAGAAAAAGATGTGTGAAAAGGAGATTTTTTTAAGGCTCCAGGGAGACCTCACAACAGCCTATCAATACCTGAAGGGAGCCTACAGAAGAGCTGAAGAGGGACTCT
>JAOXJM010000001.1:162384145-162403859 GCA_026413425.1 Tringa solitaria
ATCTTTAAGGTCCCTTCCAACTCTAACCATTCTATGATTCTATGATTCTATAATTTAATCATAGTGCAAGAAGTAACTGTGAACATTGTTGACTGCTGATATATGGTGATATACAATTATTTTAGATGAGATGAGACAGCCAGAAATTGGTAATGTTCTTTAATAAAAGTTATATATTTTAGAAAGCAAAGTCATAAAGTAGATACAGATGAAAAAAAAAAAAAAAGAAGCAAAATACAGCAGAAAAAAGAGACTGATTCAACATAAGGAATAATTTTTGAAATAGAATGACCAACAAAATTTTCTGCATTGGCAAACTAGAGACAAATTACAACGAGGTAGTAAAGAACATATAACAAGTTAAAAAGAGAAATCAGAAGAAAAATAAAATCAGATAAATTTGAAAACAACTTAATCTCTTGTAAGATTGTCTCTAGCTCTGGTGCTCCGCTCCTACTTACCCTTATTTTGAGCTCTCATCAGCCAGGCTGATGTATCCTGGATTTCTGCTCTTATCTTAGAAATGCTGCACAATAATTCAGTAATATTAAACTCACTGCTGTGTCTTTTTCATAGTATGATAAGGGTAAGAAAAGTACTTTTTTGCTTGAGTAGTTCTGAAGATTTTCCAATTCATAAATATTTAAAACTTAATGGGATTAACTGCATGATCCGTGTTAATTACAGAGTTAATTACAAGTCAGAAATCATGACCAAGTTTCATGCAGTGGAAACTGCTGAAAAAAACAGCCACCAAATATTTTTATAAATGTTAATAAACTGTATTTTTAAATAAAGTAAGATCATTACTTTATTGAAATAAAACATCTGTAAATGTCTAAGAAGGGATTATAGGTATTGAAACTGTATCCTCTAATAATTATTTCCACAAATTGCTTGGATAATCACTGCCCCATTACAAAACAGGCTGGTCAGCTCTTCAGCTGGTATGAATAAATAAATTCATCAACTCCTGTGTGAAATCATAGTAGATAGTGATCTGAGCCAGTATTCTTTGACTGCTGTGGAATGGCCAGAGATAAGATGACACTGACTACTTACTGATTTTTGGTAGAATCTTTCCCAAGGAAGAACTGTCCAGAATAGTTTTGATATGGTATATTCTTCTTGTGTTAATATTGTGAAACCTGTCACTGAACAAAGTGACAGAAATAGGAAGTTGCAGAGGGAGTTTAGCATCTTCTGTTCCCATAGAGAATTTAATGAACTACACAGGACTGACTTTCACAGCACCACATCCAACCTGTGGAAAGAACACCATCCACAACGTGTTGAGAGCAGAAGAGGACAGCTGGCAAGAAGCGACCAGCCAGTTAAACAGTCAACTGGAAGGATCTTTTAGGAAAGGGAAATCTGTCCAAAAAAGCACACAGGTTTAGCCCAGACATATACATAAATCATCACATCACATCATACATCTTGACCAAGAGAGACATGAAAGAGTATTTTGGTTGCCAGCAGGACTGAAGGAATTTGTCACCCAGGTTCACCCATTCTAGCAAAAAGTTCTGGATCATGGCCACATAATGCCAAGTCATGAAGCAGAGTGTCACTGTGCAGGTCCGTGGAGCTCACTCAAACATTAATGTGCCCACTTCATCAGCACAATCCAAAGAGATCTCTGGATGTCAGTTGGCAGGTTCTTGAATTTGAAGGCTTTCTAAGCTTGCAGGAGGATGCTCTGTGATTTTGCTAAACCAGGTACCTCCTCCTTCAGCTGGAGCATTCTTTCGCTCTCACTGACCCCCTGCAGCCCTATGCACCTGTTTTGGTGTGCAACCTGCTGCAGCTTCTCTCAGTTTTGCTGCATCAGTCATAGGCAGTCATGGGCTGCTTACTAGGGTTTGTCATGGAGGAGAAAGAAAGGAAATTTTTCGTTCAGATCACGCTTTCTACCTCTGCATGCCCTTCCCTTGACATCTGAAGCCTGCCAGAGACAAATCTATAAACTCTAGCCTGAATATGATTGTTGTAAAAAGCAAACTGATTACAATGCTAAGGTGACTGGTCGAAATTCCCAGCAGAAAGATATGGTTTACCTGAGACTGATGATAATTTAATAAAATCACGGAAAGCCGAATGATTACATATCTGACTGGGTGACACGGGAGTGTGCATGCTGTGTGTGTTAGGTTAGATATTCTTTGTGTATAATGGAAGGATTGCTAACAAGACTAACAATTGCAGTTGAATTATTGATTTATATTATAAAAGGCAGAGCTTTAGCTGCTGTGTGACAAAGACGAGAGCAGAGATTGAAGGGCTGTGTACTTCATTGCTTTCTTGGGCTAGGCACAATCATGGGCAAAGCAAGAGGTTGCTTTGTAACAGCATCACTCATCCAGACACTAGGAAAGGAGTCCTCTAGTCCTCCAGATAGGGCTAGGGCTCATATCTTGACTGAGCTAAATAATTTGAGCACTGGAAATATTTAAAATATCTACATAATATTTTTCTTAGCAATCTGTATTTGAAGAACTAGAATCTTAAACTAAGAATTTTACTCTGCTTAGCCGGACATTGGTGCTTTGGAGTGTATTGAATAATGTATTTAATAAGGTTGGCAGCAAATAAAAATAATAAGCTCCTATTAAATAATTTGTCCCTTTTCTTCTCCTCCACTTAACATTAGTCATTGCTTGTTCAGGTATACTCTAACAAGAAATTAAAAGACTTTAAAAATGCTCATTTGGAGCTTTTTCTCTCATGGATTAATTAATGCATCTCAACAAGTTATTTTACAATCTGTTTAGAATTTAGAATAATTTTATTTTGAAAAAAAACAGGAAATTTATGTAAAGAAAACATATGTATCATCAATTTTGATTAGACAAAATCCCATATGCTTTATAATGTGCTAATTTCATAAGAGAAAGGCAGAAGGGACAATACAGTTGAGCAAGGAAAAGGCAGCTCCTTCTACCAACAATTCCATTCACAGAAAATTTGCTGTACTTAAATAAGAAACAGAAGTACCTTCAAATTAAATTTTTTCAAGTAGAACACAGACTGACTTTTTCCAAGTCAAGTTTATTTCTGTCATTATGTCTTATAGAGCTAACTTCTCAAAATATGCAGGTGTAGTACAGACAGACTAACACTAGTTTGAATTGAATTTGCTATGTCAATTTGAGAAGGATATGAGTTTTTTCTGGTCTAAACTTATTCTACTAAATTCCCCAGTCAGCATACAAATCTAGAACAGCAATTTACAAATGGCCACTTCTAGAATGAATACACAGAACAGAGTGGAAGTCATCTTCTGGTATCGAATATAATTTAGTTTGACAGTTGAATTTATTGTCTGCTTGAATAAAAAGGTAAATCTTCTAATTACAGACTAACCAATCCCAGAACATTCTTGATAATGAAGCACACTTCAAAATCTTTGTCCATTAGTTTATCATATTCTTTATCCTTTTTTATTCTGTAATATGTTATAGACCTCCACTGCCCCTAGAGTTATTATGGATAGTGACTTCCACTGACTTCTGTGGACTGCTTTGCATTCTGACAGGTTTGTTTTATCTCTTAAACAGCGTTGTTAATTAAGGAAAAGGGAGAGAAGACAGGACTTTTTTTGTTTTTCCTTTTTCTCGCTAAAGTGCTTTTCTATCTGTGGTGTATTATTCCTCTGTTTTAGTAAGGGCTAATGGCTATACAAAACCATATATTGTATTTTCTAATGTCTTGATCATGATTTAAAAATCAATAGCTTAGCCATTTTACCGATGCCTATGACTGTTGTGTATATGCCACTCAAACGTAAATTTAGTGGCAAGAATGTATTGTATTTGAAAATATTGACTTTTTTAATATGGAAGTATATTTTTTAGAGCCTTATTTACTTATAGTAAATGTACATTTTTAATTCAGAATTGATTATTCAATTTGTTTTATGTCTTCCATTACCTTTATTTTTACACAGAGTAGAAAGGAAGCAGAATAATAGTGGGAAAGAAAAAGCATAAAAGAGTTGAATAGTAATGAAAGAAAAGCGTGCAAGCTAAGGAAAGTCTAGAGAAGGCTGAATCAGTGACAGGCTGTAATCAAGGAAGGTAAAAAAAAAAACATGAGAAAAAAACCCCATGTGTTCTTAGATTTACATTCTGAATCCTAGAAGAATAAGAGAACATTGTTTTTACTGAATAGCTATAACACTTTTTGCAATCTGATATTTAATGGAAATCAGAATAATTCTCTAACCATAATACTTAAATGAAAAGGTGGAAAGTATAATGGCCACTGGTCACGAGTTACATAGATTGCCAGAAAGCATTTTTGTCACATGGCAGTGTGGGAGGTGATGTTTTTCTTAATTAGAAGAGCACTACATTTATGTAGCATTTTCTGCAGTTAAAGACACAATCTCTAGTACAGTATGCTGTACTCAGACACACAAAACTGAATAAACCCCTCAGTCTGTTTTTCAGACAATATCTGATTTTAGCCAAGATGACTTTAATGGAAACAGAATCAAAACAGCTAGAACACTTTCAATGGAAAGAGAAAATTATCTGTCTATTCTTAAGTATTCCAAGACACCTGTGTTTTCCTTATCTCACTTTGTTTCTGACAGAAGCAGACAGACAGGTAAGCAGCATCTTACAGTGCTAATCACTGACAGGATTCTCTCTTAGTTTAGATTTGTAAGACTTTGTAAGGCTTTCTGGTACCAACATTGAGACAGGAGTAGTGTATTTCCTAAAAAGCAGATGCAGACTCTATGAGACCCCTACTAAAGTGATCTAAGCACTTGCAGTTTTCTTAAACAGCTGGTAGGGTAACAGATAGTTACCCTTTTGTCACTGTGGTGGGTCCACTCCATCTGGCAGGTACTGCTCCTCATCCAATTGCTTGTTCATTCTGTCCCATCAGGATGGAAGAGAGATTTGGAAGGGTAAAAATGAAAAAATGCATGGGTTGAGGTAAAGACCATTAAATAGGTGAAGGGGTGGGTGGGAAGAGAGAGAGGAAAAAAAACAAGTGATCTTAAAGCAATCACTCAGCACCTCCCACCAGCAGACTGATACGGAGCCAGACCCTGAGCAATGGCTACTTTGGAAACACTCCCTTCTCCCAGCTTTCATTGCTGGGCATGATGTTGTATGGTATCCCTTTGGTCAGTTGGGATTAGTTGCCTTGGCTACGTCCCCTCCCAACCTTTTCTGACCCCTAGCCTACTCGCTGAGGGGGCAGAGTGGGAAAAAGTTAAGGACTTGATGCTGTGTGAGCACTGTTCAGCAATAGCCAAAACATGTTATTAACACTTTTTGGGTGACAAATCTAAATCACAGTCCCATACAGGCTGTCATGAAGAAAACCAACTCCATACCAGCTCAATCCAGTGCAGTGATAAAGCCCATAACCACAAAATAGAGAAACTGAGTCCAAGGGTCAATGGTGGCACCTCTTACAAGAAATGCATAATCAGCTAATTTAAAGCTGATCTAGTCAATAAATTTCCTTTAAAAATGAATTTTCTGTTTGTCAAGAACACTCTGCATGGGACTAAGCCATCTGACTGCCAGAGTGAAACCAACTACATTCTGAGAACTTGCTCAGTGCATAGTCTTTAAAAGTTATATATAATTTAAAAAAAAAAAAAAAATCAAACCACTGTGGTGAAAAATAACTCAGCAAAGTTATGGACAGATATATTTCATAAGGAAAGTGAAAATCAGCTTGGTTTAAGGATAATTTTTTATTCTAATGAATTTTCTTGTTCACCACCAGTGAAAAAAAGGATTTTTCAAGCATTTTAACATATATTGTCAAAAAAATAAAAAAATTATTACAAAAAAAATTTCTACATATCCTGATTTGTTCAATCTGTCCCTTATCACACAATTACAAAAAACCCCTCTAACATAGCAAAAGACAATATTTTGAAAGGTAAGTCAGGAGGACATTTACTGTAGAAAGAGTTTAAAAACCACTGCTGATAAAGGGCAAATAAATGTAAGTACTGTGGCTACTAAGGGAAAAAGAATATCCCAAATGGAAGTAACTCCTTACTGACCCCTTTGTTGTGAATTTCTGATGTTTGTTTGGGTCATATGTTTAATACATGAGTTCTGTGTTGGATCTGCTTTCCGGTATCTAGGTAGTCAAAAAAAACCCTATTGAAATTGGGTTCTTTAACACTACGTCTCATGTAATTCCATCTAGGATTATGTCACAATTAAGTACAAGTTGATTTTAAAACAGTGTCCTATTAGACAGTTTTATCATTCTCAGTTAAGAACGGGTTCTGTAGTATAATCTTACCTTCAATTAATTTCCTGAAGATAAATAGTTGTTAAAATTTCTGCATAATGTGTGGTATAATAATTCATTTATCTTTTAAATTATTCTTTTTACTCTGTAAGTAGTGTATTTGTATGCACCAGATACCTACAATAATCTTTTGAAATCAATAGGATAATTCATTTTAATGTTAATCTGTTGTTTCAAGCTCCCTGAGAACTAGTAGGTAGTGCTGTCATGTCTTATTTTGAAGATCTTTTTCCACCTGCAACAGATAAAAACTTATTTTTATTTTCATATGCTTTATTACACTCTTTTAACTGATAGATGAAGTGTTGAATAAGAGATACCTTTGTAAGGGTTGTCCTTGGGCTAGAACCTTTGCAGCCATCAAAGTGACACACCTAAAGACAGAAGAATATGGCTGCATTAATATGCTAAACAGATCCAGGAAACATTTACTGAGACTGGAATTAAAATAAACATATTGTTAAATTGTTAAATGACAGTTTTATCCTGAGCCATCTAACATGCTTCCACACAATTTCTGAGTGTGTTTAGGAGACAGAGATCAATCCATTAGTTATTGTAAGGATGTTTAGCGATCATTGAGTTTTCTTCCCTGCAAAATAACCCAGAACAGTTCATATATTGTGCATCCTGTGGCTCTAAATATATCAAAAGCACAGCCTTTGTCTGTCTTATGTTTTAAAAATTTGTGACTTCAAGATAGTTAAGATTTTTACAAAAGATCAGAAGCCTAAAAATCCTTGTCATAGGAAGAGAAGAGGGAATAAAATGCTGGAAAGAAATTTATTATGTGAAAATAGCCAAAAATCCTGTGCCAGTCTAACTTTATGGAAACTCATTTCCAGTAATAAAACTGATGATCCAGTGATCTCAGACATGTAAGCAACACCAGCCACCCTTGAGGTTTTGCTAAACTCTTATGATGACAAATGTAATCTGTCCAACACTGTATTTCTTCCTGAGGCCAACCTTGCATGCTTCAGCAGACAGCGAACAGCCCAGAATTCCCAGAAGTCTTCCTATGGGCTAACAGAGAAAGCAAAAATCTTTTGGGCACTTGAATGGCTTTTCTTTCACAGGCCCGAAGCACAAAAGAAATCCAATATAAGTATTGTAGAGTAGAAAAGAGTAGAAAATTCTTTCAAGACTATTACAAATGTTACATCACTAATGGTTAAAAAGATCATCCTAATTTTTTGTCCAAATATATGCATGCTTTGTTTCATGGAAATATTGAATCATAGAATGGTTTGGGTTGGAAGATCACCTAGTACAACTACCCTGCCATGCGCATGGACATCTTCCACTAGATTAGGTTGCTCACAGCCACATCCACCCAGGCCTTGAACACTTCCATTGATGAGTCATCCACAACTTTTCTGCAGAACCTGTTGCTGTGTCTCACTACTTTCATCATAAAAAATTTCTTCCTTATGTCCAGGCTAAATCTAGCCACTTTCAGTTTTACACCATTATGCCTCATCCTATCATTAAAGGCCTTACTAAAAAGTCTTTGTCTTTCTTATAAGCCCCCTTTAAGTATTGAAAGGCCACAATAAGGTCTCCATGGAACCTGTTCTTCACCACAGTGAATGTGACAAAACAGGAAAAAGGACTTCATTGAGAGGTTCAAATTAACAATTTATTTGGACTTCACTCACAGGTCCAATATGTCGCTATTGCAAGTTCTAGGTGTACAATGACGATTACACTATTGCAATTTAAAAGCAATTCACAGAATTCGCTATTGCAACCTACAAATGATCCTGACAAGTACCAACACAAACCACAAGTGCACTAGATATGAATACCTTAAAAGAGTGCACCAATCACAATCTTAATAACATGCCATATACCATATGTATGTTTCTTAGTCACCTTCTCTCTCAGGTAATGTCACTCAATCCCTGGGAAGTTACCCTGTACAACGTCCTGGACAAGGGGGAGATGAATCTCCTACAGGCCAGCTGAATCCTTGGAAGGTTCCCCATTTTTCTCCCCAAACTTTGCAGTTTATATTTCCTGGTTCTGTGGGGGTGCACGATTATGCCTGAGTGGATTACACTGTCTGGGATATTTACCTCTGGCGGTGTGATAGCTAGGTCTCTGTTGCCAATTTTGTGATGTCTAGCACTCAAAGTCAGGGGAATAGTGGTGGGATGGGACTCAGGGCATTTTGTTTGTTAAGGGAGCTAAGGCTCCATTCAGTTTTGATTCTTATTGTGATGCAATCTTAAGACAGCCCTGGGCTGAGCCCTTTTGCACCCCCCACCCCCCCCCTCCCAAGTTATCTCTGCATAGACAGGGCAAGGCAGAGGTCGGATGACAACTCCCTGCATCTCACCTATTGTGCTCTGAAACCGGGTTGGCTGGGTGCTCCCATACAGTGAACAACCTCAGTTGTCTCAGCCTTTCTTTATAGGAAAGGTGTTCAAGTCCTTTGACCATTTCTGGTCATGTCTTACTTGCGCTGACGGTTCCAGAGCTAGACTCAGTATTCCAGATTGGGACTCAATGAAGGCATGTTAGATGGGGAGAATCATCTCCCTCAACCTGCTGGCTGTGCTGCTTTTTGTGCAGTCCAGGATGCAATTGGCTTTCCAGGCTGCAAGTGCACATTGCCAGCTCCAGTTTTTCATTCAACAGTATATGCAAGACCTTGGCAGCAGCACTACTCTGAATCCATTCCTTACTCAGTCTTTACCCTGGTATTGGGGATTGCCCTGACCCAAGTGCAGGACCTTTCACTTGGCCCACTCTTAAAGCCTGTCAAGGTTCCTCTGGATGGCACCCCTTCTGTGAAGCACATCAACTGCACCACTCAACTTGCTGACATTTGTAAATTTGCTGACAGTATGCTCAATCCCACTATGTTGTTGATGAAGATATTAAATAGTATTGGTCCCAGTATGGACCCTTGAGAGACACCACTCGTTTCCACTTGGACATTGAGCTATCGAGACTAACTCTTTGGACATGACCGTCCAGACAATTCCATTCATCAAACTCATATCTCTCCAATTTAGTGGCAAGATTGTTGTGGGGGACCATTCCAATTTTTACAAATTATTATACAACATAATTATCTCTCTTCCTAGTATTTGATCTGTGATTGTATTCATATTAGTGATCATATCACCACTCAATCTTTACGTACCTAGGTTTTGCAAAAGAGTAATTTCTACTTTCATGCCATAACGTATTTTCCTCATTCATCTAATACTTATTTTTACACCTGTGTGGAGATAGTCAAACTCATTAGCATGGAAAAAAGTACATCAATATTTCTTTTTCTAATTTTCAAGTCAAAGAAAAGGGATACCTGTAATTTCTAAATAAATGTAATTGTTCATGAGAACCTTTGTTGTTGTGGAGCACATTTAAACCACCTTCCTATTTCTAAATTTTTTTGGCCCATGGTTTAATGTCTAAAAATTTATACTTACCTGCATTTAAAACATATTTCCATCTTTTCTTTTTCAAGGTGGCTTGAAACTGAAGGTACAGACAAATATGCTATCAAAATGTTCCCATCATCTGATGGATCTCTTCACACTTTGGTCTTATTTGGAAAAGAATGATTGATTTAATATCACATTTCTCTCCCCCCATCCCCCCAAAATCCATTCCTCATTCCCGTGCTCTTTTTATTAGTTAGCTTCTCTCCTATCTCTTTGCTTTCACAAATACACAGAACTAGAGAGTTTGACATTTATACTACTTTTAGGCTAACATTTTAGTAAACTACGCTCCCTGGTTGAACACCTCTATATTTAATTTTCTAAATGTTAAATCATTTATTTTAGGCAGTAACTCCTATAATCATTACAATCAATTATTCATATCTGAAATTTTCAGAATATCATGTGGTCACAATAGCTGCTGGTAACAGGCAAACTGCATATATATTAAATGAGAGTTACTGTGTTTTAAGGCAAAGACTGTTGCTAGGTGCTCATGAAGAGCACAACACCCCAGAAGGGACAGGAGGAGGCATTTAGCCACTGATAAGTAGCTCCAGTGAGAGCTTCCAACTGTTGAGTTATTATACAAAATATTTCATGATATCCTTTCAGAAGAGCCAACAGTGTCATGGAGACAGACAGATTTTTCTGACTGATGTGGAGGGAGAAGATCAGGCATCATCTGCACACTCCTATATCCTTTTTGAGATATTATTTGACAATATATTGTAAATAAAATCTCACGTTTACCTAGAAGTCTACTGAGTTATGTTCTAGGTAATCCATAAGTGGTGCACACAAGTTCTTAATTTTTTTCATAAGCATAGCACCTTTATTAAGTATGGTCAAATTGTTGTGTAATAAAATAAGGACTTTATCGATAACATCATTCATGACAGCTTAGATAGCTCACTAGCATGCCCAGAATTTATGGTGTAACCAGGGCTTATATTCAAAACACCAATCAACTCTCAACTTTTCTTTGTGTATAAACAGAGTAACAGTTGTTTGCTAGCTTACAATAGCAAAATCATATAGATGGATGGGCTTAATGTGTACTTTCCACGCATTTAAATAAATTGTAAAATATAATTAAATGCATTATTCAGGTGAAGATACTCTTCACATAAGTATATAGTTAACTAAAGAATAGGAATTTGATGAGAATTCCTGTTTTGCTAAGCACATACAGAGAAAGTTTGTTTAGAATATTAGACAGAGGGTTTAGATAATGTTGGGACAAAACACTATGTTCCAGTATTTAAAGGGTGGCTACAAAAAAGATGGAGACTCCCTTTTTACAAGAAGTCACATGGAAAAGACAAGGAGCAATGGGTACAAGTTAGTCCTGTGGGGGGAGATTCTGATTGGACACAAGAGGAAAATTTTTCACTATGAGAACAATCAGGCATTGGAATAATCTCCCCAGGGAAGTGGTGGATTCCTCAATATTGGACATTTTAAGACTTAGCTAGATGGGGTGCTGGGCCATCTTGTCTAGACCATGCTTTTGCCAAAAAAAAAGTTGGACCAGAAAATCCATGAGATCCTTTCCAACCTGGTATTCTATGATCTCTGTATCTCCTAGATTTCTTATAAAATCTTGTTTTTCAGGATCTTGAAAATATCTTAAGATATTGTGTTCATAGGATCCTCTTTCCCAATCTTCCTGAAGAGAATGAATAATAATAATAAACAGAAAAAAAGCAACAAAAACAAACCACCAAAAAACCCAGAGGTATTCTTGTTTATGATAGCAATTTTTGCAGGAAAATTAAGAGGGTTTTTAAGTGCAATATTTCTAACATAAACTTCCATAGGGTCAATAGATTGAAATAAATGCCAGTCTTACCTGGCATATCAGTTGTAGCACAGAAATTCCTTTAAATGTCCAAAACAGAAAAATAATGTGACATATAGTGATAGTCATCAATTTCAACTTTTCCAGGTGAAATATATCATACATTTCAGCACAAAAAATACAGTCATTCTAACACATCATATTATTAGCTACACTGATCTTTAATTTCATTTAAGGTGGCTCTACAAACAGCTATTTCCTTATTCTAAGTCATCCTTCACTACTTTTCTTTTTAAAAGGAATTAATTGCATAGTTTACACATGGGGCAATTTAGCACTAGTTAGTGCTGATACATATTATGTATATTTTTTAACATGAATCCAGAGATAATAATTTAACACGATAATAAAGTATGAAAGTAGTACTTGATCTCAGTGTGAATATCTGAAATAGGATTTGTAATTACCATTTCCTTTGGGAGATTAAAGCATTAAAGCTATGCCAGTCACACAGTCCATTCTTACGATGCTACCACGCAAAAACATCTAAATGTTGATTTTATTTCCCAGCATCTTTCATATAAGGTATCCAGAAGCGATGGGCAGATGCTGATGACATCTGGCCCACATCAGACACCAACAAGGCGATACCAGGATTCTGTCTGTTTGGGTGTTCTCCTGCTAGCTAGAGAAAGCACCTTGTATCACCCTGGCCCTGGAAACAGATTTGACATAGTGCATGATCAGAGCCACAAGTCTGGACTACTGTTCTCATTTAGGTTGCAGTGATCAATTGCCAGACTGGACTGGCTTTCGGAGATCCCCAAACAGCTCCAGTCACCAAATTTGAGTACATGACTATCCGTTTTCCTGTTTCTTGACCTTACCTTCTGTTGTTGCATATCGCCCTTTCTCTGCCTTTATTTTTTTCCAAATAAATACCCCATTGACTCCAGCTTTGCTACATCCATATCCAAATGTGGTTTATCTGATGTTGTTACCTAGACCATCTCTTCCTTA
Organism: Tringa solitaria; assembly: GCA_026413425.1. Classification (NCBI taxonomy): domain Eukaryota; kingdom Metazoa; phylum Chordata; class Aves; order Charadriiformes; family Scolopacidae; genus Tringa; species Tringa solitaria. The sequence continues at coordinate 162,396,731 of JAOXJM010000001.1, forward strand.
GATGGTATCACAGATGGGGTTACTGAGGCACGGCTGGCCTTGCAGGAATCTGGGCCCCTAAGGGTCCATGATGCTCCCTTCTAGCTGCCTGTGATGTTTGGCCATTTCTGTCAAACCTTTCCCTAGCCATCACGGTTTTGATTCAGTTTGATCCTTTGTAGAACATTATATATACTAATATGAGATATATATATTTTTTTCAGTAAACCAAAAAAACTGTGAAAATGGAGAATTCTATAATGTGTTCTGTGGGACTGACACTGTAAAGATCTTAATGACAGTATTTTCCTATTTTACAAGAATGTTGTAATTTAAATTCATTAGTGTTAGTAAATTAGTACTGAACCTTAAGTCCCACAATAACAAGAAAAACAAAAAATACAATAAATCTTTTAACTAAATTTAGAGTTTTATTATAATTGACAGAATTAATACTGGGTGGACATTATATTTCAACCTCCAGGTGATTTGAGGTTTATTTTGCATTTTTATGACTTCCATCTGTAAAAGGTACTTTAAAGTAACTTGTTTAACTCCAGCCTCATGTCAGTGAGTTGCTTTCTGTACAAAATTACAACTCATCACATAACATTGCTTATTTACTGAAGTTAGAAAATTCCCATCATTTTTACCTTACATGCTCTCATTTATCATCCCTCTGCCTCACATTTTAGAATGTTTATTTTTTCTACCTATTGTTTTGTTGTCATTTTTTATTCTGTTCTATTTCTGATTTTATTTTTATCTCTGAACCTCGCAATATTCTATTCTTCTAAACAGTTACTTTTATTCTATCAGAATTTTAATCTGTTGCACTCTTTTATAATTAAATGGATTGATAATGCAGATATGGAATAAGTAGCAATTAAAATAATTAAAATTTCAAATTTTTTTTTGCATTATTCCATATCTGCATTATATCATCTGTCTTTAGTCTTTTAAAGAGATACCCAGCCAACACATTTTCTCCTTGTCCACTATCTCAACAGTTTGAAGTTTCCTAGGATTTTTTTGCTTTTATTTGAGTGTGGGTTTTTATTTTATTGGGGGTTTTCTGTTAATAAAAGAGCAAATCATAGTACCTGTAAAATTCAAAAATGTATAAATTAACTATTATGCCAAACTGGTAATCTATTTAAGTGGAAAAGAAACCTAGAAAACACTGAGTGATCTGTGCATAAACAAGTAATTTTTTTCCATTAAATTAACTGCTGAATTGTTATACTTTTTCCTGTTGAAAGTCCATCATAGTAAAAGAAGACAGCCCTTTAATTGACAATCTAGAGCACTATTTGAAGCATTCCTGATGTGTACAGTGAATACAAAAATGAAAACCTTTAAACCACTTAATTTTCAGCAGCACATAGTACTGGATTCTAAACATTATTGCTGCCATTGGTTCATCCTCACCTCATCTGCTTTTCCTGTTCCTCATAGTTCAAAATCCTGAACAATTTTGTGTGAAACAGTTAAAATAAACCAAATCAGGTTTTAGAATAGAGGTTAGATTTGAAATAAAATTTACACTATTATATGGTAGAATAGCTATTTACAGATCACACTGTGTGACACAAGGATATCCAAAATGATTGTAAATAAGCAGATGCATAAGAAATTAATATATTCTTTCCAAATGAAAACATACACAGTTCTGTGACAATATTTAATTGCCTCACTAATGTTTCAGAAAACAAATTAAATGAAAAGGATTAAAGTTAGAGAAAACAATCAGATCTTCTAAAATAGCTGAAGTCAATCATTTTAGCTTGGACAATGTCTCCTTGGCCATCATCACAAACATACTAGATGTATCTGAAATGCAGTTTCTCAATTATTTCAAGAACATAAACTTCATGTAGGATTATATAATTTCCTATCTACTTTCTGGATTTTTTTAAATTTAAAAATTTATACGTACAAATACACACTCAAATATGCACACATAGTAAAAGACAGACATTCATCATTAGCAAACAATACTTTGCCTGGAAAGTCAGCTGATATAATGAAAATCTGAAATACTGTCTTACAATGTAAGTTTACTACCAGTGCCAATAATGCTTTCAATTATGTTGTAAACAACCTCCTCATCCTTTAATTCTAGGCACTATTATTCTTTGTGTTGTACACGAACAGTAACTGTGAATTGAGCGTGGATAAAAACAATTCATTTTTAGACACTAAGATTTTGATTTGTCTCAGTTTTGGTGGAAAAAGACAATGCAGTGTTGTCTATGTTCCAAATATCAGTTTTAAGGGTGTAAGGGAAAAGGAAGAACGGTGAAAATGAACAAGGACCTTTACATTACAAACACTCTGGCAGACACAACTTATTTACAGGTTCAGGATTTCAGCTGGGTACTAATACTACCTGCTGTGTAACTAAATCTAAACTTAGAAGGAATACACATATGTGCAAACCACTCACCTAAAAGGGGAAGACACTCAGTCCAAAGAAATTACTTTGAATGTTGTCTCGATGAAAGGGAAGGACTTCTGATTATTACAGACCCATTGCTCCAAGGAGAACCATTCAAAAGGGGGCTCTGGCAGGGGCCCCATTTTATAGCTTAGGTCAGATCTGAACTGTGATCATCTATTGGTCGTAGCCATATGCAGCTGTTGTGGTTTGGGCCGAGCTGGCTGATGACATCTGCCTCTAACTCCAGAGGAAGAAAATTATATAAAGAAGATGAGGAAGAAGAGATGTAAAAAGAGTTTTAGAGTTTAGGAAAAACTAAACTACTCTAATGACATATTAATAATAAAATTATAAAATAAAATACATACTATATATAAAAATACAGACAAAACCACATCAAGTTCCCAGGGAGATGTCACCAGTAGGCACTAGGAAAGTTCCGGACAGGTCTCAGTGACAAATGGGAACTGTATTCCGGAACACACTGATGGGGATTGAAGGCAGACAAACTGACAGGGTCTTCCTCAGTCATCAAAGAACAACCTTTAAAACACCTACATTATAGAAAAGCCTCTGAGGTCTCTCAGCTTTTGTAGTGAGCATGGCAGATAAAATGAAATACCCTATTGGTCAGTTTGTGTCACCTGACCTGTCCACTCCTCCCCACTGGTGCAAACCCTCCACAGGGTAAACAACCAAGTCAGCTGACCCTGGTTGCCACAGCAACAAGTAAGCACAAGAGCCTCTCTCACTGAACAGAAAGTTGGGTCCTCTGCACCGGAAATGAGGACAACAGCTTTCATTGGTAGAGGGTTCTCCTAGGTAGTTTTGTTGGCTGAGGTGGTCTCTGGTAGCCTCAGGTATCTAGGGTACATGTCTGGGAACTCTTTGAGTACGTGACCAGCAGCACACACATTTCCTGCCAAGTTAGCCACCCGCCACCGTACCACCTCGTTAGACACGTGGGGTGTGTGCTCCTGCCATAAGCATTTAAAAGACAGAGTTCCTTAAGAAAAGTCTTAAGAAAAAAAGTCTTAAGTCTCTTTCAGTTCTCTGTTCTGTGGGGTTTTGTTTGATTTGTTTTGTGGGTTGTTTTAATATAAACCAGACAATAGGACATTCCTGTGCTATTTTCTTGCTTCCTGTACTAATATTTAAATGAAAAGTATCTGTTAAAAAAAATGCCAATTGTTCTTGATTTCAGTAATATCCACTAATAAGTTTGTGTTTTGAAGAGTTATGATTTTCCTTGTTAAGAGTGGTAGAAACTTTTCCATAATCTAAATCAAACTTAAACTTCAAAATGAAAACCAAACTTCAAGTATTTGGTTTTCATGCCATGTAGGATAGTAATTTTAAGAGCATCCTGTTCTAACATATCTATGAAGTAATCAAGACATCCTGTACTCCCCTCATAATCCTTAAGATAAAGATTCCTTAAATCTTTCATGATAAAGCCTGTTGATTAACATTCAACCATACTTTTGGGGTTTTTTTCTTAATCTACCTTTTTGTCGGAAAGTAATGGAAGATTGGTGAGGAAGATTGTAAATACGCTCAAGTGACTCGCACCTGGGGCGCTGGAAAACACTTCTATCATGTTAATTGCTGTTTGGTCTCAAGCCTGTGAGCAGAACATCCACACTGAGACAACATAGGCCTGTGATGGACTCAGGGACGCCATATCTTGCCACTTGAGCTTCCTGCCCTGTTGTTGGAGAAGATCAAAGCACAAGGGGGAGGACTATGCCTGCTGGAACTCTTGAAATACCAGCTAGCATGGAGGTAGCCCCCCTCTTTTCCCACTCCTGCACACTCTGGCTGCTAAGGACTCTGGCTAACAAGGACTCTCGCTAGTTTTGTGGTCCCTGTGTCCCCTGCTTGCATGTCTCCACCTGGGTGCCGCTTCGGAGACTTTCCGAGTTGTGAGGTATCGAGATTAGACTTGTTCTGTTCCTTTATTTGCAGTCTCCTTGTTGTTCCTGCAGATTGCCTGCACCCATTTACACACTTACATATTTAACATGTATCTCAAAGTACTAGGAGATAGGAATATAGCTTACTGTATGATATTTTGGCTAATGGTATAAAATATTACAATTTGTGATGTGCTCTAAAAGGTTAGGGTTAAACATTGTATGGCAAGGTACTAACTCATCTCTATATATAGCACACAAAAGGCATAGCACAACTGCCTAGAAAAAATAGCAAAGTCCTGGGTTAAGTGATTGTGTGAATCATCATTCAGTAACACTGCCAAAGAGGGGATATAGATGCTAAGGAACCAATAATCTGCACAAGTGAGGTAAATTGTCTGAAGTGACTTCTGTGGTGATTTACATCCTATGCTGAATCAAAGAACTCAAAAATTATTTTTATGGTCTGTTTCAATTGCAGTGTCTTCCCTGAAGCACTATAAATAGTTATTTTTAGATCAATTAATTGTTAATCACAGAATCACAGAGAGATTTGTGAAATTAGTTGTTAATCTTATGGATTATTTATCCTAATTGATAATTTAAAATTTTCTTTTCAAGTAAATGCTTTTTTTGTTTGTTTGTTTTTTGATAAAATCTACTTCAGTAAACTAGAAAAACCAAAAAAGAACACTCTTTATTTTACTCTGTATGCAAAGCAAAATATTGCAAGCAGATTTCCCCACTGCCATTAAGTAGATAAATTTACAATTGCTGGGACTGTAGAAAAAAAGTCTTTTGAAATAGGCTGGCACCAGTACACACTGGGGGCCAACCATCTGGAAAGCAGCTTGGCAGAAAAGGACCCAGGGCTCCTTGTGGACAACACATTGACCATGAGGTAACAATGAGCAGTTGCAGACAAGGTGGCCAACAGTATCCTGGGCTGCATTAGGAAAAGCATCATCCAGAGGCAGGTGGGTTTTCCCCTCTACCCAGCACTAGTGAGGTCATGTCTGGACTGCTGAGTGCAGGTCTGGGCTTTCCAGTACAAGGGAGACCTAGGAGTGAGTCCAGGAAAGAGCCATGAAGATGATTTAGGCCTTTGATCATATGTCATCTGAGAAGAGGCTGAAAGGGCTAGGTTTGTTCAGCTTGAAGAGAAGGCTCAGTGGCAACCTATCAGTGTGGATAAATACCTTGAGGTAGGGATTAAAGACAGATGCAAACTCTTCTCAGCAGTGTCCAGTAATGAGACAAAGAAGCAATGGGAACAAATTGAAATAAAGGACATCAGAAAACATCAGAAAATAACCTTTTTACTGTAAAGGTGACTAAGTGCTGGAGTATGTTGACCAGAGAGGTTGTGGTGGAGTCTCCATCCCTGAAGATACTCAAACCCTGACTGGACAGAGGTTGGGGAAACTGGCCCTAGCTCTCTATGCTTTCAGCAGTGGGACTAGATGATTTCCGCAGTTTCATCCCAACTTCAGTGATTTTGACATTCTGTGAAAACTCTGTGCACTAAAAACAATAAATTGCAAAGAAGAGTATTCCTTTAATTTTTTGATTGATCCATTAATTTATTGGTGTGACTCTAATATAAATTTGGAAATACTTGCATGTGAACAGGTGTCCAAAAGTCAAATTTGTAGAAAGATTTAGAGCAAGTTAAAAAAGGAAGCATGATTCTTGTGTTTCATATCCCTTTCCATGCTTATTATTAAAGTTTTCATGTAATGCATCAGTGGTTCAATTAATCTTATTCAGCTTTATTTACCTAAAAGGTAGTTGTGAGCTAGCTTTTAAATCTATAATTCATTTGTCATTTATGAGAACTTGTAGGCACCTTCACAAAGTAATTTATTCAATATGAATAAATATGTCTAAATTAATCAAGAAGTGCCTATCTTTTTTCATCAGCAATAGAAGGACTATAAAGCCTAGACAGCCTATTAATAATAGACCTGTAACTTTTATGTGGATGATGTCAAGTGAGATGAACACAGACGAAGACATTGATAAATCAGTAGACTACCCTACTTTGATATGTATGCAGATGTGGATGTGCTGCCACAGCCAAAAAAGTCTGCAAAATGCTAGCATGCTTTCAGTGGGAGAACAGATCTCTGTAGCTTAATTTAATTGTGCATACCAAAGTATTCAGTATTATTTTACATACAGTAGGGCTTCTGAGACATTCTCAAGGAATTGGTAGATACGATATAGTACATACAGTGTTAGATAAAACATGCCATTCTGGAGGCCAAGCATCTCATATAAAGACTCTATGGCAGCTTGAATTGCACCAGATACCTCTACCTGTGTGACTGAAGTGAGTCTGTCAAAAATGCATCCATGAACTGTAGTCACAGTATTTCTGAACTTGGTTCAGAACATTCTTAAGGAGTTACTCTATCTTAGTTCCCTCCAAGCAACTGTGTTATTTCTGAAGCTTAAGGGATAACGGTCAATGTTGCTTCTGTGCACACCAGTCTAAGAAGGACTGACAGGCAATAATTAGACTGAACTTCAAAATGTATGTTTATATAGTTTAAGCTAAAGCATCAAAACTTTTTTTTTCAAAAAAACAAAAACAAACAAACAAAGAACAACAAAGCTTTGATAATGGAAAAGTCCTATAAAGATGTCAACAACCTGTCAACTTTTCTAAACAGTTAGACCCTTTGGAAGAGGTTAGTGGCAATTACCTTCAGTCTTCAATCATAGAATCTTAGAATGGTTAGAGTTGGAAGGGACCTTAGAGATCATCGAGTTCCAAACCCCCTGC
>JAOXJM010000001.1:162448510-162462635 GCA_026413425.1 Tringa solitaria
TATTGAGATTAAACTTGTGTTCCTTTATTTGCGGTCTCTCATTTGTTCCTGGGGTCTGCCTGCGTCCACTCGCACAATTATTTACACCCCAGACAAATCTGACAGCTGTTTTGTAAATAATAAACAGTACCATCACTTCTGAACGTGCATCTAGATATTCTCTGGGAGAGGAATTAGGTATCTTATTTGATTTTTCAAATATAATACCTAAGCATCATGAAAAGCCTTAGGAGTAGCAGAGAGTAGGTAGTACAGAGACAACTTCTACCCAACTTCTACCCAACTTCTGGCAGAGCAGGAAGCCTCTCTCATGTACATACACCATGTCCGCCATGTGGTTTCTGACACTTGTCTATGGCAGGGAGCCTCAATTTTCCACAATATCGTGCCCCATGTGTTTTCATGCTGACCTATAATTTCCTGGTAGGACCAGCCACCCTTACCAGTGTATCCAGAAGGACATCAGATGAGGCAGATTGTATGCTTTTCTAAGAGCTAATGAAACAAATCATTGAAGTTTAAATGTGAATAGAAAATAATTAGTCAAAAGTAAAAGGCAGGTTCAGGTTCCCCACTTTATAAGGCTGCAGGAACAATCCCTGACATCTCAGGGGTGGGCGTGAACTTCAATAAGACAGAGAGGTGCCAAAAGGGAGGCACAGGGGACACAGAAAATTCAGAACACTCCCAAATTCTATGGACCCCACCTAGGAGGTCCACTAAGAAGCCCTCCAGCACAATTCCTGTCACATGTAAAAAGGAGACCAGTACGGTAAACTGGACAGATAGGTCCCTGCATCCAGCCACAGACAGACAGGATGCCCATGCAGTATTAACGGGGCTGACTTTGGGCTTTAAGTGGTGCATCAAGACATAGGCATCACTGCGAAAATATCAGCTTCAGAAGAACATTCATATAAGGACATTTAAAAAAGTCCCTAAGAGGTTCGCAGAAAAGCCTGTACAAACCAGATATGCATTTTGAGGTAAGTGTCACACAGGGTAGGCTAAAGGGGGTACTCTCTTCCCCGCTGGTTGTGGGGAATCTTTCAATCCTATGAGACCATTGTGGGATGCTGGATGGTTGCTATATGTGTTTCCTTACCCTTAGGGCAATGATGCAAAGAAGAGGCAGAAGACTGAGCATGCAGTCAAGACCACCCTAGTAGACAATGATTACTGCAAAACTAGAAAGATACAGGTTTGGGACACAGACCACATACCTGTTCTCTTAGAAATCACAGATACAACAGAAAGACTAAGCAGATCAGTAAGGGAAATGGAGGTGTTGCAGAGCTGAAAGACCATGATTATTTTCAGGCAGAGGAATAGCAGACTGAATGATGGTGGCCTGTGGAGCTGTTAGTTCTGAGGACTTGGCTTATAAGCTAACAAAACAGAAAAAAACCTTTTACAACAAAGGTTGCCAATTAGGAAAGCTAAATAAGTGTTGCATCACTGCAAACATCTTTTTAGCAAGCAGCCAAGGCAATCACAAGGTTCCTTAAATGCAAACTGCTTTTCTGAACCTGGTAGGCCAGTGAATATGTCTCTCACTACGGTAGAAGACAACACCCTGGAAAGAAGTCCTGTTACTGCAGACCCTTGCGGAGCTGGTGAACTGTTGAAATATTTACTGTTGAACACAATGAAGATATTTCCCTGATCATGCGGCAGGGCCATATGCTGCACTTCTGAGTCCTGAGGGGTCATTTGAATGCCCAATTTTACCCCCACTCTCAATGTAGTAAGGACGGTGGAGGAGGTGGCGGACAACACCAAGGCTTCCATGGAACATGTTCGGCAGCTGATCCAGTGATCTGGGGCTAGACAACATGTAGAAGAGCACAGATTTCTTAACTCACATAAGATATCACTGCACAAAGCTTATGAAACATTTTTTTTTGGGGTGGACAGAAAATTTTTGATAATTTATGCCAGCTGTTTGAACTGGGTCATTACAGTCCTCTACATCTTGAAGCTGTCAGCATGCATGCCTCTTTATATTCCCTCACTATTACTTTAAAAAATATGCACACTGCAAAAATTTTAGACTGGGTCTGTAGTTTCCTATAAAGTAAAGGAAAATTGTGTTTTTATCAGAGTTTCTGCCTACCTATCATTATTGTAAAAGTCGTTGGGAGTGGGGTACACAAAACCCTGCAAGCCTGTCCCCCAGTCCAAAATTATAGACAAAAAGCAGTAAGTTTTAATTGATCTAAACAACAGTGACAATAGCCTTTTTCCAGCAGTCACACAAACCTTAACAGCAGTGAGGCATCTTACAAATAAGGAGTTGTTAAGCAGAGCAAAGGAGCTACATGATGAACTGGAGTGGTCTTTGCACAGAAAGGTCTTGCTTTGTAATACATTTGAGGTTCTGCTACATGTTAACATTCACAACATCCTCCTATCTGATAGGAAAAAGGGTGGGGGTACCTTGAAGCCAAACAACAGTCTCAGATATCCCAAGATCTGTTTAATCCTTTCATATGATGAACGTTAATATGATGTTAAGAATGCGAGGAAGGTATTTGGGGTGAGAAGCTTACGTGAGCTCCTCATGATCTATAAGTGTAGAACCATGAGTGTAGTTGTAAAACATTGCTGCTGCTCTGCTTATCTCATGACTGCACAGTTAATGGGGGGACTCAGATAAGGTGTCCCAGCTGCAGGCTCTTGTGCTGATCTGGGCAATATTTACAGAGGCACAAGACCCTTACTATTAAAAACCAAATTAGTTTATGATTTTCTTTGAAAAGTGTAAGGCCTAAGTAGAAAACAGTCACAAATGTAAAGGCTAGAGGTGTAGAATGTGCTATGAAGAATCTGTAACATAAACCAGCACCCGTGTTTCATGCCTGTGAATGAAAATCCAGAAGAAGGGCAGGGCTATACCATCTATGACCTTGAACGTATGCTGGAAACCAGAACACATATCCTGAAGTTTTGGACAGTTGAAACTAACTGTACACAACCAATCCACTTGACAAGCCTAACAGGGCATGGAAGCAATCCGGTTTATGGCAGCTGGCTTTGGAGTCAGATCAGTCCCTCCTTTTCTATTTAAGAGTATAGGAATAAGCATTGGTAAACCAACAATAGAGGTATCCTATATATGTAGCTGCTTCTGAAAGTCTTAGAGGGGGAAGGTTTGACACTTGTAAATCCCCAATTCCAATAATGAAGCTTTTATATAACAAAAAACTAGTAGGTATTCACTCTGGAGAGGATTGTGATAAGCTGCTAAATCTGACTTAATTCTTCTCTATCTGAATGCATACACAATTTTAATATTCACAGCAGTCCATTTAAGCAGGATACTTGTATGTATTCTTCCATACTCTTTTTTCACATCCTTGTATTTCTGGATACAATTTTTGCATGATAAAATCAGAATAAGAGAATGTTTGTTAAATGTTTGAAGACTTCGCAGGCAGCCTTTGACAGACAGGGGAACTTGTGAATTTCACGGCTGTAAGAAGAGATCCTAGTCAGATCTAAGCAAATGCATAAAAAAATCCATAAAAATCTGTATCTATATCTACCTGATCTAGGCACTTGAAGAATGTCTTTGCTTTAGACAACTGGCATTTGGTCTGAAATGTTTAAACTAAAAGATCATAAAATTTTCTTGGATCAAATATCTTATTTTATCTTTTTTACTTATTACTTTATATTTGTTTTAAATTGTGCCACAAGAAGAGATGGTCAATATCAAGCTGTGATGCTCACACTGTTTTTCCATTCAATCTCTCTTTTTCTGTTTTCTTTCTTTTTTTCTCAACTAGTCTTTGTAATTGTTGTCAAAACTTTATTTTTGATTCATTTTATTGCAATACAGCCGGTAAATACTGGTGGCAAAAAGGGTACTAATGACTCTTCATTTAGTTAACTCCTGTTAAATCAAATGAGGTTAAGTACCATGAGACAATTATCACCAGCACGTTCTGTAACTTAGCATTCAATTAACTTTGTTAAAAGCTAACATAAACACAAATATTTCCCCTCTGTCAATCATTTCAGTGATCATAAAGATCTTACTTGAAGCTGTGCTAAAGAATTCTGATACCTTGAGGGAGTGCATGACATAACATGGATCTAATTTCCATAAAATATTTACCCAGAACATTATCAGTCCAAAAGGATATCTATTACCTAAAAGGGAACTTAGATCACCAAAATATGTTTTCAAATATGTATTTCCTAACTCAAAAGATGGGAAGCATTCATTTATTTAAGAAGAGGGTTAGTTTTACAATGCTATGTTCAATCCTAATAGGAGTGTTAGTAGTAGTGACATGTCTTTTCCTGAATGTATGCTCATTGTGTGAAGGTGACCAAGTTATTTATACATTGTTGTCTTGTTCCATTTGTAATGTCTTTATATATCTTGCTCAGCATCCAGAAGGTGCTCCAAAATAAGCATAGGACTCTCAGATCCTGTGTCGTATCTGCCAATGTCACTCAGATACCCGTTGATGTTCCATGGCACTAAATGCTTATGCTTGCATCACTGAACTGTTTCACCTTAGACAATATAGTCAATGGAGTCTAGAGGGCTCTTCAGCTTTGAATTCATGTATGTGTATAATTTAGATTGTGTATGTTAAATACCATTCTAAACTCTACTGATTGCCTTGACTAGATCTCCACTGATCTGTAACATTGGAGGTTAAACACCTAACTTATACAAGGACATGGGCATAATAGAAACTTAACCTTAGATATCTGCATCTAAAGTTGACTCTCACCTGACAATCCAGACCACTGTTAGTGCAAAGGGCAGGGTGTGGCAGCAAACTCAGATCAAACAGGTGAACAGAGGAACAGAGGTTATGTCAGAAATCCAGAAGCCATGTAGCCAAGTATTAGGATCCTGGGGGGAAAAAAGAAGATAGCAGACAAGGAAAGATCAGTAACCCAGATTAACAACGCAGGATCAGGGAAGGAAATGCAATGTAACATAGTCAAATGGAATACTTTATTTTAAGCCTAATGACATTCTAAGAATAAATGACAGAGTTAATTTACTTCTATACTTGTGTTTTAATGCCAAGAAATGTCACTGGTGAAATTTCTTATTCTTGTTTTAACTTGTTTCTTCTGAAAAAGTTAATACTTTTGCCCCCTGCACTCTTGTACTGAATGCAGGTGGCAAGGTTTTGGTAGCGGGGGAGCTGGGCTACAGAGTGGCCCCTGGAGTAGAGGCCAGGGCTGCCCTGTGCTGGACTCATCCAGTTTCATCTGGCTCCCACAGACCCACTGCAGGGCACAGCTGAGTCCCTCAGGCATGGGTGTGGATGGGAGCAGGCAAAACATTGCACAGTGAGGCATGAAGAAAGGTGTAAGAAGCAACCCTGTGAACCCCAAGGTCAGACCAGAAGGAAGAAGAGGAGGTGTTTCGAGTTGTCTCACTTTTATCCCTCCAGTTCTCTTCCCCGTCCCACTGTGGGGTAAACCAGCAGATATGTGGGGCTTAGCTGCCTAGGGTTAAACCACAACAATTTCACATATCAATTAATGATAAATTTTCAAAATGTTTGCTGCCAGTATCTATTTATTTTTGAATAGAAGAGGTAGGATTCATGTCCCTACCTTAAAAAGACCTAGGAATTTACTATCTTAGTAGCCATCTAGGTTCCTTTTATAATTTATGGAAGGAAACATGCATTGCCATGTGGCAATTTGTCCTTCCTAAAGCATTAGATAATTTACCTTTCTCATGTACCTCTTTTCTCCCTTTAATGAGATTCTGATAACAAATTTTAACTTCAATGCTCAATATGAAAAGTTACATGCAATCAAACAGTACAATATGGTACATGAATTAATTTTGGGGAGTAAAGGGCAGGCCTAGATCCAAAGACTGAGGTGTTGGAGGTAAAAACATGGTGGACTTATTTCATGCAGTTATTCTATAACTGAAAGATGAAATCACAGTTTACGTTTCTAAAGTACCCATAGAGTTCATGAAGAGAAATGTGCATTATTTTTTTTTAGGTTTTCACAGTGCACTGTTCAAAAAGACAGCTGGATTTAAGAAAGTGCTAGGATCCAATATTTCCCACACAAGCAGAAGTAGGAATCAAACCTCTGTCTACTTTTGGATAAGTACTCTTCAGTACTCATCAACAAGAAGATGAAAATAAATTAAATTAAAATTAAATTTAAATGCAACGGTATTTTATCCAAAGCTCTGTTTTGTAAGCATGTTCTAAGAATGCCTGCCAGATTAAGTGTGTAATGGGCCTGAAGAAATATCTGTCTTCTAAACACATTTGAGGCTTGAGTCTTTTTCCAGAATTCTTTGCTGTTTGGTATGTGAAGTAAAAGAAAATTTAGATGCCTGAGAAACATAAAAATCTGCAGAATATCAAGACTTAGAGGCTGAATATACATTCTGATAGTTGTTTTCAGGACTCTCTCTTAGTATGTGGATACCTATAGTTCTATTTTAAGGTCTTCTAGTGGGAACATAAAATTTTCCAATGAGACATAAAGGACTTCACATACATAAAGGAGTTACATACTCATTTCAGAGAATACCTAATGCAAAACAATTTATTTGGAATTTTTCTCTCCTTTTGTATGCTTTTCCCTTTCATTTGTTTTTGTAATGAATTATTTTTCTGTAGATGAATATTGTACAATTAGTACTAAGTCCCTAGACCCACAGGCATGCCAGACCACGTTCATGAAATATCCCTGGAAGAAACTTCTTTCTGAACAAACATACATTTCTGTTTTTTAATCAAAGTATTGCTGAGTCACAAGGAATTATGATTTTATTATTTTTTTAAAAAAGTAGTCTCAGAGCCATTTATCTTCCTTGGATTTCCTGCTAGGGGTTGTTTTTCATCTTAGCATTCTGAACATTTGCCACAGACTGACCCAATGATTTCTCTATGTGCAGTTATTATTCTTTTCCAGGAAAAGTCATGACTATTTCCATTTTTTTTGTCACGCCTTTTTCTTTATAAAGACAGAGACCAACAGGCATTTTTTAAATTATATTGTTAGTATCTGCTGATTTTGGAAGTAGATAGCCTTGTATGTGATGACAAATCTAATTCTGTTACAAATGCAATTTATTTAGAATGTTTAAATTATTAGATTTTGTCTTCATCACTTTTTTTTTGTGTCACCTGTTTACACATACAGTAATAATGTGAAAAAAAATTATTTCAAGTATACTGTTGTATGCACTGGTCTATACCTCATTAGACTTTTCTGCAAAGATATTTGGGTTAGCATACATACAAAATACATTATAAGCATATACATAAGCATGTACATATGTATATACATGCACATAATATTTAAATATATCTTCCCAATTATACTTTCTATCATTACATTCCTTTCTCACTTTTTACTTCCTAAGATTCATTTGCTTCATAGCACAGTAATACGTCAACTCTTAAACTTATTTTCTTGATACTGGCCCAATATTACCCTTTGTTTTACATGACATTTGAATCATTTTAGTTCAGTTAAAAAAATAGTTACATGTACCAGTCTAAATGTGTTAGGTCCCGGTCCAATTTTTGGTCAGGGAGGGGGTTTGAAATGATTTCGGGAGTGCAATTAAGACACAAATGAGGTCAGATGCCATTAACTATAGTTTTACTATTGTTACCTAAAAATGATGCTAAATGGCGATAGAGAAAAGGAAAAGATATAGGAAAGGAGGAAAAGAGAAGCACAATTTCAGAGAGCTGCCAGAAATAGTATATCACCACCATGGTTGGTCCACATGATGGCTCGATGATCCTCTGGAGTCAACAGTGTCCCATTGATCTGCGATTCTCAGGCCTTCACAATGGTGAGGGTCGATGGTGGTGAGGGGTCCCAATTGCAGTGGGGTATAACAGTAATTTATAGTTCCTGTTGACTCATAGTTTGACCACTCAACGTGACAGTTACCTGTGCTCATCCAATCATTGTGCAACACGGTTGCTGCATGAGCCCCCCTTGCCTCTGCTGTCTTGCAGAGGTAGACAAGTTTTCAGGGCAGAGGGTACAGTTGTTTTGAGAACCAAGGACATACATTCTTTGTTATCAGTACACTGGCAACGGAAGTTCTGTGGCAAGCGAGGTTTGGAGGCATCTTGTCTTTCTGTCGGGTTCTTACAAAATGCTATTTTACTCTGTTTTTCAGTATTGTTGAGCAGGGGTATCTAGGAGGACAGAATTTAGGATGCGAAACTACCTGCCTTCCTGAGTTTAGCAGGCAGAATACAGACAGATGCAAGAAACAGGGGTAGTGATAGAGCTACCAGAAAGAGAGGGAAAGATAACAATGTAGGTGGAAAGGAGATGGAGACAAATGGGCAGATGCTTTCTATCTAGTGGATTTCTCAGTAGATGAATACCTCGTGCTTTGTGGAACCTATTTTTAGACAGATTCAGAGCATTTTCTTAATGCAGACAGCAAAAGTGCATTATAAGTGGGTTCAAACACTGACATGCAAACACTACAAACTGGTCCTGCTATCTTTTACCTACTACCCATCAGTGCACATCCCACCAACCAGCAAAAAACCTGTCTCTGTATATTGAATCTGGACGAGATGTAATTATTTTTCCCCATAGCAGTCCTCATAGTGCTGTGCTTTGTATTGGTAGCTAGAAAGGTGTATAACACACCAGTGTTTTGGCTACTGCTGAGCAGTGCTCACATAGCATCAAGGCTGCCTCTTCAGTATTCCCCCCAGCCCCTCACCAGTAGGCTGGGGGTGAGCACTATGGTAAGTTGTCTTTTGTTTTCCTTTGCTTCCATGCACAAACTTTGCTTTTGTTTTATTACATTTTCTTTATATTGACCCATGAGGGTTTCTTCATGTTTCATTTTCTCCGCACACCCGCGATCCTGCAGAGGAATTCTAGCTAAGGTCAGCCCACCACAATCTGGAAACCTGAGGTACTGAAAAAGAGGTAACAGAACAACACATACCAGGATACTCAGCAGAACTGATCTACAAGATGCCAGACAAAAATCCTTTGTCCCCCCAGAGCCACTTATCCATGTTTCCAGGTAGCCATTTCTTGGAGGGTGTCCAGCGATCCAACCTCTGCTTCCTAATCAGTACTGAGTTTCCGTCCTCTTAGCTAGTCACTTCTCTCACAACCCTTATAAAGCTTCCTGCTCTCTCACAACCGGTGTCTTAACAACTATATGCTAAGTGACAAGCAGGCAATTTCCTTCTTTTCTCCCACTCACACCCAAAAAAACCTATCAAAAAATTCCCCCTTAGGGTTCTCTGTTATCTACTTTTTTTTTTTTTACTATAGACAAAGAAATCACAGTTAAAACTGCCAGTCAAAACCTTCAACTAATATACAGAAAAAGTCAAAAAGAACATAAAGGGATATCTTTCCTAACAGTTCCACTTAATACTTTTCAATTCTGCTGTGATGGGAAATTGTAGATAATAAATCTTTCTTCTCAGCATTTTTCGAGGTCTTTTAGATATCTGTCATATGTCCCTCAGGCATTTCTTTCCCAGGTTGAAGGATTGTAACCAGTGTGTGATCAGTAAATCACTCCATGGTTTTAATAATTCTTATTACTCCTCCTTACATTTTTTGCTGTTCTGTCTTTATTGGAAGATACAGTGAACAATGCATGCAGTACTGCAATAACTTGTTAGTTTGATTTAGCACTTTGGGCTTCTAAAGTAATTTTTCTTTCCTTCCTTTGAAAACGAATCTTATCTGCTATTTTATTTCAGAATGACTTCAAATTGTACAATTTTTCCAAAAGTTTTCAGGATTACATTTGATTTTGATTATCCAGAATTTTTAAATTTTGTGACCTCATTATGACTTTCTTCCTCGACAAATTCAAATCTAAATGCTTCCCTCATTATGAAGAAAAGCATTCTATCTTTTTGGTTTTTTATCTCCTAACTCATTATTAAGTCGCAACAGTACTCACTTTATGGAAGAGCTTAGTATCTTTAGCAGGTGGTGGTGAAGTATTTTTTAAATTGTTTTGTGGTGGAGTCTATCAGTAGATATTTGAAAAGCAAAGTGTATTTTACAGACTGCCTGTCCAAATGCTTCAATTTCAGAAGCATGAATATCTGCTATAAAACATATATCCCAAATGTATATTAACCTATGTGCCTGTTTATACTGTTCTTTACTTCTGTTATTTCAGTTTTTTTGTTATAAAACTCAAATTTTCAGATCTGTAGTTCCAAAGGTCAGTTTAAGATTTTCACCCTATTTTCTAAACTGCTTCTATCACCAGAACAGATTTAAGCAAGTAGCTGCATGTTAAGGTAATTTTAAAAGTTTCATATTCCTTTAACTTTTTGGTGTTAAACATAATCTTGTCCTGATTGTTTGATACTTTATTGATTCTAGCCCCCCCCTCCTATTAAAATTAATTTGAGAATTTGATCATTAGATATTTCACATCTTAACAATAGTTTTCAGGTAAAAACTTTTTTATACTTGCCTGCGATAAACATCAAAGCCAATAATGAATTTTTTTCTTCTATGGCTTTGAATTCTCCAAGCAGTTACTTTAAATATGATTCACACCTCCTCTACACCTATTCTTCAGTGTGTTCTCTAGCTACGTTGAGTTTTATTGTGGGGTTTTTACACTAGGAAGTTACTCCTTTAAATCTTTTTTGGACTGATTTTTTAAAGCATTACATTTAATGTCTGAAAATTCTTCTCCATGTTCCCATTTGAACAGGATTCCTGCACTTTAAGGATGTCATTTGTTTCTAATAGGCAGAGTCATCCTGCTGTTTAAGCACCAAGGCCCTATGTCTTATTTTAGGATTTTATCTAACATAGTATAGATTAAATCTGAACCTTTAATGTATTGTCTTTAAGCACTTTCTACTGAGTCTGCAAGGATTTTATACTTTGGGATGTGCTTTTCTACTTATCACTTTTTTATTTCTATATATTTTCTCTTTTTAAAGGGAAATGTTACAGTGAATAATCACTATGACTTTCTTCCAGTGACAAGCATAGGGAAATTGGGTACACTATGGCCAATAGTATAGTATGGTTCTCAGTACTGATTAGTCCTACAAACAGAGGGCTTGGATGAAGAGGAAAATTAAGAAAAAGGTGACAGGGAAGCATACAAAAGATATTTATTTAAAAATATGCTGAACTGATATTTTGTTTTTTACCTTTTGATAAAAATGCTTTTTTAAAATTGTTGCCAAATACATTCAGAAACAGTTTATTAATTACCTCCTTCAAAATACCTGATATTCTAAAATATTTCAGTACTAATTTTACCTTTTTGTTTGATAGTCTCAAAGGACTTTGTGAAGCCTAATATGTTACCAAACAAATTTGTGATAAAATACCCATTAACAATAATACATCTCTATAATACTTTGAGATTCTGACTTGCATGTAATCTCACAATGATTGGACAGACAGGTGATTATCTGAATAAATACATTTAAGAAGTAGCTATAATTTTCATGTACCGTATCAAAGATTTGAGTCACACAGAAATGAGTGAACTATTATGGTTCCCTAATTGTTCATATATAATGTTCATATATAGACTCATATAATATTTCATGTTCTAACATAATCTAGTTTATAGGTTAAAATCTACATGATTTTCCCCATTTTTGAGAAAATGTTTCATTTCTACTATAGCATAAGAAAAAATAGCCCATGCCAAAACCTATTTCTAGAGGTTTGAGAGCAATCAGGAGTTACCTGTGGAATTATGTAAAAAATAGTATTAGATATTTCCAAGTTACAATAGTTCTGAAATAAATTGTGTTGGATGCTTATGAATTAGTGCTCTGATACAATATGTAGGAGTGTTAAAGGATGTCCTCTTCAAGACAGCAAATAAGAGCGGAGAACAAGATGTATAAATAATTAATTACATTACCACTATCTGTGTATGGAGGGAAGAAATAAACACCCTCCCCACAAGCCATTCATTATTAAGCCGTTATTTCAGATTTATAATTTTTCTTTGAATGTTCACTGTTGTTATAAAAGCAAAAGTAATCTTCTTGGAACTTATACTCACATAGAAAATGTTTTTTTAATTAAAAGGAGGAACATTTTATGGATAATTTTGTGGGAGGCATCCTGTTGAACTAACTGGGTCCTTAAATGAAACATCTAGTATATCTTCACCTTTTACAGAGAGACAGTACACTAAAATCTATTGTCCTATACAGACACCCAACTAGGTAAGGATTCAGTTGCCTTCATACTTTGCATCTCTTTTCCCGAAGTATGGGGTACACTGTAGTCCTGTATTTTTTGATCTAACGGTCATGTTGAAACCTTCTGGTTGGTTTTTCTTCTCATAATGCTGAATTTGTGCATCCATCCAAAATGGCTACTTCCCCCTCTTCTCCCTTTTTAAGAAGGTGCTAGTCAAGATTATTAAAAGTCTCTATTTTATGCAACTGTGAGTGCCTAGTTATCTGTGGATTAGTTTTGCTCTATTACAGCACATTAGTGCATGGCTAAATGGATTTGTTATGACACCTCTTTTTTGGAGAATCAGATGGTCTAACTGAGTTTGGGTTCAAAAGCTTTTTTTTCCTTTTTTAAAGTCCTTGTTTCCTTCTCTGTTCATGACTTATCTTTTCCATAAACACCTAAAAAAGGGTTCTTAATCTTTGTCAACTTTGCCTTTTTTATCTCTTAGCCTGGGCTATTCAAATTCCCACCTGACTATCACACACCAACATTGTTACTGTGATATACAAACATAAAAAAAACCTCAAAACCAGCCAAATATAACAGCGCAGGTAGAGATAATGCCAGTATATGAAACAAAGGAAAAAATTAAAAATATCAATGAAGATTGGGAATTGCATGTGTTTTATTTTCCAGTAAATAATTAGAAGTATGACTTTGAGTATTGATCTGTATTTATAGTGAAAACTGCTTTTTGTCAAATAGGTATTTGCTCAGACAGATAAGAGTGTCAAATACAGCTGGTTATGACATAGGTCATAATTTTCCATAACCATAGGTCAAAATTTTCTCTTTTCCTACTGTTACAGAAATTTTGGATCCTTAACTACATTAACTGCTATGACATGACAAAGCCTGTCCACACATTCTTTTTGCTTCTGAACTTAAATGAAGACTAATGAAAGAAATTCTACCGATTTATACTTAAAATACTGAAACTGACTGGATTTAGTATTGTGTAACAGACTGATTGAGAAACCAAATGGATAAAAACCAAGTATGGCATAAAGCTTATGGATAGAAACAAAATGAAAAGTACACATTGTAATTAAGAAAAGCAAAGCTACTGTTGATTAGCTAGCTAAAACTGGGAAACATTAATAGATCCTAAAGCAGAGTAAAAGCAAATCATTGTTATACCCAATTAACAGGGGTAATGATGAGTTTCTCCACTACTACGCACTATGTATTGAGAACAAATATTTGTTTAAAAAAAAAAGTATCAATTTACACAAAGCATGGGACCTAAAGTGGAAATTAATTAAGTTTATCTTATCATCTATGTTCTACAGGGTATAACAGTAAATTATCATCATAAATTCTTCTACTGTTCAAGTCTTTGAATCTGTATCACTCTTTTCCTTCTGGCAACAGGCATTTGTTGGATAACAGGTAGTCAGACACACAAACAAGATTTTACAAAACAGATTATTAGCACTGTAAAGCAGATTAATATCTAGATGGGTTTAGAGTTCATAAATGTTAAAGTAAACCATGGTAAATAGGATTCACTCAGGAGGAAGATACAGGTTTATAATAGAACCCAAATTCTTGCACTGTCTGTTCTGTGATTGTGGCTGTCCTAAGGATGAAATATTTAAAGGAACATTTTCCCCACAAAGGATGATAAATGAGGGAAATAGTAGAGTTGAGTGCCTGTGGGTACGAATAAAAGGGAGGGCCAACGAGGCAGATATTGTGGTGGGAGTCTATTATAGACCACCAAACCAGGATGCAGGGATTGATGAAATGTTCTATAAGCAACTAGCAGGGGTCTCCAGATTGGGTGGTCTCCACCCACTTGTCCTGGTGGGTGACTTCAACCTACCTGACATCAACTGAGAACACCATACAGCTGAGAGGGAACAGTCTAGGAGGTTTCTGGAGTGTGTTGGGG
>JAOXJM010000001.1:162500009-162518823 GCA_026413425.1 Tringa solitaria
CCCTGCCCAGGGCAGGGGGTGGCACTGGATGATCTTTAAGGTCCCTTCCAACCCATTCTGTGATTCTATGGTGCAAAGGCTTGTGCTCAGTGTGTGCCCCGTGTTGATACTATCGCCTCATCTACAGCTTGTCCCCACAGACACCTGCAGCAGAGAGCATGGAATCATCGAATCCTAGAATGGTTTGGGTTGGAAGAGACCTTAAAGTCCTAGTTCCAACCCCTTGCCATGGACAGGGTCACCTTCCAGTAGACCTGCTCGCCCATAGCCCCATCCAGTGGCTCTGCCTCTCTCCTTGTGATGTCCCCAACCTGCACCTCCCACCCCATGGGCACGTAAGTGATGGCATGGGGATCATGACAGCACAGCCCCATACATGTATTTATTTCACAGAGCTTCCCATGGATCATATCATCTCTGCCGATTAATGCAGCGCAATCAACAGTTTAATATGTTACTACTAAATACGTTAATTATATTATTCCTTTCTGACACCGCAATCACTAGATTTTTATGCTTTGATGCTGAATCTAGTAAAACTTTAAATTAGAGTAATTAAATAATTAGCTGTAATATGTGACAAGCCAACAAAACGATTGCTGTTTTATTATTTTGTGGTGCCATCGTTGCTTCTGTTTGTTGTTGAGGCAGCCGGGCCTTAGAGGGGAGTGTACAATCAGGAATATCATCTCGTTCAGACCCAAAGATCTCAGCCAGAGCCAATTCTGACCAGGGGGAAGTAATCTGTAGTGTCGTGAGCTCCAGCAGTAGCTCCCCATGTTTTTTCTGACCTCTGCTTCTTTGTCTTTAAGGGATACTTCCCCACCCCTTACTCCTCAGGAATTGTTTCTCCTCTTTTCCAAAGCTCTGCTGTCCCTAATGGCTTTTCCCTCTCCGTTTAACCTCACACTCCAGTGCACTTGTTTAGGCTTTTATCTTTGGTTCAGGGCTCTGGCTCTTTTCTGCATGCCTTTAAAAAAAAAATAAAATAAAAAATCAGATATATTAGCTGCCCAACGTATCCCTGTGACAACTGGAAAAAGAAATATCCCCTCTGCTGCCTGAGGAGCCGCTGCTGGGGAAAGCGGTTTGGGTGAGGTTTCACAGGGTGGCACTGGCATCCTGAAATGTATAAAACTGGACAGCCCTGCGAGAGAAACGGGTCTGTCAGTGCCACGTTGAGGTGTGCTCAGAAACCAAATATCAATTTAGATGAGCAGGGAAGACTGCCAGCACAGGCCTGGGCTCTTCTTCTCTTCCTTTTTGCCTCTTTCCCTCCTCTCCCACTCCCTCCGGTTCTCCCTCGCTCTCCTGTTTATTCACTGTGCCTGAGCGGCGCACGAGGTGCCTGGAAAATCACTGGTTGCGGCAATTGCAATTACTGGATTTTGTAACTCTTTCTGAGATCAGTGAGAATTTTAAGTCGACACCTGAACGAGGTCCTGTTATCGAGGGTGTCAGCTTTGAGTGGAGCCTTGGTTTGGCATTTGCTTGTTTATTTAAATGCCGGCTGTTTTCTTACAGGTTGGTGCCAGGAGAAAATCCTGCTCTTGTACATTATTCAGGATCCTTTGGGTGAAAATGGGGACGCTTTGGCACCATAAACCATGGCCAGAGGCAAAATGAGTGTCCTGGTTTACCGGCTCTCTCCCGTGACAGTGGGCAAACCCTCTGGAGCGGCATCTAAAAGTGTTTTTTGGCATGTGTTTTTCCACCAAAGTGGCACAGGGACATCGGCATCGCACCGTGATTAAACCCCGCAGTCCCTTCCTGTGAAGAGAGGCAGGACCCCGGGTTGGGGACCCTCCTGCACCCCAGGATCTGTCCCTCCTGCACACGTTCTCCCGTTTTCAGCAGCTCTTCCAAAAACCCGAGAGCAGCCGTGATGTGTTTTACAGCCCCACAGAGTGTGAGGAGAAGTGACAAGATTTTCCTATAAATATGACTCTAATCACACAAATGTGCAAACCCCTTAGGAGAGATCCAGGTGAATTTCACACTCTCTGATGGGTTTTTGTTGTTGTTTCATTTTCTTATCTTTTTTTTTTTTTTTTTCCCCTCCCTCTAATTTTTTACATCGCTGCAAGTTCTGGGCTGCACCTCACCTTTTTTTCTTGTAGGCAGCTTAGGCTACATCCCCAGAAACACAAAAAGGATCTAAATTAAATACTTCACAGCAATGCAGCACTTTACAGCTTTGAATTGATTATTAATCCTCACACTCTCTCTCGGCCAGCAATGTAAAAACAGGCTGTCTCCTCGGAAATAAGCAGAAAACAGAGCAAAAGAGCCCAGTTAACTTCGGCTGCCCAGTAGCACCATGACTTTAGTGGGCTTACATCAAGGGGTTAACTTGGCTTAGAGAGATTCTGGTTTTAAAAGATAAGCCTCCCATTTTCCTCCCATCCTATCTATTTGGTGGGTACCAATGCAGTCGTGACACCCTGCCCCTGACAGAACGTAAAACTGCCCAACTTTTTGCTGTGGCTGTTTTTCTGGCACCGTGATCGCTAAGTAAGTTCCTCGTGATACATTTCAAGCATTTTACATCATACGTAGAGATCTGGCACCACTGGTTCCTGAGATGCTGCATGCCGGGAAGCTTGGTGGGATATGAACTTTTTTTAGCTTCCCCAGGGAAAATTCATTCTCTCGCTTGTTTTAATGTCTTGTTTAAATCCTAAAAAGGCGCAGCAGGGAGTAACCTTGCAAAGTAAGGAGGACGTTTAAGAAAAAAAGAAAGAAGAAGAGAGTCATTGGGGAGCAGACATTTTTTTTTTTCCACGAGAAGCACTATTTTAAAATGTTCGACATTTGAATGTAGACACTTATGTGGATTTTTAGCCAAATCAGTGGAAACCCAAAAATAAGACCCTATGGATAATTAAGGCACTTTGCTATGAACCACTTAGGTATTTGATAGGCTCGGCTCTTGCTCAGCAGAAGTGGGATATCGTTGCAGGGGGAGGTCTGTAAAATAACTTACACCAGGTGGAAGTTTGATGAGCTCTAACTTAAATAGGTGCCTTTTAGGGCATGTTACAATAGCTCTACCTTTCAGCCCATTACAGAGCAGCCTGCGTGCAAACCAGTGGGATCTATTGTCCCCTCACCTCCGGTGCTATTTATATGGGTAATTTAATTTAACACCAGCAGGAGGCTTCCAAATAACTCTCCCCAGCATGGGAAGAATAATAACCTCTAGTGCATATTCATGCAATATTTTTGACCTGCAGGGATGACCGGATTTGGGAGGGGGTGTACGTTGTTCTGTTTGGAGGAGAACTGAAGCCAGTTCATGCCTCTCCCCTTGTTCTGTTTAATTTAAGGGATTTCATAATTCTTCTTTCTCAGGGCTGGGTCTCCAGGGCTCATGGTGTCCCTGTCCGTTCTTTCTCCCAGTCCTTGCATTCGCTGTACAGTATTAAACTGCACCAATCACATCTGTCTTTATGACAAACCTTCTGTGCTGAGTTTTTTTTGGACTACCCAAATTCAATGATGGCCCCATAAACACTCATATTGACCCAGGAGCGGTGTGTGTGTCTCTTAGGGGACAGGGACATGGTAGCCCAGGGCTGGGAAGCTCTGAACCGTGTCCCTACCCTGCCGTGCCAGGCTGTGTTTTGGGTGGTGGTCTCTCTTGTTTTGGCTATCATGACACTAAGCCTCCATGGAAAGGCAACTGCAACTGCCAGTTAGACTGAGGTTATAACCCACCCATCGCAATATGGTATACGTCTGCGTGGAGCGAGGATTTATAGGCTTGTGGAAAGATGCCACATGCTTACTAGCCGGTGAATAGAAATAAAGAGAGTACTAATTAGATCTGTGATGTTGGCAGATGGATCCATGTGTCAGGGAAAGAAAGCACTGCGCTATACAGAAATCCGGCCATCTTTCGAGTGTATTCATCAACGTATGTAAACCGGGAGGAAGACGTATTCCACATTTTAAGAGCACAACACGGATTTCGGTGCCAGGCTCCTATGAAAGATGCAACCTTCCGAACCGAGCCGTGTCTGAATACATCATCTAACTTATCTCACGGCGCAGCTGCCTTGTGCGATTCCAAATGCCACTAAGTTTGGGGAGATTTCTGAAAGGAAACGTGCTCGCTCTTTCTTGGGCTGCCTTCATCAATTGAGGCAGAGAGGGAACAAGTGGATACAAATGGTTTCATTTGGCACGCGGGACGTATTGATTCCGGTATTTTAGCCTGCAAGTATTTTTAGCTGGAGCGGAAGTTTTCCAAGCTGGGTACCAGTTTTATTTAGCACCTTCGCGTCTCTGGGGGAAGCTGGTGGCCTTGCCTGCAAATCCGGTGGCCCAGGTGAATGCCTGCGGGTATCAGTCCTCTCCCTACATTGCCCTGCAGCACTAAACACTCCTTTATTTTGTCTCTCCCCAAACGGGGCCACAAGAAGAGCCAATTTCCCACTTCAGCTCCAATCCCCTCCAGCTCCCAAAACCCAGTATTTTGCCCGTGGTACATGAAAACGCTGCATCCCACCGGGTGATGCTGCCCCTGACACCCATGGTCCGCAATAGCCGGGCCCTGGCAAATCCTGGCGCATTCTCACCCCTCTCTCAGGGTGCTGATGGCTGAAGGAACATGCTCAGCTTTTTTTTTAGGGAGCCGTGTTTAATTATTGTGCTCAATTAGTCACTTCCCCCACCCCCACATTTTATTTATAACTTTTTTTCCCCACGAGTCACCGAAAGGTTGTAGCCAAACGCTTTAGAGATGACAGATGATTCACAGATAACCCCCTCTCCTGTTTTGTACTCCCGAGAAGTTTGGGAACCAGGAAGCAAAGTAATTTTTGGGCTAATGCCGCCGCTCACGCTGGGGCCATACAGCGATAAATTACCTGGCCTCTCCCTTCTCCTTCCCTCTGGTGGCTCTGGCACCTGCACGGTATGATTAATAAAGGCAGTGCAGGTAATATTAAGCACATTGGAAGGTTTCCATGAGCCAAAGGCTATTGGGGGACATTTCATGGGCTGGAACGAAGGCCATTAGGGAAAATGTGGGCATTGCAATTTCATAAAATGCATGAAGAGCTGGCTGTAAAGGCAGACACACCTCCCTCCTTTGAGAGGAGACCCCGGAAAGGCAATGCTTTATTTTCCCAAAGCCTTTTTCCGCCTGCTTAAGTTCTTGAGCTGTTACAGAAAATAGGAACATTTGGGACCTATCAGCGTAATAGCTAATAATAGCCTCACAGTTTACTTATCTTCACACCAACCCTTTAATATACCCAGTCATTTTCCAACAGATGGGAAACAGGTATGGAGGAGACCTAAGCAGCTGGCCCAAGGTCGGGCTGTGTTGGTTTTTTTTGTTGTTGTTGTTCATTTGAAGCACATCACTTTAACCAGCAGAATGTAAATCAGGAGGTTGTGAAATGTGACTAAAGATTCCATCCAAGAGATATTACTGCATTAAGTTTGAGCCAAAAAGTGGGGTGTAGTTTTCCAGAATATGAAAAATTATTGCCAGTTGGAACACTTAAGTTTTTTTTGTGGACTTCATGGAACATTTTTTATTTCAAGGGGAAGAAATCAGGTATAAACATTTGCTACAGAAGGACATGATTTAATTTAATGTGCTAGTGAGACATTAAGAGACAAAAAATAGAAATATGTATCAAAAAAAGATGTATCTGGCTAATTCCTCAAGGAAGAAAATAGCATCTTAATGACATCTGAAAAGCTTTTTCATCTTAACTGTGAAATACAATCAGTTTGTCAAAACATAGAGGTAGATATTGAAGTTTGACTCTATGATATCACTGAAAGCATTGTTATTTTACTCTGAGCTGCAAATTTTAAAGTCTTAATTAGAGAGCTGTTATAGGTGTGATATGCTGAACTAATTGATGAATTGCTTGTTTGATTAAAGTATGATTAAACAGATTTATTTTTATTTCATATTCCATAAATGATAAATGACTCTAAAACTAATTCTGTAATTAAGTTACACATACAATAAATGAGGAGATTAATGTTTAATTAACTAAGGTCTTAACTATAGCACTTGAGGCTCTATTCATTAAGGAAAATCTACAGTAGCTGCTTTGGCCTAACAGTTTTTTATGGAAGTTTTGTAAAATGGAACTATTTTGTATGAAGAATTAGACTAATTACTGAAATGGCTGAAGGGTTATCTTTTTCCTCAAAGACATTTGTAGGTGTAGATTCTTGCGTGTTATAAATTAAACCTGTACCTGTGCTGATGAAAATTTACTATCGTCCATCACACAAGATTCTGATGCTAAGTACATTAGATAGCTAGTGGGTCAAAATAGTCTTGACCGTGACTCCACAACAGCATTATGACTGTATTGCATTCATCTTTTATTGAGTAAAACTGAAAAAACATCAATATGGTGATTTTGAAACACGGTTTCATTCTAGTTCAGAACAAAACCTGAACATCCTTATATTGCCTATGAAAGAGCATTCCCTTTAGTTACATCTTTCACTTTGTTTCAGAATTTTTATGTTTAGACAGAGTTTTCAAAGCATGAAAGATGAACAATGGATTTTGAAAGAAAAAACATTTAATATTGAATTCTGGAATAGATAAGATACAGTGTGGTTATATATATGTCACCATACCAACCACAGAGAGTAATGGGTAAGCGGAAGTGAACTCAAAAGGAGGAAAAAAAAACAAAACCCAAGAAAAAAAAAACAGACAAAATTATGAAAAGTTTTTTTTTTCATTTTTTAAATCTTTTTCTTGCTAGGCAGAGATAGCGGCAGGCAGAAGTCAACATGCCATGTAGATCAATACCTGGCTTTGTAGCTGGTGATATCATCAGAGCATTACTGTCTACAATCACAGGAAGTTCTTTGACTAATGAAGCCTACTGGGGAGAGGTGGGATGCACCTATCTAGAAGAAGCAGGAGAATCTTTGCTAGTAGATAGGATGACTAAGTGAATTGTGCTTTAAACTGCTGAACTTGGGACTCAGGGTCCAAAGCTGTGACACCTGTATCTTCATAAGCAACAGGGTGAATGAGCATACATGCCAGAGCAGTGAGGAATGCTCCCCGACCAATCCCAAAGGCAAGAACTCTAAGTCCAATCACCTCAAGTGAATATATACCAACTGTCCTGATTTGAGGTAAAACAGAACTAATTTCTGTTCAGCAATTTTATCTTTCAGTTAATCCTCTTTTAACTAACTGAACTCTCTGAAATTAAGAGATACTGTCTACTTCCAGAGTGACAAGACCTGATTGTTTGTAATTTATACCAAGGAATGGTATGCAGAGACACTCATACTTATTGCTATAACAACCAAGGTCATCTAACTTTGTTATTTGCCCCATTGGAGGGTCAGAAGCAGAAAAGCATAGAGAGGTCACAGCTGCGGGGAGGAGCAGAAACGACAGGTGACCCAAAACAGACCAATGAGGTATTCCACCCCATCTGCATCATGCTCAGTATAAAAGCTGAGGTATCAAAGGGTCAGTTCTTTCTTTAATGGCCAGTGTCTGAGGAGGATTTTGTCTGTTTGTCTGCCTTTGATCCTGATCCATGTATTCCTGAATCCAGATCCAGAATCCAGTTCCTGCTTGAGTTCAATGTGGGAATTTCACATTGCCTGTCAGTGATGTGATCATCATCCTGGGAGCTTGATACTGGTTTTTAATATATTGTATCTATTTCATTATTTTCTTTTTATTATTTCATTAACATTTCATTAAAGTAATTTAGTTTCTTTTAAACTTGTGAGTCTCTTTCTCTCTCTTCCCTCTTTCCCTGAAGGGAGATGCTCTCCCTTCTCTGAAGGGAGTGAGGTCAGAGAGCATCTGCCGTTCATTTCAGTGGCCAGCTTGGCCCAAACCATGACACCCGACATGGGGCTCAGCCAGAGATGGACCAGAGCTGGTAAATTGACTGAATACTTAGAATTCGAGCTTGCTCAGACACAGAACAGATTGCACACATCATGTTGTTCTTAAGTGAAATATTATACTGTGCCTTTAGAGAGCTTCAGTTAAAGTTAATTGGTTCAATGCTTCTTCACCTGCCAAATGCATTGTATGGTTTATTTGTTCTTTGTGTTTGTATGTGGTGGCTTAAATGTGCTATCGTGTTGTGGTTTGGGATACAGATCTATAATATGATAAATTGGATAACAGTTCTACCTGCCTATCTTGGGCATTGTGTAATGGATTCTGTTACTAATTATACTTTCGATTTTACCTGGGAAGAGTTTACTTCGCCTTTTAGTGCCAAATTGACACCATCAGAGCTAGGGGATGGAAACCTTTTGGATTTCAAAAATTAATGTCACTTTCTTAAAATCATTATTTTATTGTTGATTTTCCTGCATGTGTTGCTGGGTGGTTTCTTATTAAAAATAGGTAAAGGAATCAGTATTATATCTTTTATACTGCTGCTACTCAAATCCCAAAAGCCACTCTACTACCCCTACCAGCACAGGCCACTGCACAGCCTCTATGAACACAAGCCACTCCATTGCCTGAACTGACACAAGCTACTCCAGCTTTGACAATGAACACCACTGCTTCAACTCTGCCACTGCCGCTATTCCAGCTGCTTTGATAATGATCACTGTCTCTATTCCATCCTTGACAATGAGCACCATCCTTACTGCAGCTGCTTCACCTGCCACTATTCCACTCCTTGAAAGAGAGACACAAGCAGCTCCACAGCCCAAACTGGCAAAAGCCACTCCACAGCCTGTACTGCCACTCCAGCACTTCTACTGTCAAGAATTACTCCAGACTTGACAAAAAGCACCGACATTCCATCCTTGACAATGAGCACTATTCCAGCTACTTCAACAATCAGTACTGCTGCTACTCAAACTCCATCAGAACTGGTACAAGTGCCTTGGTGACGGGGAAGCAGAAAAGGAGGTCGGCTTGTTCCCCTGCCCTTTATAACAAAGACTAATTCAGGACAGATAGCATGGGAGACAATTCTTCTGATGAAGACCAAGAAAGGGTCCTTCTAAAGCAGATCAGGGAAAGAATCCTTCTTGGGTAGTGTCAACACAGGAGGAGGAATCAGATGCAGAGATAATTGTTAAATCCTTCTCTATGGAGGACTTGCAAAACATGAGAAAGGACTTTAGCTATCTTGAAGGTGACACTAATCTCATTGTTGCTTTGATGCCAGGATAACGGGGTCAATACAATAGACTTAGATGGTAGAGAAGCTAGGCAGTTAGGAAACTTGTCCAGAGATGGAAGTAGCAATAAAGCAACTGGGAGAAAGACAAACACACTTAGTCTCTGAAGGCAACTTGTGTCAACTGTAAAGGCCAAGTATCCCTTTAAGGATGATATCAAAAGCCACCTGAGCAAATGGACCACCATGGAGAAAGGTATTAAATACCTGAGAGAATTGGCTGTGTGAGAGGTGTTTTATGTTAACTGGTGAGTGAACGTAAACCCTGATGAAATGCCATGGAGAGGACCTATCTTGTGGAAGTTTATGCAGAGTGCACCATGAATGTACTCCCACACATTGTCAAGAATAGTCTGGGGAAGATATGATGCTGACACACCAACTCTAAATGAAGTGGCTAGCAGGGCATGACACATCCCTTTGGTAAGTTGGGGTCAGCTGTCCTGGCTGTGCTCCCTTCCAACTTCTTGTGCACCCCCAGTCTACTCGCTGGTGGGGTGGAATGAGAAGCAGAAAAGGCCATGATGCTGTGTAAGCACTGCTCAGCAATAGCTAAAACATGGGTGTGTCAGTAACACTCTTTTAGTCACAAATCCAAAACATAGCCCCATACACGCTACTGTGAAGAAATTTAACTCTAATGAAAATGATTCAGAACTAAGTACTGGAGGAGTAGTCACCGGGAAAAAATGAAGCTGTAGTACTTTTGTGTGAAATATACAAAAAGGAAATTCTTTTTTTTTTAACTAGCTTTACTTGTATTTATTACTCACACTTTTAAGCCTATGGTTTTATTTTTAGGTCAACCCAGACAAAACTAGTATAGTTAAAAACAATAGGTAGGTATATCTTTGAAATTGTTTTAATTTATTGTTGCTTTATAATAAGCCACATAAAAGTTCAACATCTATCTCTTCAGTGCTGCAGCATTTTGGTGCTTCTAAAATACGGTCATGGTTGCAGAATACAGGGTTTGAATTTAAAATGGACTCTGAATCTTACAGTAAGGTCAGGGCTCAAGAAGGCCTTGTTTTCATTTTTATTGGAAATAGCAGCATAGTCACAAGTAAGCAAAATCATGTATGCTCTGAGATCTCAGGGCAAATATAAAATAAACCCTGTCAGTGATCTGTATGTGATCATCAGTTCAAGACCCATAGAAGGACTTCAACAATTGTATTTTTACACTTTCAATTTTCTGTTCAATACACTTGACAATGTTAAACTATTTCATACTAATGACTCATTTCTATTCTGAACTCAGACACTTTTGGTATTAAAACATTGGCATGCAAATTTTACTAGCCCATGGAGGACTATTTTTTTTCTCAGATGGGCTGGAAAACAAAGAACACATAATTTTAACCAAACAAAAATTAATTTTGTCATAAGATTATAAATTGCCATTGTAACATTTCCAAGCTCAGCAACTAAATATATAAAATTAAGCCTTCCTCATCACATTATCATAAAATAAATTGACCATGACTAGCAGCATCATCATGAAATTGGTTATGGCAATGTATCTTTCCATTTTGCCTTCCGAATTATTTAAGGAAAAAATAGAAAAGTTTAGATGAAGCTGTCAGCTATACTTGTGTTGGTATTTCAGTTTCAATGTTTATATTTCAAATACATAAACACATGATTATACATTCAAACAATTTTGCAGCCTTCAACTGACTTCAAACCAGAAAATCTGCCCTCTTTGGGAGGCTGACAAGAGGAAGAAGTCTTGGGATTACTGGGAGTCCTGAACTTGGAGTACATTTGCAACACTTACAAGATGTTTAAGAGAGGGCTTTGGTGTTGATTTTACTTGAATAAATGTTTAAAAATGCATTATTTATTATTTTATTGGCTTTTGATTATTGTTTATTTGAAGAGCTCTTGACTTGGAGCCTTAAACCCTAAAAACTTCTTAAACCCTAAACTTCTACTTTGAAAATCTTCATTCACACATTATGTTTTTATTTACAAATAGCATGTTTAAGAATGCAGTCAAATAAATGTCATAGAAAGTCAGTACTAAACTGACTTTAGTCAGTACTAAACACGTGCACTTTCTGACAGGAGCAACACAGATGATTAGGAAATAGTATAAGAACAGGACAGGTGTAGTGATATTTCCTAGATGCTTACATTCTTCCAGCGTATAATGATTTGTGACTCAAGGTCTTATTAACCCAGAGGCAATTTCTTTCTATTTAATAGACATCAAAGATTTTTCTTTAAAAATCTGTCCAAATCTTCTTTTGAGCACACATAAACTTTGAGCACTCAAAATGTCATGTGGCAAACAGTTCAATAGCTTAACTACGTTTTGTGTGAAGAAGTATTTCCTTTTATTTGTTCTGAGCCTGGCACCAGGGATCTTTCACTGGGAAAGAGTGTAAACAACATTCTCCATGACACTCAGGGTTTTATAGATCTCTATTTTAGCCTCCTGTAGATGGCAGACCAAAAAGTCCTGGTATAGATTTACTGCTATTAATGCTATTAAGCTCTTCATCTCTTTACCTCTGCAGCAGCTGCATCAAATAAAAACAAAGTATTTCCTCTCATTTTCAGACAAAAACATTGTTCCACAAAGTGGAAAAAACCTGGTTTTAGCCTACTTACTGTTCAAATGAATTCTCCTTCCTGTAAACCACTGATACAGCAGTAGAGAAGTCTGCCTATTCATTTTTCCTTTCTCTAGGATGTCATACTGAATATCATTAAACGCAAAAACATTTTCAAGTTTTGCTGGAAGGCAAAATGATAAAATTATAGCCTTCAGATATGTCTTCACCTATTTCCCTATTCTTCAATTACATTATATCTGCTTACATGTATAAAATACTGTTAATTGCCTGATTTAACTGTTTAATTATTTTTCTCATGTTTCATGCTGTTTCTGACTCCTATGATCACTCTCTGTGCTTTTAGTCCTCACACAGAAATTCATGGGATACAATCATAAAGCCACATCTTTTTCTTCCTTTTCTTGTACATGCTCATTGTTGAATATTAAAAGCTAGTAGTAACCTAGATCAATAGTACTTAACAAAAGTTACTTAAAATCAAGCACTACTACTGAACTTAAAGAGATTTTGTTCATGCTCATTATGATTTCTATATTATTTGATTTTTAATGTCCATCTTCAAAGTCCAATTCAGAAGAAAGATTCCACAGAGGAAGTTGAAAAATATGTTTCACAGGACACAAAATAATCTGGATAAATATTTGGAAGTTATTTCCATATATAAATTGCAGATCACATAGCAATTGCAAAAATATATATAATGAAAAGACTAGAGTTTTGTCTCACAAAAATACTCTGAAGTCAATACAGCTATGAAAATTTATATATGTTTAACTTTTCTCATGTTTTGCAGCATACTGACATAAGCAGATCTTCGTCAATACTGACCTTTAGATTAACATCCTGCTTGTGTTTTAGTGTGGTTTTTGCTGGTATCCTCCTTATGTCCAAAACAAACTCTGTCCACAAATAGCACATACTCTCTTTGTAAATATGACAAGATAAATACACATGCTTTGAAGCTAGCAAAGACATCTGTAAATCAGATGATACCACAACACCATCATTCATGAATTGTTATTCTGAAAATATTTTATATCTATCTCTGTTTTTCTCTTCATCATGTGAAAGGATGATAGTGGATTCACATGCATGGACCCTGACAATTATTTCATTTAGAAACTGTGTTTCTGAACAGTGTTCTACCATTATGTTATTAATAGGCATAGTTTTGAGAAAGTGAAAGTAATCAGATGGGCAATTCATCAGTGCCTCTATGAAAAATCCAGGACTTCCACAGGTGCTTTGACTGATACTTGTCTAGGTCATCTGGAATACCTCCAAGAGGATTTCATATGTATCACAGGAAATAAAGATTCAAGCAACATGAAAAATTCTGAAGATATTTTTTCAACTTTCTGTAATTCACAGTGGAAGTATTGGACATAGTGTCACTTCATCATATGATAGCCAAGAGTTACAGTAAGTTTTATCTGAAAACCCTGAAGTCTTTATTTGGAAACTCTAAACGTATTTCACAATCTTGTGAGTAGGAAGAGGACATATAACCTGAGATCAAAAAAGGGATTTGTGTGATTGGGCTTTACAAACATTTCCCCTACTTCTTAACATGTTTATATGTGCACATATGCAGTACAGATTGGAATATGAGTGTTTAAGGAAAAAAAATAAGGTATTATTGATCTGCTGGGGCAGATTGATTTACATATGTGTAATTTCATAGGTTTTGTGATTTATTTTGTATTATGTATATATTATTATGAATTTCATGCTATAATATGTATTATATATATTAATATTTATTTTATATTATTATATATTTATATGCATTATTATGTATTTATTTATGATTATGAAGTTCAACCAAGCCAAATGCAGGGTCCTACACCTGAGACATGCCAATCCCAGGCACAAATACAGGTTGGCCGGAGAATGGATTGAGAGCAGCCCTGAGGAGAAGGATTTGGAAATGCTTGTGGATGAGAAGGTCAACATGAGCCAGAAGTGCATGCTGGCAGCCCTGGGCCACCTGGGCTACAACTGCATCCTGGGCTACAACAAAAGAAGCATGACGAGCAGGTCACAGGAGATGATTCTATCCCTCTACTCTGCTCCCGTGAGACCCACCTGGAGCACTTTGGAGTCCTCAACACAGGAAGGACATGGACCTGTTGGAACAGGTCCAGCGGAGGGACATGAAGATGATCAGAGGGCTGGAGCACCTCCCCTATGAAGACAGGCTGAGAGATCTGGGGTTGTTCAGCCCGGAGAAGAGAAGGCTCCGCGGAGACCTCATAGCAGCCTACCAATATCTGAAGGGAGCCCAGGAAAACCTTATAACAGCCTTTACTTGAAGGGGGACTACAGAATGGATGAGGAGGGACTCTTTACTAGGATTTGTAGTGAGAGGATGCAGGGTAATGTTTTTAAATTGGAAGACTGAAGATTTAGATTAGATACCAGAAAGAAATTCTTCGGTGTGACAGCGGTGAGACACACAGGTTGCCCAAGGAAGTTGTGGATGCCCCATCCCTGGAAGTGTTCGAGACGAGGCTGGATGGGGCAACCTGATCTAGTGGGAGATGTCCCTGCTCATGGCACGGGAATTGGAACTCAATAAATTTTAAAGTCCCTTCCAACTCTAACCGTTCTATGATTCTATGATTCCAGTGAAAGTTCTGTTTCCCCTATGTGTATATCTACTTCATTTAAGCTTTCTAGTTTCCCACCCTGATTGCCCCTTCTCTGCACTATGTTCTGGAGTGTGTGCGACATTTTCCACAGTATTCATATCTTGTGAGGTCTGTTTTGTCATAAGATGCCAGAACTTTTCAACTTCTCACTTAAAAACTATTAAAAATAATTTTAATGAAATACTGAAGTTTCCAGTTTTTTTGTGCTGTATGTAGGTACTCATATTTTTCTTATTCTTTTACCGCTGAAGAAGTATTTCATACTCACTCTAATACTGAACAAAAATTATTATGCTATCCTCTTAAATGATTAATATCACCTGCCAAGGCATTTCTCTACAATAAAATTCTTGTTTCAAGGTTTATGTGTTTAGTTTTATTTTCTAATTTTCTATTTGTTATTTTTTTATCTGTCTTTTGATAAATTGTACCTCAACTGAGGTAACATATAACACTGTCAGTATTTAGCTGAATATACTGAATATCTGGATATCTGCTGTTTATGAAAGGTGTAATTTGCTAACTTTCCAGCTCTTCCTGTGTGCTGAAGTGTGAGCTAAAATCTGATTCTAGACCTACTGTCTTTTCAAAGCAGAAAAATAGACCCTACAAGAAAGATATTTGATTATGACAGTGATGACAAGTATCTTTTCCATAAAAAACTTTAATACAATTATAGTCTAGTTGTAAACTATATTATTATGTTTCAGAGATTTACCCAATGATTTTCTTTTACTTGCCTAAGGAGTAGTAGCATTTTTATTCCACTTCTTCTTTTTATATATGACAAAAAGTTGAATAGACATACTGAATAAAACCAAACTCACAAAAAAACCCCAAAACCAGCCACTGAAAAAGATGAATTTATTGTAAAAATATTTTATATGTCATGTGTATCATATATCACACATACCAACTCTGACCAGTTGCAAAGGGGATATTTTCTGAGATTATATACTCATGCTATAATGTTAGAAAGGTTTGTTTCTTTGTTTTAATATGGAGTTTTTGTTGGTTTTCTGTAGTTTTTTCTATTTTTGTATTTCTAGTGGAAACAAAGTTAAATTGTTCTGAGGACAGTTTTACCTTTACAAAATCATTCAATTGAGTTCTATGGCTGAGAAGAATTTTGATGTTACTCTTCCTTTGCCTATTCTGTTCTAGCAAAAAACCTGACTAAGCTGTTAAAATCAGTATCTTTCTAAAGTTACCATACAGAATGATTTATTTATATTTTTCATAATTTATGTGACTATGAAATTACTTCTCTGTGACTGTACTCCTCTGAATGTAACCTAAGGTCCTTCAGTTTTGGATCTGCAGTGTAGTGCTCTAGTTTGACTATATATACATTTTTTTGTTGTTGCACATTCAAAAAATAAATAGTTTTTTATGAATTACAGTTTCACTTCAGTTAGCATCCATGTATTTAACCACTAGTAGAATGGTAAGCCACTTTTTCAGAGGATACTCCTTAAGTTTTTAGATAAATTACTGAGATCATCTATTACTGGGAGTAAAGTTATTGTATTCAGTATAAAATAAAAAATGAGGGTTGGTTCTATAGGAAAGCATCACTTCAGAAATAAAACCTGTTATAACTATGTATTTTGGTATTTCATTTTAAATTAATGTACATGATAATTTAATGCAACTTCTGCAAGGATTTAGGCTTTGAGTAATGGGAAACTTCTCAGAGACACTGACTAAATACTCAGGAGCAAAATCTACATAGCTCATGACAACTACTGACATTTTATTTTTCCCAAGAATCAATCAGCACCATGAAGAATTGATCCTAAATCAATTCATGTCATCTCTTCTGGATTTTTCTGAAGAAATTGGGAGAATATTTTCCAAAGCAACATGCCTGATTTTCAAGAGCTTTCAGTGTTAGCGAACTGCTATGCAGATTATTTTGCCTACTCCTGACCTGTTCAAACTCTTGACATTCCAGAAAACCCTTAAGACTATTATTACTTCTTGTCAAATTGCATGTATTAGAATGTAGCTAGTAAACAAGCCAATGATTGTATTTAAGTAAGGCTTGATCCTGTGAGGTTTTTCAAATTCATCTCAAGTGGATCATGAAGGTGTTTGAAAGTGATGCGTATATTACTACTGCTATGGGTCTACATAGCAATCCTTTTTTTCTTTTCCTATTTGTTTTGAGGGTGTTTTTGAATGTCATATGCGTTTTATGCTGAAAGACGTATACGAATGAATTTTTTTATATTTATTAATAGCCTACTTACCCACATCACATTAGAAATCTAGGTCCAGACAAAGTTCACTCCACTGTAAGTAATTTTAGTAGACAACTTTTTATACTGTTGCCCAATTTTTGTATGTTTAAATTAATCAAAGAAATCCTAACGCCAGTTCTTTAGCCTCCTTAAGCCAATTTTCACATCACCTCTCTATCTGCAGAATAACAGGGTCTAAAAATAACTGTTTATACATAGACACATATAAGAAAAAAAAAAGGTTTCAGTTTTCCTAGATTCTATGTTTGCTGATAAATGTTGACTGTTCTTTGTGAATTTATACATCTTTTATTCATTCCATGATGTTATCTAATGGCACTTCAATATTTCAAACAGAATCAACAAGAAACTTAGGAAAATACACAGTATATATACAATAATTAGAGAAAAATATATCATGCCAGATCCAACAGCCTGGGAGAGGCAAGGCTTCTGTGATATACACATATACACAAGGTGGAGCCCTTCAGTAGCTTGCCTCTGGATCCCAGATTTCACAGTTGCTGGCACCTGGACGTACAAGCCCCCAGTGATGCAGCCCCACTCCAGTTGCATTATGCACACACACAATCACAGAGCTGGCCAGGACTCCCCTGGTCCCATAGCTGACACCCCTTTGCTCTCATTTTTAGAGACACTCAGATGCTCTCACACCCAGAAGTCATGTGAAGATCCTGAAGTGTTATTCTCCTGCATCCCATAATTAGCCCCATGGGCAGTAATGACCCTCAGTCACCAAACTCTAGAGAGCTAGTCCTGTTGACTATCTTGATGAATTTCACACCTGGATCATGGGGCTGATGGCTCTAACCATCTGGAAGATGCCCAGGCAAGGTGTTGGTTCATTTGGAGTCCTTTATCTGAGTTTCTGCCTGCCATTGTTCACCCTGTGCTCCTCTAGGCTTGTGGAGATGAACCTTGTGGTGGCCCTTATGATGTGCCTGGGAGTAGCCCAGCAGGGTGATACTGGGCTCATCCCCACCCTCCCCCGCCATCTCTCTGAGCTACTGTGTGGGTCTACAGATGTGTTTTATCAAGTAACCTAACAAAACCTCCCTGTTTTTCTTTGGGAAACCACCATTTTAATTTGCTTTAGATGTATGTGATTTAAAAATAGACAAATGGGATTCTAAATAAGAGGAAGATCAGGTGTCTCAAGAAATAGCAACAACTTAATCCTGCTCTTTTGCAATACTGATAAAATAGAATAAGAGAAAATAATAGATATTTGCTCCCTCAAATAAAAGAAAAAGACCTGAAGTAGGAAAATTACTTGATAAGCTTAATCACTTACAATACAAGTATTCTACCACAAATTTTCATGAATCTCATATAAATCCTCTAGTCCTATTGACGTGAAATAACATCTCATCCAGGAAATATTTTTGCATTCCATCCCTTTTTTCCTGTCATTTTCATTAAGTCCATACTTTGGGGATAAACCGACGACATATCTTCTTTATAGTGAAGATATTGATTTTGGTGTCTTGTATAACAATAGCCATGTGTGGTCAGATGTAGTCACCTGTGGTAGTATCTTGATTCTCTCTATGATCAGGCAAATACCTAGACTGTATTACAGATAATCCTTATCTAAAGAACTCATCCTACTGTCCTCCAAACATTTGCAGTTCATAGACTTCCTGAGGTAGACAAAGTTATTATGAATTTAGTCACTGTTAAATCAATGTACATGCAGCTATGTAGCTAACTCAAGTCCTTACTGCACTTAAATTTTACTTTTTTAAAATTAAAAATGTTACTAAATTCCATTATTAGTAAATCTCACCTAGCTATTTAATTCTTATATATATGCATGTATGTATATGTGTATGTATATATGAAAAAAATAGACTCCTGTGCTATTTCTTCTCTTTTTTTATTGTAGTAAATTAAATATTTAGTATAGGCAGACATGAAATGACTTGAATGCATGAACATTTGGTTTGGAAAAGTTTCAGGGACAGTTTGGAGGTCTTTCTAAACCCTGTGAACTGATTTTGCAGTAAGATCATGGAAAATGGGGTTATAAGGTAAGACTGATGTTATCATATCCGGCATCATACCCGGCAAGAGGAATACTGGGTCAAGAATTAGCAGGGCTCATTAAAAGGGCTTTAAAC
>JAOXJM010000001.1:162553332-162563347 GCA_026413425.1 Tringa solitaria
AGAAACTTAAAAAAAAATAAATTAACTTCATAGATCAGGTAAATATAGAAAAATTAATTTTGAAAAATCTACATCTTCCAGGTGTAGAGACTCTTCGATGTTCTACCTCTTTTGATTAGTTTTCATAAATTATAGAAGTGAGAGACTTTAACCAATTCCATGGAATCACAATGTGATTTTTTGCCCCCAAATAACTTAAATTCTACCTTAGTCAAGGTGTATGAAATATCTATATGAAAATGAAAGGAGAAAAATACATCCTTCATCTGTTTTTCAGTAGCAAGTGACTTAACTCTAAGCAAACTGTAAAAGAGACTCAAAAAAACTGTTTAGAGCTCTTCTCCCATCTTTCCTCCACTGGACACTAATTTAGCTTCTGTGAAAGTGTAATTGAAATAATGAATGAAATTATCATTCACTGAAATTATCTTTCTGAAGACTGTTATGACCATATTTTATCAAAATCACAGAATCATTATCCAACTCTCATTATCCTTGATCTGTCATTGCTTTCACTGCTGCTGGTTCAGCTTTTCTTTTGTCAGAACTTGATTTGTTCTCTTCTCTGTCTGAGTTTACCTCTGTGTGCTCAGTGTCAGAACCTTAGCACAGCACAGGTTCCTAGTCTCAGTTTAGACTGCTCTGAAAAAAAAGTCCCTTTATGCTTACATTTAGGCAAGCAAACCTTGTCTGACTTCCCACTATAGCAAATGGAATTCTAGCACTCAGTTTTGTTGTCCACAAGATATCTGCTGCCATATGAGATGCCTTAGGTTTTTCTCAACCATCCATTTGTTAATAAGACACAGGTTTGCCATTGAGCGTATATTGCATCTGCCACCATCATGTCTACTTTGGAGTCACAAAGGCATCTCAAATGGTTGCAAATGCTTCTGTTTAGGCAGCTTCCTATTGGGAGCTACAAACCCTAATTGAGATGTGGATGAAAAGCTTCATTTCCAAATTAAGATGCAGATTATTGCATTTAGAAACCTAAATTAAAGTGTGGTCTGAACACAAACACTATCCCTACTGTAGATGAAATTGATCTTACTTACCTTCATGACTATCTAGAATTTCAGGTATGGGATATATTGTTGTGTAAACCTTTCCTAATCTTTCTTTCATTCATCTTCCTTTCTTCCCAAATCACATGATGCCAGTGGGAACAGAAAGATAGTTCAGTAAAATAAACTTTTACTCTCTCATGCCTGTATCTCTTTTTATGTTACTAGAAGAATATGTTTACTTAATATGGTTCCTTGATCAAGTCAGAGAAGAACTCTAGGCTTCACTGAATCTCAAGAATTCCTAAGAGCCAAATTATCATATATACACTAGAAGAGTTCATTATTCCTGGCAAAGGAAGCTAATAGGGGATGTATAACAGTCAGAAAACTATAGAGGTAAATAGAAAGAAAGAAGCAAGAGTTTATGCTAAAATATGGAAAAAAAACCCAAACCCAAAACCAAAACCAAAAAAACCAACCAAAACCTTAAACAGTATGCAAACAGGAATAGCATGCCATTATAACAGAGAGGCAGAACACTTGAGCCTGGTTTTGTTTTGAAAAGTTAGTATACAGGAAAAGAGGGAGAAGCTATTACCGGATGATACACAGAAATAGACAAACATCTTCAGAAGTTGGATAGGCTTCAAAATGACAGTCCAAAATGCCAGTATGTGCTTCTGTTGAACTAAGCAGAGACGATAAAAAGAATTTATCACTTGCTGTCCAACAAAATGTCTAGCAGAAATGAAAGGTCTTTCAAGAAAGCACAAAATTTTGCAATCATATCTCCTCTCCTGAAGAAGAATGTTACACATGAAGCATTTGAAGATTAAGTAATCTACTCTTGGATGTCTGAGATTTCCATGTTAAAGGATATGAGATGTTACTATAATATGAACTTTAATCTTGAGATTATGATTTCAAAATAGCAGTGATAGGAAAACATTACTTTAAAACCTACTGAAGATAAGCTCTTAGTACATCTTTACTCTTTACAGACTTTGTGTAAACAGGAAAATTGTGAAAACAAGCTCCTGAGGTGTCATAGATATCTCAACATATCAACATCTCATTTTATGAGATACAATGCTCATACTTACATTTCTTGAAAGTAAGATAATAACATGATTCAGGAAGAACTGTATCAGAAAATAATTTATTTCAAGGTTTACAACAACAATAAATGGATTTCCCAGTTAACCCAGAAAAAAAGAGAAGTGTAAATGCTTTGAAGAACTGCACCCCAAAGACATCATAAAAGAAAAATCTGTTGTAAAAGCAAAGACTTCATGATTCAGAGTATAAAATATCAAGTGTTTAAAATATGGTTGGTTTGTTGGGTTTTTTTGTTGTTGTGTTGTGCAGTTTTGATTTGGTTACAGAATTCCTTGGGTACCTCTTCTACACACAAAATTAATATCCATGATTTCAAGAGATATAGCATAAATTTAAAAAATCTGTCCATAAAACTTCTTAGTGTTTTTCTAATTTATTCAAAAAAAACGATGATTTTTTTTAAAAATATCAGGTAATATTTTTAGTACATTTACTGTGTTTCTTTTGAAAATATATTCAAATGTCTCTAAATACCTTTGGTTTCCTTATATTGAACAGTGATTTCTCTTGAGTTTAGTGCCAAAATCTTTGAGAGTCCAATCTCTCTTGCCTAATAAATGAATAAAGAATAAAGAATAAATGAATAAAGAATAAAGAATAAAGAATAAAGAATGAATAAAGAAAAAGTCATCTTTTCATATGATAAGAATGTACTTGCCAACTAAAAATTAGTTGACTATTTCAAACTGGTAGTCTTGGTTCCTCCTCTATATAATGTGGAAAGAAGGAGGCTTATACAGAGTGTGATTCATTTAATCCTAAAATTGGTTTCTACTGTCCAAATTGTATTGCCTTTTAAAGTTGTCACCACTGATCAAAAAGCTTATCTCCACAATTATTT
Organism: Tringa solitaria; assembly: GCA_026413425.1. Classification (NCBI taxonomy): domain Eukaryota; kingdom Metazoa; phylum Chordata; class Aves; order Charadriiformes; family Scolopacidae; genus Tringa; species Tringa solitaria. Next base: position 162,556,303 of record JAOXJM010000001.1, read on the forward strand.
CAGACAAGACAGCTACCTTTAGATACTTAAATGAAGACGAGAGTAATTCCCAGCTGCACTAAAGTGATCTGAATTCATCCTAGCTAACTAAGATACTATAATAAGCAGGCTAATTTTGAATCAAGTTATCTAAACCAAGCAATTAATTTTTACTTAAGTATTAATGCATTAATCCCTTTAAAAGAAGTGATAAAGTTCCTCATATAGACATTGGATATACAGGTAACATTGAAGGTGGACAACTTTGCAATTTAAGGTTTAATTTTCTCATTTGATCTTCAAAAGCTTCTACTTCACTGCACTGAGGACTTGAGTCAGTTGCCAACACACTGAGGATGCTACATGGAACTCTGACCTCAACCTGTGATATTGAAGTACTAACTTCTCTTACAAGTCCTGGGTGTTTAATAGATCCACCAAGATGAGTTGAATTTGCTTAGGATGGATCCTGGGTGTCTAAAATAAGCACAATTTTCTGATAATGTATCGTGCAATTCTTACCTCCCTTCCCTCCCCTGTGGTGCTTGGTTATTAATGTATGTATATATTGAGATAGATTTAGAGGTTGTAAATCCAAAAAGGACTAGTAGGAATGACATTTAGTTTTATCAGGCTAACACAAACTGTGCAATTATACTAGTTTATTCCTGTATCAAATTTCTATCTTAGATTGACCTAAGCAGTCATTTAGGGTCTAGGTTTCCAAATGTGCTAATGAAGTTTTTCAATGTATCTACAGCTGCAGAAAATGAACAATTTATATCAAGTTTGGATTTATCTACTTTCAGACTTTAAGAATAATACACTGGTTTTGTTTTAGACCGAATAGTTTGACAGGGAAGAGAACCTAGTGGCAAGCAGTAGGCAAGATTTTTTACCTCAGTTTTCAATGGTAGGACTTGTCCTCAGGCCTTCCAGTTCCCTGTAGCTCTAAGCAGAGCCTGTGGGAGTAAAGCAGAATCCACAGTAGGGAAAGAAAGAGGTAGGGCTCACTTAACCCACCTGAACATGCATAAGTCCATAAATTCAGATGGGCATGTACCTGAGGGTACTAAAGGAGCTGGCTGATGTCATTGCAAAGTGGATCTTCATGAGCTTTGGCAGGTCATGGCAGTCAATAGGAAGTTTCCAATGTCAGATGTCATACTTATCTTCAAGAAGGAGGATCCAGAGAACTACAGGTCTGCAGATTTACAGAGATCCTGGAAAAGCTATGGAAAAAATCCTTTTAGAAGCTGTTTCTAAATACATGAAGGACAAGAGGGTGTTTGGGATCTTCCAACATGAGTTTACCAAGTGAAAATGCCTGATCAAACTCATTGTTTTCTATGGCAAAGTTACTGGTGTTGCAAATGAGGGCAGGACAGTGCCCTCGACTTTATCAAGGCCTTTGACACAGTTTTCTTATCAGCAAATTGGTGGAAGATAAGTGAAAAATAGAATGGAAAATTTGCTAGGATCCTGTGCTCAAAGACTTGTGATGAGTCATGCAAAGTCCAGCTTTGCACTAGTAACTAATAAGACTAATGACTAGTAAGACTAGTAACTAGTGGAGTTCCTCAGGGATCAGTAGTGTAACTAGCATTTTCTAATGTCTTCACTAACAAACAGGATAATGGGACAGAATGGACTCTTAGCAAGTTTGCATATGACAACAAGCTAGCAGGGGGAGAGCTCAACATTGTAGAAGGTATTGCTGTTATTCAGAGAGAGCCAGACAGGCTGAAGAAATGGACAAGCATAAATCTCATGAAGTTCAACACAGGCAATGCAAAGTTCTGCCTCCGGTAAGAAATAACTTCATGTGCTAATACAGGCTGGCAGCTGGCCAGGTAGACAGCAGCACTGCAGAGAAGGACCTAGGAATCCTGGCAGACGAGTTGAATATGAGCCAGCAATGCCCCTTGCAGCAAGGCAGACCAATGGCTTCTTGGGCTGCATTAGGAAGAGCATTGCCAACAGGTTGAGGGAGGTGATATTTTCCCTCTACCCAACACTGGTGAGGCCACATCTGGAGTGCTGTGTGTGATCCCAGGCTCCCTAGTACAAGAAGAATGTTGACAACAGGATAGTCAGGAGTTGGAGAACAAGACACACAAGGAAAGGCTCCCGAGGGTGCTGGATTAATTCGGCCAAGATAAAGTTCAGGGGAAATCATAGTGCTGTTTACAGCCGCCTGATTGGAGTGTACAGAGAAGAGGGATCTAGACTTTTCCTGGAAGCGTATAGTGTTATGATGAGAGGCAATAGACATAAGTGAGACCATGAAAAATTCCAATTAGATGCCCGAAATCCTTGTTTTCTGTGAGGGTGGCCAACCAGTGGAAGGGATTGCCCAGAGAGATTGTGAAATATGCATCCTCAGAAGTGTTCATGACTCAGCTGGACACAACCACAGGCAGTCTGATCTGATTAAATCTGTTTTGAGTAGGTGTAGAACTAGATGACCCGAGAGGGTCCCCTTCTGTGTGAATTAAGATACTGCAATTCTGTGACTGTACTGTGTGTTGTGCTGAGGTATTATCAGCTATCTCTCCCTTTTCTTCGTTTAGAAATTTATGGTTTGTGGTCAAGCTGTTTTCTCGACCTTATTAATCTTCTAATTATGTTGAATTTCATCTTGTACTGTTAGCATTTAGCAAGTACAGAGTAGAAATCATACATTTAACTATTTTTATCTCTTTCTAATTTTTTTCATACCCTTCTGAAGCGTGGATAAGCTATTGCCACTGCATGTGGTCATAATGAGATTGTGGTCTTCTGCCTAGTAACTCCACTATATTTGTAATTGCAATAAAAGAATTTATACACTCTGTCACTGTCTTTTTTTGCACAAAAGCTGTATTGTGAAAAATTATCATATTTATATACATTCTTTATATTTTCTCACGTAACAATACGTAATCACTAATAACTTAAATAAAAGAATTTTTCTTTTACTAGAGACAAGATTTTGGATTTTGCTAAAAGGATTTTCCTAAATATTATTTGAAAAAAATTATTAGTTTCAATCTTTAATGCACACTTGGCTATTCGTTTTAGTTATTCCCTGAAGTTTTGGAAAAAAATATTCTGGTATCTAATTGATTCTGGTAGCATAGACTTTAAGGAAAATCTTAATTAGCATGCTTATCACAAGTACTAAATGATTTCATGGGAGATGGAACTAATCAATATAGTGATGACACCTCCCCAGAGATATAGATCAGTTGCCTCTATAAACAAAGAGACAGGCATGGATTCCAAATCATCTAGAGTGACAACCTTGTTTAACACAGCTAATATCTTTAATAAGAAGACGGGAAGGTTTGCTTTTATTAATTATTTGTTGTTTCCTTAATTAATTTTATATATGTGAAAAAAGCTTTGAGTGTTAATGATGTGTGAGCTTGGTATAATACAAAGCAAAATCTGTACTTCATGCTTCATGCTCAGTCACTGTCTTCATCTTGATCCTGTGTCCTGTAACAGACTCCTGCCACAAAGTGGCCTCCTCTCTGATCCTGACCCTCAGACTTTCAACCAGCCTGTTGCCCATTCCATGTGGGAGCTTTCTATGACTCCTTCACATTGAAGACAAAGCCCTTCTCACCTTCTCTGCTTGTCTTTCCTGAAGAGCTTGTATTTTCCCATTTAACAACTCCAGTTCCACCATGTTTTAGCTCATTCAACAGTACTGCAGTTATGCACCATTTGGCATCCTGGTTCCTCCTGCTTGTTTCCCAGGTTGTACATATTTCTGTATGTACCCTTGAGGAAGGTCTTGTTCCACCCTGCTTCTGAGGTCTCTTTTGTTCCTGATGCCATGGATCTTTGATTTTCCACCTGTGTCCACCATTCCTCACTTGGCTTTGCCTTGTAATTTCTCTCCCCTTTTCTTCCTAGTTTAAGAATCTCTTCACCAAGCTGGTAAGCTTGCCAGCTCTTGTCTTTGGCCACTCTTGTCTTTCTTTGAGCTTTTGGATGTTTTCTTTTGTCTCATCACACTTCCCTGAACTAGTAAAACTGTTTGAAGAGAATAAATGTCTTGTCTTTTTCCCTTTTACAGCTCTCCAATCCTTTTGTAATTTGATTCCTAAATCAGTCTCTTCAGAGAAACATGAACACTTCTCAAATAACTTCACTGTTATGGCATTTTTGCAGTGCAGTACTTGGTTCTTCTCAGTAGGGACTTGATTATTTTCCAGTATATTTGTATTTGAGTAGAGGTAGTATTCATTTAGCAGTCATCTATTGTGAGGTACCTTTTTTAGGATTTCAGCTAAATATTGACATAAAAAGACAACACAGAAATGAGAGTATCAAATGATACTGACAGCGTAGCGTGTCAGTTAGAAAATAGAAATGGCAACTTGATAGAGAAACACAAAGAGTTTGTAACTTCAGCCATGATTCATAAATTGTGTCAACAAATTCTTCAGCTTGTCATGGATTTTTTTTCTCATAAATCCATTGAAGTAGTTAAGAAAGAGATGTTCTGCTCCTTTCTGTTCTATTATGCAAGAAAAAAGTAATTAGAAGAAGACTCAGGTGGATCATCAGATGATATATAAGCAACGCATATGTCAATAGGACAGTGGTGATCATTACTTTCTGTTGGACCTTCTGAACTATAAATAAACTATGAATAAAACACGATAGGTAATATCTTCCATAATATCTTTTCTCTTTTCAAAGGAAGCCATTCTTAGTCTGAATTTAAAGCATATCTACAAGCCAGTTAATATAGGTTTTAATTAACAGAGGTTGCAGTATTAAGGAAATTATACTTTAAGGTAAGTCACCACAAATACTTACTTCATGTCTGTTTAATTTAAGAATGGATGTAGTAGAATCAGTGGCAGATATAACTGTGACAGAAAGTCATACATGAGCATTACACTGAACAGGACTGAATGTTGACACAAAGCAGATCTAATTTCCTCGGATTCCTTTGAAGCTTACACTGTTGATGTACAAACAGACTCTTACACTGTTCTTCAAAGACTGTAAAGTAATTCCACTGAAGTAAAGATTACAACAAAAAACAGGAATGAAGTTTGAATTTTACTGATTTCTAAGGGGACTACATAAAAGCACATAAATTGAGTGAGGACATTCTATTAAAACAGGGTATTCCATCAATTGTCATTTTTAAAGGAGTAATTAATGATATCTTACACAGTTTTTATATTTTCCAGTTGAATATTTCTAACAATTTTGACATTATAATGTTCAAGGTTAGAGCTGATTACATGAGAGAACGGAGAAAAGGGAGAGAGGAGGAAGGGAAGGAAGAAGGGGGAAAGAATGGATGGAGACAAACATCAAAAAATTTTTAATGTCACAGTCCATGTAGCTCTTGGACAAGGAGAGTGGTGCCATAACCTGCCATAGCAAGACAAGCCCGAGATACCACTCAACCAAGGACCCAGAGGAATACTTGCTAGCAACTCTGACTGCAGCAGAGACACTGGAGGAGAAAGCTCTGGGACCATGTCCTTGTCATTGAACTTGGAACAAAATCAGCTCTATTTTGCACCCTGATTAGGGCCACAGTCTACAATGACCCATCCTTATCAGAGCTTTGAGCCAACATGACTGCCTTAGCGGTGGCAGCTGCCTGCACAATAGCTGTGTAGGAGCATGACTGCCCTGATACCTGCACCCAGATTTCACAACCTTGAGGCATTTGGTGCATGGTGTGGGGGCACATTTAAACCTGATGAAAGCCATGAACCAGCCCTGCCACTTCAGTGTCACAGCTGCACCTATGGCAGTGAGAGACAGCCTTTACACCACTGCTTCTAAAGTAACACTATTAAAAAGCTGTCTGCAACCTGTGAGCTACTTTTCACGTCAAAAACTGTATCAATCTGCAAAAGAGACAATTCCAAAAGTGAAGCTTCTTGAATTACAGAAATGTGCAATATGAATAACTAAATGTATTTGTTATCAGAAGTCCAAGGCCTTACAGAAAATGAGAGGGAAAATTATGTCCTTACGAAAGACTAAAGCAGAATATATTAGAATATAAGAAATAGCTTTACTTGCTTTAAGCAGATGGTTCCAAATTAATGTTGGGGAATAAATAGTTGTTTATAGGCAGTATTTTGTCATCTTACTTAAAATAAATATTTTAGGAATACATATTTTTTAATTAACAAATATATAAAATAAAGTACAAAATTAACCTTCAAAGCTATTGGTATTAGAATAAAAGTGGTTACAGGAGACTAATTGCCAAAGCACAGAACATTACATAATTTTTAATATTGCTGTATTAATCCTCTGGAAGACAAATATACAAGTGTATGTAAACAAAAGATCATATCTTTTAAAATAATCCTTGAATTAAAAAAAAATAAATTAGAACTTCAGTTTTGATGTTCAAAATAGAACAAATTGGAAAAAAGTGGTTTTATTAATCTCATGACTGCAGGGAAATTTGGAATTTACCAACCAAATAGTCCTGTGGGCTGAGAATGCTAAAGGTCAGCTATCAAAAAAGAGAAAACACAAAAAAACCACACAAGTCCTTATTTTTAATCCATTCTCTTATTTCTCAAATGCATAAAACTGGAAAAATTATAACACTAAGAGTACTTTTTAATGTATCATGTTGAACATGTATCAGAGAACCTACAAAACTCCTACTTGTTGTTCTGAAAAGAAATAAATATTTTATCATGGTTAACGAAGAAAAATATAGCTATTTGTGTCCAGTATAATGGTATTAATATAGTTGGATCTAATTATTAGTGACTTACCTTGAACTCTTCCTATTTCTGCAACTGCCAAGAAGAACTGAGAATGAATATGAAAAATTGACATAGGTCCTAACTACTTAGAAGAAAATGAACAGAGCTATCTGGACAAAGAACTTTTTTATAGGAGAGAAGCAATGTGAATGTCCAATGATAAAGAAAGTATAGAACCCTGGTTTTTTAACCTGTAAAGATATATTGAAGTGTCAGAAACAGCCAAATAAAAAGCTGATTTAAATTTCCTTAATTACAGTAAGTTAAATTTTCCTCCTTTCTCTCATTTTACTGTATTTTTTTTC
>JAOXJM010000001.1:162626639-162641587 GCA_026413425.1 Tringa solitaria
AAGTATGTCAAGTAATAAAATGGGAAAAAAAATCCACAAGCAAAAACAAAAACATGAAAAGATACTAATTAGTTGCATATAACAAGAAGAATACCTGTGGTATAAAATGGATTTGGGTAATATCATCCAAATTAAGAATGTTATGTTGAAAATTTCCTCTAAATGTCAAATATCTCCATACAACTTTTTGTGAAAAAAATATCACCCACTCAATAGCAACAGAAATTTCAAATGTTGTGAGACAAAAGATAATGTCTTCCCTTGTTCTATATATGCTACATCCAATTTTCCAGATCCTGTCATTTAAAAGGTACTAAACAGTGAGCTATAAAGTAGTTTGATATATTTTTTGTTGTGTTAAGTGAGATTTAAGATAATAGCATACAGCTGAAATCATTGCCATTCCAAGAGAAGAGAGAGTAATAATGAAATGCAGCATGAAATCTGATGACTGGCCTGAACTAAGGATTCAAGAACTAGTACTAGTATTGACTCTATCAAAAAAAAATCTACTGGGATCTTAGAATAAAGAAGCAGAGGCCTGGTTTTATTTTGCATTTGGGACTGTTCTTCTGATTGCCTGAATAGCTTGTGAACCATGTGGGATGCTCTGACATTGAAGTTGTTGGATATAGGAATAAGAAATACTAACTGCCTTGGGTTGTATTCCTAAAACCTTTGGGGTTGGAACTGCAATTTGCAATTTGTAATGTTCTTATTTGCCTCACAATAAGTCGTACAACAATTTTTTATGTTTTTTTTTTTTCAATCTGAAATAGGGATGTTCCATAAATTTAGGCTCATAGCGGGAAGGCACATACAAAACCTACCAGGAATTCAAATCCAGTATTATTCGATCCACGTACAGTAATTATTTGGCTAACTTTTCTGCATATATTGTTTTATGCATGTGTGCATATAGAATAGAATCATAGAATATCTCAAATTGGAATGGACCCATAAGAATCATTGAGTCCGACTCCCTGCTCCTTGCAGGAGTGCCTAAAACTAAACCGGATGACTAAGACTGTTGTCCAGACGCCCCTTGAACTCTGACACACTCAGTACTATGACCACTTCCCTGGGAAGCCCATTCCAATGACCAACCACCCTCCCAGTGAAGAACCTTTTCCTGAAGTCCAATCTGAACACACATCCAAAACTGCACACAGTACTCAAAATGGGGTCTCACCAGTGCAGTGCAGAGTGGGACAATCACCTCCCTCAACCAGCAAGCTGTGCTGTGCTTGATGCACCCCAGGACATGGTTGGCCCTTTTGGCTCCTGGGTCACCCTGTTCACTCATATTCAACTAGCCATCAACCCAAACCCCCAGATTTCTTTCTGCAGGTCTGCTCTCCAGCCTCTTAGTCCCCAGCTTGTACATATAGTCAGGAACCTGTCCCAGGTGGAGAATTTGGCACTTGATTTGGTAAAATTTCATATAGCTGGTGATTGCTTAGCTCTCCAGTTTATCTACGTCTCTCTGTAAGAACTCTCTACCCTCAAGGGAGTCCACAGCTCTTCCTAGTTTAGGATCATCAGCAAACTTACTTAATGTACATTTGATTCCTGCATCTGGATCATCTATAAAAGCATTAAAGAGCACATATATGTATATACTTGTAGATATGTATACACATGTATGTTTTTGTGTACTTATGCGTAGCAAAGAGGTATATGCCTCATGGACATAAAACATACTAATGAACACAGGATTTAATATACTTAGTTCATGCAACATCCTAACCATTGCATTCTGAAAAGGACTACAGAATGTCTTATTGATTAACTGGTCTCCAAAAGGGTGCACTTCATACAAATGGAGTTGAACAGCTAAAGGATATAAATAATTCTGAAGGTAAAAGGAACTGTGGGTGGATATTAATCTAACTCAACAGTAAGCATCTCTGCTAGAAGCTCCAGTCTACTTTTACAGTAAGGGGAGATAAACTGATACTTTTTTGCTGATTCACATGGCTGACTTTAAAAACCTACTTCAGAATGAGATAATTTACACTTACTAAATCTGGGGTGCCATTTTGATGTTTTAACTGGCTTTTTTTAATTACTGAGTTTTATTAGTATTTAAAGACATGGACATACTAATGTAATAACATTCACAAAATAAGAAGTAGGAGTGTAAAATAGCTATAGATATTTTGGAGACCTCCAGAGTTGAGAAATGTGTAGGTAATACAAAACTGGGAGAAATGGCTTATACACTAGATGGATGTGTTACCATTCAGAGGCCCTGTACAGGCTGGAGAAATGGGCTGACAAGAACCTCATGAAGTTCAACCAAGGGAAATGCAAAATTTTTAACATGGGAAAGAAAAAATCCATGTGACAACACTGGAAATTACTTTTACAATTGAATGGAAAGCAATTTTGTAGAACCTGGGAGTCCCAGTAGACCAAAATTTGATCATAAGCCACCAACACACCTTTGTGGCAAAGAAGGCTAACAGCCTCTGGGTCCTAAAACTTAGGCAGAGCATCACCAGGAGGTCAAGGGGAGTGAACATTCCCCTCTAGTCAGCACTGGTGAGGCCACACCTGGAGTACTGTGGTGTTGGTATACTATAGGAAGTCCAGTGAAGGGCTGAAAACATAATTAAGTGATTGGAGCAAATAAGCACTGAAACTGCAAAATAGCTATTGACATTTTAGATTTTCCTAAGGTTGCTGAAACCCATTTTTAAACAGGCAATACCAGAACAGTTCATATTCTGAGTCTATTATATAATTTATTTGTATCTTTAATTCTTACTTCTTGCATCTGGACAGCACATTGGAGAACTACTAGTAGAGTTGTTCATTGGTGCAATATATAACTGAATTTAATAAAAAATGAACTGATGTATCTGTTTTACTGAAAAATATTTTTAAAGACAATTATTGCAAAGGTTTTTTTCTGGATGTAAAAGATGTTTTTTTTCTGGAAAAACCACATCTCATTAATTGTTAAGTTTTAGAAAAGAAAAATATTTAAATGCAACTTTATCTGGAAGAAAAAGGGAACATATTTATTTTAGTTCTAAAAACAATTGTTTCAGTGTGGTTTAACAGTTTTCTGGGATGTTAATGTCTTCAATAATTAACAAACCCCCTCAGATTTTACCTTTCTTTCCCTGATCATGTGTTTCTTCATTAGCATATATGTATATTCAAAATTGCTCAAACAAATAAAATAAGAGAAGAAACTCTCACACAGTTTCTTAACCTTCCCCACAGGTGGCTTCTTAACCTTCTTCACACTTTAATTTAAAAACCAATGAGTTACACTAAGGTATAAGCATAAGTCAACCTGAAGGAAATCTTATAGCTGTGTAGATGGTGGAACAAAACTGTAACTCACAGATGACTTCACTGTTACAAAAGTAATCAGCTCCTCAAGTCAACTATGAAAAAAATGCACATTTTCAAGACATATATTAATATGCTTGAGTTTTTCTATGTCTATTAAAAACTGTGCAGTGAATTGAAATGAGACCAGTGAAATATGTGTCACAATCATCAATACATATACTTTCAGGGTCCAACAAAGCAACATTTATCGAGAAGAACAGATTCAAGACCAAATTCGACTATTGCATGTTTCATTTTTCAAACAGAGAATAAATCTAGAATACTTGAAAAACCGAAATGCATAGTGATATTTCATAACATCTAATAACTGGAAAGAAATAATAATAATATAGTTCATCTTGTACAAAATCAAGGCAGTAATTAATTTGCATCCTGTTGAACACTTTCTTTGACATTCTTAAACATAGCCTCAACAGTCACAAGTCCACTACTATTGGTAGTGGTGAATGAAGAGGAAACATTAGTGAAATCCAGTTACAACCTTTAAAATAGCTTTGACTATGTAGATTAATTCTAAACATTAACTTTCTTGCTGGTACATACATGATGTACTACTAAAAAATAATCTTTCACTAAGATTTTGTAATTTAAGGCAACCATTTATCTTTAAATACAAAAAGTGCTAAAGCCTGAGTAATTTTCTTGGTTGTCTTAAATGTTACTGAAGCTATAGCACATTTTGTACATGAAGAAAAATAGATATGGAATATACAGTAGGTCCGTGTCTTTATATTAATATAAAGTATGTAAGTTTTCCATAATCGTGGGATCACAGAATCGCAGAATGGTTTGTGTTGGAACAGACCCTTAAAGATCATCTGGTCTAATCTCCGTGCCATGGGCAGGGACATCTTCCAGTAGATCAGGTTGCTTAAAGACCCATCCAACCTGACCTTGAAGACTTCAAACAACACGGCATCCACAACTTCTCTAAGCAACCGGTTCCATTGTCTCACCACCACCATAGCAAATTTTTTCCTTATATCCAGTCTAAACCTACACTCCTTCACTTTAAATCCCTTGCCTCTTGTCCTGTCGCTAGAGGCCCTGGTAAAAAGTTTCTCTCCATCTTTCGTATAAGCCCTCTTTATGTATTGAAAGGCTGCAAAACTCTCCCCAGAGCCTTCTTTTCTCCAGGCCGAACAACCCCAACTGTCTCAGCCTGTCCTCATAGGAGAGATGCTCCAGCCCTCTGATCATTTTTGTGACCCTCCTATAGACCCACTATAACAGATCCATATCTGTCTTCTACCAAAGACACAAGAGCTGGATGCAGTACTCCAGGTGGGCTCTCATGAGAGCACAGTAGAGGAAGCGGAATCACCTCCCTCTACCTGCTGGCCATGCTCCTTTTGATGCAGCTCAGGATATGAGTGGCCTTCTGGGTCTGCAAGTGCATTACCAGCTCATGTCCCATTGTTCATTCACGGGTACCAAGTTCTTCTCTGCAGGACCATTCTCAAAGCTTTCATCCCCCAGCCTGTATTGATACCGGCAGATACCGCAATCCAGGTGCATGATCCTACCCTTCACCTTGTTGAACTTCATGAGGTTTGTATGGGCCCACTCCTCAAGCCTGTCAAGGTCCCTCTGAATGGCATACATTCCCTCAGCCAAGCAACTGTACCCCTGTCATTCCCAAAATTCCATGTCATTCCCAAACTTGCTGAAGGTGCACTCAAGACCACTGTTTATGTCCTTGATGAAGTTATTAAACAGTACTGGTTCCAGTGCAACCCCTTGAGTGACACCACTCATTACTGGTTTCCACTTGGACAATGAGCTGTTGACTGGAGCTCTTTGGACATGACCATTTTATTGGGTCTGGCCAAGGTGGAATTAATTTTCCCCACAGCAGACCTCATAGTGCTGTGCTTTGTATTGGTGTCAAGAAAGGTGTTGATAACACACCAGCATTTTGGCTGTTGCTGAACAGTGCTTGCACAAGGCTGTATCTCCAACATTTCTCCCCTTCAGCAGTAGGCTGGGGGCAGACAAGACCTTGGAAGTGAACATAATCAGGACAGATGACCCAAACTGACTAAAGGGATATTCCACACTATATGACATGTACTCAGCAATTAAAGCTAAGAGAAAGGAGGAAGAAGGGAAGGCATTTGTCATTTATGACTGTCTTCCAGAGCAAGTACTACAGGTACTGTAGCCTTGCTTCATGGTAAGGGGCTGGACACTGCCTGCTGATGGTAAGTAGAGAAGAAATCCTTTGTTTTCCTTTGCTTCCACACATGGTCTTTATTTTGGCTTTATTAAACTGCCTTTAGCTTGATCCTCAAGGGTTTTTTTTCCATGTTATTTTCTACGCCCTGCCCTGTCCTGCTGAAGAGGGGAGTGACAGAGTGGCTTGGTGGGCACTTGGTGTCCAGCCAAGGTCAGCCTACCACAGCCATTCAGCCAGTTCTTTATCCATTTAATAGTCCGTCCATCAAACCCATCTCTCTCCAATTTTGAGGTAAGAATGTTGGTACTACTGGTAACTAGGAAAAGAATTATAGATCTTGGAAGCCAAAGAACCAAAGTTCTTATTATAGATTAATAGATCTTTGGAAGAGTTGAGGAAAATGCCAAGTCTTATTTTGATAATTCTTTATTACCCCCTCAAATATTTATTTGGGTCATGTCTTAGAGCATAATGATGCAAATTTTTTTCTAAGTGATTTTCAAAAAAATAGTAACAGAAAAAATTTTTCCTAATTGCCAGTAAGTTATTAATGAGTAAAGGCAAAGAATGACAAGGGAACAATGTAATAAGGTGCAGTAGAGAAGAGAGGACATTGCAACAAAAGAAAATGAATTTTGTAGAATGTGAGAGGGATTCAAGTCACAAAATCTGAGTGGAAGGTTTTTTAATAGCAGCACATAATGTAAGCATCAGTAAGCAAGGGAATGCTTAGAAATAATCGATATATATGCAAAGCTATTTTGGAGGTTGCAACTGCTTCTCACTGGTGTAAATATTGGGCATTCACAAAATTGTATTTGTTCTACTTTGTCTCTTTTTTAAAAACTATGTTCAAAATCATGGTGGGTGAATAGATCTTTTACCCTTCACCCATTTTTCAGTGTTTTCATCTAAAGCCAGTTGGAACTTTTAAATGCACCCAGGTACTTGTGCTTCAGTTGGATGTACATAATACACAAACGGATAGCCAGACTTCTGCCTGTTACAGCCTAGAACTAAGACAATTGTAGCTATGACTATTTTGGCTTAAGAAGGTTTGCTAGCAAAAACGTCAGTTAGGACTCACAGTTCAGTTTCAGAATCTTAAAATGTAAGAACACATAATAGAAATTCAGAGACAAGAGTCTTCTGTCGAGAATTACACTGTTCATTTTCTCAGCTTGGTGATTCTGCCCAGTGGCCCAGATGTATAAATTATTTCTGCTAATTAAGCCTTTAATTAACATTGGTAATACTAATTTTAAGTAAATAGTTATGGTATCAGTCTGTAAATACTGGCTTTTAGTAACTTTGTTAATACATAATTTACTTGCTCTAATTATCTTGCTAAACACCAATAAAATGCTTTAGTATACATTACAAACTATTAATAGCAGTTCAATTACTTTTGTATTGCTGGAGTAATTTAGAAGAACTAAATAGCAACAACATTTACATTTTATCCTTTTACAGTCTATAAACTTTCTTATAATGAATATTTAATTGCAAAAATACCAATACTTTTCTTAATTTATGGTGTGATCTGTTTGTGAAATACTCATCAATAGGAGCTAAACATACAAAGAAAAATCTTTCTTAAAAAACAATAAAAAAGGAGATCTCTGTGTTCAATTGTATTCTGTTAGTTGTTCGGAAAGATGTTTTTCATCTTCGACTATCAAAACAATTTTAATCAGAAAAACAAGTAATGAAATAAACAACATATATTCAAAGAATCAATGCAACAGTAGTTTCACGCATACGTTTCTCTCATGGCAGGTTAAACCTAAAGGCCAGAAACCTTACAGTGAAAAGTATTTTTCACTTCCTCAATTCACTGAAGGGGAAAGAACTGAAATAGAATTTCTGTTTGGCACAAGTACACATAAATACAGTTTCTCTAGTGACTCAAAGTTGAATGAGGTTCACCATAACATGAAACCAATTACAGTTGAACCACTAAAATGTTGTAGGTGATTCATGTGGGACAAAGTAAACATCCTCTGTGGCACACAGCAAGAAAAGAAAAGTGTGGATATTTGTTGCAGATCCATTCATGCACCTGAGTTTTTTTCACAGTATGTATTCTTTCTGCACTTTCTTTTAGTAAAAAGTGAGGCACAATTTAAATTTCTGGATATAAGTTGGAGACTCAAACATATATAGACAGAGAGATAAAACAACCCGGCCATTTTCATTTTCCTTGCTACAAACCATTTCTCAATTGATTTGTGAAGGGAAACTCCAGTACTATCTGAGCAAAGTGTGCCTAATGCTTAGAAACAAAGTAAATGTGTATTGTCTTGATTACACTATGTTAAAGCGCTTTAAGTGTCAATCATAGTAGACACTAGAAGTGGTAATAGTAAGGTGCCCAGCTATTGGGTACTACTCGAATTGAAGTCACACTTAGAAGAGAATATTATACTTAAATCCTCTGATCCCATGACAGTGCAATTTTCAAAACAGTCCCTACACTCAGTCCCTGTCACATAATTTCTATTTCTATAATAGAAAAAAGATGTATTTCTAGAAATGGTGATGTGTGAATGGGTTTTATTTCTTTATTTCTTTATTAAATATTTTCCTGTTTGTTTGTTTGTTTGTTTGTTTTAAAGGAAAAAGTGCATCTTGAGAGAAAGTATTTTTTTCTTTTTTTTACATCAGCTAAAAATTATTAAAAGTACATTTAACACAGCATTTTTTCTCTTCTCCAACATTTGTTTAGTAGCTTTAGGTCTTCATATGGGCTAACCAGTAGAATGGCTGCCAACTTCTTAAAAAGGTGCTGGAATACTTCTTTGCAGGGTTTAGTAGCACTTCTGAGAAGAGAAAGGAAGGTACGGTGACTGAAAGATACCTCTAACATAGTATACAATTCTTACTGTGATGGATATAACATCAGCAAAGAGAGAATGTAAACACAAGGGGTTTTTTTGTTTGTTTTTCTTCTCCTGAGCATTTATCTGAACAAAATCTTTACTAAGATTTAGAGAGGATTGTCTGAACACCAATAAGGTATCTCATTGTAGACCAGCTTCACCAATCCCTACTTAAAGGAACTTTAAAATGTAGCAGCAGTTTTTAATATAGTAAAAGAATATGTTTGTATTTTAAGGTAGTTTGACTCTTTCATTTCCAGGTTGAATTATTTTGTCTTAATTGTGTCCAGTGCAAGTCTGTTCTATGTTTATCCTCATACTGAAGCTCTCTCACATAAAACATTGGTTTATAAATTTTCAATATAAACTGCATTAGCTGAGACGGTGATATTCAGATTACGATTAATTGATCAATTGATTATCTGTACAAAGTTATATGCACATATAAACACCCACACATTTTCCATGAATATATATATTATTAATACCATATACTTCCATATAGCACATCAGAGTCCACACTGCAAGAAATTTCAGAGTTGTGTTTATTTTCTTTAATGGTCCCAAATAAATAAAATATCAAATAATTTATTCTGCTAAAACATATGGCAACCAATTTTCAAACATAACTTTGATCCACCTAGTCAAGCACTGTGGAGCTTCTATCAAGCATGAAATAGAAACTGAATTTCATGGCTTGTACATATACTGGTTTATAGGGAAGGGAAGAATCACTGTTGTATATATGGAATTCTTCACATATTTATGGTTTTCAAGTGAGATGGTTGCATGAGAAAATTAGAGACCTATTGTTTCACTTTTTTTCTGCATGCCAAACGATGAAATCATTGCAGTTTATAAAAAAATGTCAGGTACTAAAAGAGCAAGAACATGGGGTGGGCAGCCACCAAGAATTAAAAGGAAAGATCACTGAGAGAAGGTGACTAGGTGTCAGAGACCAAAACCCTCTGACCAGAGTCTTTTAGATATGGCACATGTGGAGGGTATAATGTTTAATATCAAATTTACTTTGAAATAGTTGATGTTATATGAGATTTCTGATTTAGCAGTGATGCAAATTATACTGAAAACACTATAGAAATATAAGTTGCATGTAGCAAAATACAGCAATTGCAATACACATTTCCTAGTTTCAGCTGGAAGAGAGTTGATTTTTTTTTCTAGTGATTGCTAGGTTTCAGATTTGGTATGAAAGGAATATCAAGAATGCCTATTGTTTTAGTTGTTGCCAGGTGATGTTTCTATTTTTCAAGAACTTTTTTTCAGTTTCCCATAGAAGCTGAGAAGTTTAAATAGAACGATGTAATGGCCAATGGAATATTCCGTACCATAGACGTCATGCTTAGTATGTAAATGGGGTTAGCTGGGGGAAGATGAGTGGGGGAATCCATGATCACTGCTTGGGATGGTGCCAACTGACCAGGAAGTGAGAGTGACTTGTATCATTATGATCACTAGATGATCTTTAAGGTCCTTTCCAACTCTGACCATGCTATGATCTTATGATTCTACAATTATTATTATTGTTGTTATTGTTATTTTCCTTTTCTGTTATTGTTTCTATTAAACTGTCTCAACCCATGTTTTTTTCTTTTCATTTGCCCTCCTTTTCTCCCTCATCTACTTGCCCTTCTGGGGGAAGGAGAACTGTGCAAGTGGCTGTGTGATCCTAGCTGCCCGCTGGGGTTAAACCATAACAACACAGTTCAATGGCAACATCTATGTGATTGCCATTACCAGTCTCCATGGTCACTGAGACTGAGGGGAGACCTTATCCCTCTTTACAACTACCTGACTCAGGGAGAAACAGTTATACCACCAGTTGATCCACTCTGCTGTAATATAGTCCATTAATCCACACAACTGACAAACGTGTCTGAAGGGATATTCCAAACTGAAGACAGCTAAATATTTTTATACCATCTAATGTACATCTGTTTGCACTTAAAGATGCTATTATTTAATATGCTTAGCTTCCTATTCCTTTAAGATCTTTTCAAATGGTTACAATAAATACAAAGGTAAATTCAAACACTTGTTACCAAAACTCATTTCCATTTTCTTTGTACAGAATACTTAAATTTAGACATATTTTATATTTATCATTTTCTATTAAGAAAAAAAATTAACTTAACAGATAGTTTAAGCATTTTGAGGAAGCTGCAGTTCCTTATTACACTTATTTGTAGCACCTAATTTAACAAATTACAGTATGCAGCAGACATTATTTATGCAGGAAAAAAAGGGATGTTGTTGAGAAGAAATGTTTTGTAACAACAGATTTTGTGTTAGTGGTTTGTGGGGATAGTAAAAACACAGAATAGTTTAAATCTATAGATGTATACTTTCTGAAGAACGTATAGGTCAGTCTAATCAGTTACATATAATTAATGAAGCATTATCATTTCTTCTCTACAATTTGTTATAATACCTCATATAAAGAATCTAAGACGTTATCCCTCCTTGGGAAATTACAGTCATTAGCTGGGATTAAAAAATGTCATAATAGGGTAATTCATAGCTTTGATATACCACTAGAATTAAATTCAACATAGAAATTTGCATTAATATGAAGTAAAAAACCCAAATAAATCCAAAGAAAGGTAAAATACAACTGCTGATTTTAAGCTTTACGTTTTAACTTATAATACATAAAAAATAATTTATGGGGGTTGGGGGGAGGGAGGACTTTTCTGTGACAACCACTGAGAACTGCTGTTTGTGATTTTTTTCTCTACAGGAAGTAATATATTGTAAAGCAGATGCTTCCTTTTGTGCATAATCTCTGCTTAGAATTCAAAAATAAAATACGTACCCTATACTAATGAATTCTTTTCTTGTTCATGCCAAAATAACTTTTAAAAGCACATTGGCTGGAGAAGGAAGCACACCTGAGATGAGTCATCCAGTTTTAAAAGTTGTATCTTTTTTACGTGAGAAATAACATTTTTGAGAATTACTGCAGAAAAATAGTCCTGAAGATGTGGTCAAGAAAACAAATTAATATATAAGAACCTAAAAGTGAAATGTTTGCTTTGTCATTTCCCAGATACTTTATTTCTGTACTTTTAGATACACTCATGGGACATGCAACTTTTCCTGAACAACCTGGAAGACCTCAAACTGGGACTCTCAAAGAGCAAAAACTTCACCATTCTTGCATTTCAATTCTAAAGAGAAAATTTTCAAACAATTTAGTCTAAAACCATATAATATAATAACTTTATTTTTTCCTTAAATTTTCTATGAAGAGTTCTATTCTAGGGAGAGTATAAGAGAAAATAAAATCCAAATTTGTTTTTCTTGGTTTTACATATAAGTAGGTTACTCATAAAATGGAAGTGCTAAAATAACACCACTGTTCTGGAAGGTGACAGAAATAAATTAATAGCTACTTCAATATTTGCCATCTGGAGTTAGATTTGATATTAATAGGTACATGATGAAAAAACAGCTAACAGATATGACGATGAGGAACCTTGATCTTTCAAATATGAATTTTCAACTCATCACAAAGAACAAACATGTTTTATAGAATCAGTAGAAAGTACTGTTGTGCAGATGGTATGATAGGTCCCAAAGCCTAGATGTACAGCTAAGTCAACAAGCAAGAAACTGAGAAAAGGCTGACTTTGTAACAAAGAAGATGTTACTTGCCTTTAACCCAGCTCAGTGTTGATATAAATTAGAGAGAGGACATTTGAATACTGCTACAGATAGGAAGGTATGTTAAGTGAGAGTCACCAGACTGCAGCAGATACAATAAAGTTCCTAACAGTATTCAGTGTACATGGCAATTTTGGGCAGCAGGAGTGGCCTCTGTGAGAAGATGCCAGCAGTTGCCTGGAGCAAGCTCAGCAACTGACCCACCATTGGCTAAATCAAACTCAATCAGCAAAGTTGGAGGTGCCTCTGTGAAAAACATAGTTTAGAAAGTGTAGAAATGCTGAGCATCAGTCTGTGTGAAGGAGGAGTGGGCAAAAATGTGTGAAAAACAATCACTCGGAGACTAGGGTCAGAGAAGGAGGAGGAGGAAGCACTTCATACATCTGAGCAGAGATTCCCTTGCAGCCCATGGAGATACCATGGTGAAGCATGTATTTCCCAGCAGCCCATTGAGAGGACCAGATATCCATACTTTAGTTCACACTGGAGCAAGTGAATATGCCCTGAAGGAATCTGCAGTACATGGAGGACCCATGCTGGAACAGTTTTATCCTGAAGGACTACAGCCCATGGGAATGACCCATGCTGGAGAGGAAACGTGTGAGCAGGAACAATCCACAGAGAGGAGCTGTTATGAACTGACCTTTGCTTCCTCATTCTCCCACCATCATGCACTGCTTGGGGAGTGTAGAAGGCAGTAGAGGAATTAGAAACAAAGGAGTGAAGTGGAGACTGGGAAAAAAAACAGGGAGATGGTGTGCTAGATTTTATCTTTCATCATCCAACTCTATTTTAATTGGCAGTAAATTAAACTCTTTTTCTCCATGTTGAGTCTGTTTTGCCTGTGATGATAATCAATAAGCAATCTCTCAGTCTTTATCTTGACCCATGAGCTTATCCATCTTATTTTCTCCCTCTGTCCCATGAAGGAGGGGGTGTGAGAGGGGGGCTGGATGGGGGTCTGGCAGCTAGCCACAATCAACCCACCACATTAACGTAAAACATACCAAAACATACCTAAAATATTCTGAGTGACTGATAGTTTAGGTGCGCAAAGGAAATAAAATGAAGGAAACAAGGTAGTGACCTAACACTGTCAAGGAAAAAGGTATTAAGGATCAGCAGCATAACCTCAGTAATCTGGGACACAAGTAAGATCCGATCATATCTATGATAACAAGATTCTGTTTATTTTCTGTAGACTTAGTGTTAACTTATCCTGTACTTCTTAATAGTAAACAATATAGTGATGAGTGATTCATACTTTAAAGGGTCATGGTAAGAGGGAATAGTTGTTTGCCATGGTTATAGGGATTTTCTTGTCTATTAACAATAAGTGTACCAAAAGATTTCCCTCCATTGGCTTGCCGAACTGGTAAGTGGCAGTGGCATTTAGCTGGTGTTCAGCAGACCATAAAGCAGCATTCATATGTCTAAATATGGACATCATGTGTCATTAAAAAGTTGGACACTTTCAACAAAATGGCAGAAGACACTCTATCCCCCATGTGTCACACAGGAAGAAAAAGCACATGATTCTTCACAGCAGTTATGTATAAAGACATCCTTGTAAGAAGTTGATAAGTGTTTGTTTCTGATTCTACAGCAAAATCAGAACATACATGATACTTTTATTTAGAAATGCTGATTCATTAAACTTAAACATTTTTCCAGGAAAGAAAAGAGTGTGCTATTTTTTTTCTACTGAAGAAGTTTTTAAAACTTCAAAACTAAAAATATTTTGACATAAGCGAAAAAGAGGAGTAATTTTTTTTCTTTTTCTAGGATTAGTTATTTTCAATTGACCAGTATTTAACCAGATTCAAACTTTGCTTATTGTGGATTACTGTATTATTTACAGGGGAAATATTGAAAATGGTAAGGGTAGGACAGATAAAAACAAACTTACTACAGGACTTTTTTGTAGGAGAAAATGTGGCAAAAAAAATCATAATCCATAATTGGAAACAAATAACAATGCAAAGAAATAACTGTCTAATAAATGCATGTAGATCATAGGTTTAACATGGCCTATCTCAAAAGCAACAATGCTCTTTTTTATAGGATTATTAGATGCAGACAGCTTTGTGTCTCCTCCACATTATTTGAAGGAAAGCCAAGTCTGTTCTGGGAACTTCATCATCACAGCAGTGAAGTTCCAGCCTGGACTAATAAGTTTCCCAAAGAGTCTGACAGTGTAGACGAGCCTTGAATATATATTAGCAACCAGTTTTCTTGATATGTTCAGAAATATGGTAGGTCTTATAGATCTCCAAAATAGAGGTACTGATTTCAGTCTCAGATAGTAGAATAAAAGGGATTCCTGTAAATTAAATTCTGTTTCATAGAAGGTATCTTTTATAATTGGAAATGTCATACTTTTTTTTCATTGTTAGGAGAAGGATAAGAAAGAACTGGGACACACATGGCTCTGAATGCCTCTGGCTTCCCTCCACAGCATCTCTTGAATGTAAGCTTCTTGTGGATAACATACAAAAAACAACAAGTAGGACTGAAACTTTGGGTTTCAAGAGGGCTAACTTTGTCCTTTTTCAAGAAACTGGTAGGCAAAATCCCATGGGTTAGAGCTCTGGAAGGCAAGGGGGCTCAAGAGAGCTGGGCAATATACAAACATTTCCTTCTCCAAGCTCAGGATAAGTGCATTCCCAAGAGCAAGAAATTGAACAAAGGAAGAAGGAGATCTGTGTGGTTGAGCAGGGAACTTCTGAAAAAACTAAAGTGGAAGAAGGAAGTTTACACAGAGTGGAAGAAAGGACTGACCACTTGGGAGGATTACAGGGATGCTGTTAGACTATGTAGGGAAGAAA
>JAOXJM010000001.1:162651907-162662809 GCA_026413425.1 Tringa solitaria
AATGGAAGCTATTTAACATGGTTGCAGTGACAGTTTCAGAAAACTATTTTTAACTTCCAAGTTTTTTATATACCTGTACTAGATACAAATATTGAGAATCAGAAACTCAAAGGCTTAAAAAGGAATCGAATCTACAGTTTTAGTAGTAGGTTGAGCTGATATAAAAATTCTTACAATGTATTTATAAATTTAGTATTTCCTAACATTAAAGGTCAACATGGAGACAGAGCCAGACTCTTCACACTGATGCATGGTGGGAAGATAAGAGTCAATGGGCAGAGAATGGGGAATTTATTTCACCTTGAAAGCAGTGAAACTGTGGAGCACCTTACCCCAAGAAGTTGTGAAAACCTGGTAACTTTTAAGATCTAACTGGACAAAACCCTGAGCAACTAGGTCTGATTTCAGAGCTGCCACAGCTTTGAGCAGGAGGTTGGACTAGAAACCTCCTGAGGTGCCTTTCCACCTGAATTACCCTATAGACCCTAGAGCCTGGCTTATTTTTTGACTGAAAAATTGTCAGAGAAATAAATATTAATGAGGGATTTTCATCTTGCTTTTCTGCGTAATCACAACTACTGAGCAACTTATGTGAAATTAATCCATTTTCAGGAATTTTGTTACTTATAAGAACTCATAAAATTCCTTTTGAAGACTTGATGGGATAATGGTGTTCATTAATTTTCTGCTAGTTCAGTATTCATAGTGAATTTCAGTCTTTGCATCTGTAAAAGTTCCAGCAGTCATAACATGGCTATAATACTCAAAAATAGTTTTGGAAATTATTTACAGGGAAGCTGTGGACGCCCCATCCCTGGAAGTGCTCAAGGCCAGGCTGGATGCAGCTTTGAGCAACCTGCTCTAGTGGGAGGTGCCCATGGCAGGGGGGTTGGAACTAGATGATGTTTAAGGTCCCTTCCAACTCTAACCATTCTATGATTCTATGAAAAACTTTTAATTTTTGTTTATTACAGGGAATTCTTCCAACTTTGAATCCATGTCAGCCTTTTATGTTTATTTTTGTTTGCAATGTATTCTGAAATAATTGAGATAAAAAAAAAATTGCTTGTCTCTTCAAGGCTTATTTCAACAGCCTCTAATTTTGTTGTTGCTTTTTCTTTTTTAAGAGTTTGCCGTTATTAGACATGGACTAGTGGAAAGTTCTGAAAAGCTTAAAACTCCAGGGAAGGAAAGTCTGCTACAACGATAGGAAAAGGTTATTGCAAAATAAGTGACTTTTACTTAAAAAAGAGAAAGCTACCACATTCTAACTGACTTTTTTCAGCTTTATAATTTTTTTTTTCAGCTAAGTGTTCTTAAAAGTGTTAAGTAACCTTTATTCTAGAAGGTTTAGAAAGTCTTCTTCAAAAGAAGACAATAGGACATTATGATTAATCATTACAGCAACATGTAAGCTACATTCAGAATTTTGATTTTTAAAATAATGTCAAAGGATATCTAGGTTTGCTTTCAATAAATATAACATTAACTACCTTGAAGCAGATAAGACTTTTTCAAAAAATGCTAGAGCTATTCTATAATATGAAGTGGGATGCCTTCCTTCTTTTGGATGGCAACACCAAGGCAACAGTCTTAGATATTGAAGTGATCTGGCAGTTCTCTCATATTTTTTTCTTTTTTTTCCAGATGTGTACAGAATATTTCTTTGTGCCTGGTATAGGACTGAGTCTGAGTCGGAAAGTTGTGGGCTCAGCTACTAGCCCAGATCATCCACACTGTTTAAATATAAGCATGCTCCTTGACATGATTTTTGCATATTCTAACCAGTGTTTTTCCACATAATGACTTAGCATTCTCACTGGTTTCTCCAGCAGCATAGAGAAAGCAGAGCTGTTATTTCAGTCCTTGACTCTATATGGGCCCTCAGCCTGATGTATCCAAGAAAAACACCAGAACGTTTGGGTGATAGTTCACTCAAGGAACTCCTTTCAAGAAAAGCATGGAGGAAGATGCACCCAGTGGGCTACCACCACCCTGTCAGGATTCCCAGCACTAAACCAGACATTTAGAATGCTTTCAGGAGTGTAGAAGCAGCTTGTATGTATAGGTAAAAGCTTTTTAGCCAGAAGAAGAGAGTACAAAACCATTATTAAAAGCAATAAACATTTATACTATTCAGCAGTACTAATCAACAATGCCATTTAATAATGTAATTAAACTAATAATAAAATTAGGATCTCCCTCACATGTTATGAAAGTTGTTTCAATAAAATGGAAAATGGTAATGAAAAATGATAATTGATGAATGAAAATTGATACATTAGAACAGAAAGCCAGAGTCTAGTTGAGAAGTATGTGTTTATACTGTCAAATAATTTTTCCTGTTACTTACATATGAACCAATCTCTTGATTACACACACTGTACTGGTTCAAATCAAGGTTATATTCTGGAGCCAAGATACTGAAGAAAATCCAGTATTTTCCTTGGCAAGCAATCCTAGAATACAGTCTATATCAGAGGCTGAATCACATATTGTATGGTCCGCATATTTCCCAGATTTTTCTGCATGATTGCTGTTAAAGGCAAAGTTATTTGTCCTATGTGTTAGTTTGTGTTATCTACAATAATGACAGGGAAAAAAAATTCCTAAATTTGGTTTGTTTTTTTCAAATCTTCAAAGGTTTAAAAAGTCACACTTTCACATTTTGTGATAAATACATACATTTGTTTGCTAAACAAATCTTTACTTGTCATATCTAATTTTTTACTTTTATATTTATTTCATTTTTTTGATGATTTTTTATTTATTTTACTAATCATTCTCTTTTTTTACACAGTTTTCAATAGTGAGTAGAAAATTAAAAAAGGAAATTAAAATAATAAAAAAGGAAATTAAAATAATAAAAAAGGAAAGTGTTAAAAAGAAATTAAATAAACAACATAAAGCTATTAGCTTATTGTACATACTTATCATCTTTTAAAAATCACAAAGTAGTCAGGGATATTTTTAGAAAATGTTTTGGGTTTTTCCTATTGAAATAAGTTTTAACTTAAATAATCGAAGCATCCTTTAAAAAGTACAAACATTATTTGAATTCAGAAGTTGAATGCAGACACATCTGTCCCCAAATGCATATTCCATTATGTAAATACTGCAATAGTTTACTAAAAAATCAGTTACACATGCATAAAATGGATTCTCAAAATAAACATGTGAGACATGAATAAGAGGTTTTTGTGGCTGTCAGCATATCTCATTGCCCACTGCAATGTCTTTAAAATATACTATATGGAAGCTGTATAGTTAACTTTTAAAGTATCTGGGACATTATTGTATACAGCTGATACACTTCTGAACATTATCAGTTTTCTAAAAACCTATATGGGTATAAATAATTTTTTTTTCTAATTTTAAGAATAATAAGCAGGCAGATATGGTCAAGGAAAATTTTCTCTAAAATAATGAATGAGAAAGAATTTCTAAAAGAAGTCTATTCAAATGCAGTTAAAAATTGAGAAAATCAAAAGATCAAATTATGTAACTGAAATCTGACTGGGTTCAGAAGCATGTAGTTATGTAACTGTGGCTGCTAACACAAGTATCAAAATAATTTCTATTTGTTATATATTCTAAGAAACCACCTGTCTATGTCACATTAGACATGAATTATATTACTAAGCAAGACTGCCTAGAAATAAAATAAGTCAGTTCCAATAAATTGCTTGCAGCTGCATGCTTGCTCCTTCATTTCCTCTTTCCCTGTATATCCCCATATAGCCCAATATAGATTTGTACCTACTACTCAAAAACTGCAAACTATTTGGGTTATTAGCATAAATGGAAGTGAATCTTATTGTTAACGCTTATGATTTCTTGGATGAAAGAACTCAGAAGAACCATTAAATTACTGTAAAAAGTTTCTGCAAATAAATAAGAAAGCTGCTAAGGACAACATCCAGATAATAACCCTACAGTAAGAAATTATCTGCAATTAATTAATGCTCTTGTAGTCTCCTAAAATAAAAACAAAAAATAAAAAAGCAAAAGATCTGGTTTTATTTTTAAAAAATAACCCACGATTCTTAAAATTAACAGTGATAAATGACTTAATATAATAAATGAAATCAGCTTTAACTGATGATATGAAGAAAATGTCTATAATTCCATGTATACAACAGTATTTTCAAGTATCTCCATTGTTTTTAATACTAAACAGACAAATAGGAATCAAAAGAAAATCTTTACTTTTAGTATATAAATTATTAGCCACTGTAATTGAGCTTTATCAATTAAAATCAGGTCAGGTATTCTAGTGATCAACCTCTACGTTATTTTATCTCCTTTATCACATCAAACAAAGCTTTCTTCTGTTTTGCTACTTACAGAACTAATTGTTTTCAAAGTCACTTTTTCAAGTCTGAAATCAAATTAACCATCTGCAAATTTCAGAATGCAATAATTCTACCTGCCACACTGTTTAATTAAACTTATAACTGAAAAATTGGTACTGGCTTGTGAGAGCTTTCTGGTGATTCTTTTAAAAAGCCATTAACTGTAAGTGGCTGTTTTCTAGTTCTTGAGTATATTATCTTATCTCAAAATATTACACAACGAAGAATCAAAAGTTTTGTTACATATTCTAACAAATACATTAATATGTCTCAGTTTTTATCATGGTTTCAAAATACATTACTTTTGCATTTAGCAGACACAGCTCACATTTGCACTTCCGTTCCACAGTGATTTACAGGTACCTGGCTCTTTTCCGGACTCTCTCCATGCCTAGTAATTGACCGAAGTTGCAAAAAAAGTAGGATGACACTGTGCAGAACTTCCCAGAACTTACTTCTCCAGTAGAAGTCTGATTGAAGTACTATTCTTAGTTATGCAGGTACTCTTGTACCTTTTGTACTGTTTCTGAAAAACTGGTCTCTAATTTATCTTTAGATTTTTGTTGTTGTTGTTGTTTTTGTTTGTTTTTGTTTTTTTTTTATGTACAAGGAAAAGGACAGCTGCATTCTTTCAGCCTTTAGCATTCTAAAATTGAGTTGGTTAATATAACTTTTCTATTGAGAAATATAATTTCTGAAAAATGTGCTGCGGATGAAAGATACAATTAACAGGCTTGGCGGTAACAGGATATCAAAAAAACCCACAAGCAAACAAACAAAAAAAATACTACCCTGAAAGTCTAAATACCTTCTATGAAAGAAATATCCTTTATTTAAACATTGCACTGGTAAGATAACATAGGCCACATAGAACATATATATTCTAGTAAATTTAACAACGTTACAGCTTGGTACAACCACTTGCACAAGGTCATCCATGCTCTCTCCTTATCTCAAATAAGGAACATATTTTAAAGGCCATGTCCATTTGAAATGTAAATATGAATAAAACTTTTAAGAGCAACATGTTCATTTTTATCCTAATTTGCTAGGAAGAAGAAAAGATTCATAAAGGGAGTAAAAATTGCTTTTTCTTTTTCCTTAATATTTACATGTTAAAACCACAATCATTTCAGTCCATTCACTTTCTACTTCCTTCTGAAAGGAAGACACTTGCATAGGACTAGAACTGGGCTGAAGAACTAGAACTTGAACTAGGAATACATTTGATGAAAGAAGACAATAATGGAGGTCACTTTACTGTATGTTTAATGAAGATTACAAAAGTCTTTAATAGCTATCTAGTAACTGATACATTAAGACGGAAATAATTTAAACTCTCATTCAAAACAAGGACAATAAAGTACAAGTAGTGATTCAGAATTACTTGACTCATTTCTTCTGACTCACTTTTCTAAGTCTCAAATAAAACTACAACATGATTAAGTACATTTTGAATTTCCGGTGTTAAAAACAATTGAAAATGATTGTTGTTTATTTTAGTAATTAAAATATGCATTTAAAAAAATTTATAAAATACAGATTGATTGAAATACACCAGTAATGACAACAGCATCAATTTAAAATGATCCGCAAACTTTTATTATATGCAAACAAATATTATATATCATATCTAATTTCAATGTGACTAGAATATTGAAAATTTATGTTACTTTCTGTTATTATTAAAATGTATCAACATTCTAATCTAATATAATTTTCTGGACCTGCTAACCAAGTATTTATGGAGTCTAGAGCCAAGGAGTAACCAGTGATAATTCATCCAAAAATAATTGTAAAGTTACAAATGGAAAAAACCAAACCAAAAAAACCACAATATACTGAAATGTTAATTTAATTCAAAATTCATTTCCCAGAAAATGGTAATTCTGCTAGTTCATTTTCACACACTTATCCCTAAATAACTTGCTTTATTAAACATGCTCCAAGAACAGTTTCAGACTTCCTAATTTTAGGAACTCAATCTAGAGGCCTATATTATAAGGCTCATTAAATTTTGTTTCATAAATAATCAGTGGCAAAAGGCAGATTCCTCCACAAGTTGAATTCCAGCAGCAGCTAAATTAGATATCTGTTATCTTAAAGTTGTTCTCTGAAATAAACTTTTAATTGGTTATACAATTAATTTATCTCTCCTATCTTAATTATCTACAAAAGGTTTTTAAAATTATATGTTAAGAATAACTTGGTATGGAATTCATCTTTTCAGTAGGAACTAGCGCATCAGGAAATTTCCTCTTCTGTCACATTATGCATGCAAAATTACCTGTACCTGTCTGAGCTTCATTTTACTCACATAATATTGCCGATACACATTTTTATAAATCTCCAAAGCTTTGACAAGCATAACATATTAACTTATCTCAATATTGTGGCATTTTTATGAACTATAGAATTTTATAATGAGTTAATGATGCAGGAGTGAATATTTTAAGAGTCAGTATTACAGTGCAGAATGTATTTATAAGATTAAAAAAGAATATCCTGAATTATTTTAAAAGGCAAATGTAAACCAGAAAAGCCACTTGTGTAGCTATCACAGCTATCACCAATCTAAAGGTTGCATGATGTAAAACAGGTTCCCAAAGATAGCTTGGAGTGATAAAATTAATAAACACTGGATCAGCACCAGAAAAAATACAACCAAAATAAAGGAAACATTTTTATTGTCATTAAAATTATGACCATGCGAAGTAGACACACTTTGAAGAGCAACATCAATGACATATTAACATCTTTTTAACCATGAATATTAGAGGAAATTCTATATAAGCTTTAGAATACTCATGTTTTAACATTTTACATTGTAAGCATGTATTTGCTTTAGTAGTAAAATATACTGAACAGAAACACTTCTGTAATAGACATCATTAAATTGTACCTCGACTTGTTAATAAGACTTTTTCAATCTATTTAAAATCAATACAGAGAAAAAAAAAAAAAAAATAAAAAATTCCACTAGGCTTTTTTATTACTGAGCTATTAGCTTGTTTGTGATGGACTGATCTGGTTCAATTTCCTGTCATCTGCTACAGTCTTCTCCAATTTTAATCCACCTTCTCTTTCTTTTGGTGGTGTAGCTCATAAAAAATCTGATTGTGTTATCACAGTCTCAGGTGAATAGTGCTGGCCATTGTTCTAATAAGGTATTGATCTTAAAATTTTGCTATACACTTTTGGCTGCTTGGAGTCAAGCAACAGCCCGGAATAATAGATATAATTTCAGTTATCAACTACCTTCTTCCCTCTGATCAGCTTTCTGAAACCAATTGACTGCTCTTAACATGAAGCTATCCACCTCTGACACAAGATCCTTTTCTTTATTATTATTTGTTTTATGTTGTGTTGCTACGTTAGGGAACAGTCTGTTCCTAGATCCTGAAAACAGTATACCTTGCTCAATATTTTCACCTTTCCAAAGACTAAAATATCTAAAATAACCCTGAAACACACTATTATATTTGTGTCTATGACACGTTTATGATCATACAGAGCATTCTTAAACCTGGTAGCAAAAGTTAATAAAATGAAAATGTCATTTTAATTTATTGTATCCATTGTGCATATTGCATAGTCTGTATTATTATTTGGGCACTTCTTCTTTGCTCTTTCAGTCTCTTAAGTAAGAGTCTTACAAAATCTCTACTTGACTACTGAGATGAGGGATCTTAAACTGACCTTCACCCAGCAAAACACAAAACATCAAGCTTAACATTAACCCTGTGATTACTTCAGTACATCTCAGCACTCTGTTATTATGAGATAATTCAGACCTTTGCTTCTTTACTACTTATAATCTCAGACTCTAGCTATCCTCCCCAATGTGGCAGAACAACCACTTTTTTCTTTTTAAGAAAGTATCACTTATATTTTAGTACCAACAATAAAACTTGTTGCATGGAATAAGGTGTCTTGTGGGACAACCAGAAGGAGTTTAAAAATATAAACACAAATTCTGAATAGGAATTGCTTGAAGAGATTTAGAATGAAAAAAAAATCTAAAATATCTTCTGCAACAGGAAGCTGACAGTAGAGAAAAAGAGGAACTGTAATTTTAATGAAGTTATGATCCATAAAAATGTAATCTAACAATTGCTATTGGTAAATTGGATTAGAGTTAGAGATTATTAACTGTTCTTGGTATAAAAAGCATCCTTCAAATATATGTGAAATTACAACTGCAGACTCAGGAATAAAGTATTCCATCTTCAGAATCTTGAATATGTTCATCCATTTCTATTCATCAATAACTTCAGTGTATATGAACACACACATGTATTTCCAAAAAACAAACAAACAAACAAAAAAACAAACAAAACCTTTTAAAATGTGGGGTTTTTTTACAAAAAGTGGGATAAAAAGTATATCAATTCTTGTACATTTTGTATCAAAAGATCACAAACATTTTAGATAAACAGAACAATCATTAAGTTTTCTTTTTCAGGAGGGGATCTGTTTTACCCTAGCAAAATGATACTAATTAGCTCTGTTCCACACCTACCTAGAGCAGAATATCTGAATTCACTCTGTATAACCTGACAGTGATGGTTTTGTCAGTGTTAGGTTGATGGTTGGATTCAATGACCTCAAAGGTCCCTTCCAACATAGACAATTCTATGATTCTATGATAACATTGGCTAGCTTTCTCAGTACCCTGGGATGAATCCCATCAGGCCCCATAGATTTACATGCATCCATCTGGAACAGCCAGTCTTGAACAAGTTCAAAGTCAGCTGGGGGTTTATCATTCCCCCAATCACAGTCTTGAAACACAGGACTCTTGGGGTCTCACGGCCCATCACTGGTGTTGAAGACAGAGGCAAAAAAAGGCATTAAGTGTCTCTGCTTTTTCTACATCCCTATTTGTAAGGTGATTAACCTCATCAAACAATGGACCAATGCTATCTCTGATCCACCTTTTGCTATTAACATATTTAAAAAGGCCCTTCTTGTCCTTCACAGTTCTGGCTAGCTTTAACTCTAATTGAGCTTGGGCTGCACAAATTTTCTCCCTACAGAAGCGACAACATCTCTGTAGTCCTCCTGCAAACCTGTCCTTGCTTCCAATATCCATACGCTTTCCTTTTCCACATAAATTCTAGAAAAAGATTCCTGCTCAGCCATGCTGGCCTTCTGCCCTGCTTGCTTGACTTCCAAGACTTTGGAATTGCAGTCTTTCCTTTGTAGCCTTCCTTAAATTTAAGGATGAAGATTGTCATGTCCTAGAGTACCACACAGTCTAATGTCTAAAGAACTGTTGCAAAATAAAGAGGAATGGGTTCACAACCTCTCTGGAGGAGGTGAACATCTAATCCAAATTTCCTACATCTGGGAACTGTTTTGACCAGCAGGGAAAATAATCATCATCATCATCATCATCATCATCATCATCATCATCAAACTCTATGTATTAAACCATATTTAAAAATGTTCTGAATTCTAAATCCTTATCTGACTGTATAATCAGATGTGACTCCTACAATCATACAGTTCGTCAGATATTCCCCCAGGCCATTTCTGTTTCTCACTAAATGTCTGCTAGCATTTGAACTTTCCACAGAAATGTCTAGTTTCCTTATTCAATGAATGGGAAAATCCTCACAAAGGAATTCTAAATTGTTCCCAGGAGGCCATCAGAAGTCCCTAGTACTTTCCACTGCTTATGCAATCAATATACATATTTTGTAGCCACAGGAACACCTAAATATGGTAACTAATTTAGTAAACTAAATAAAAATTATACAGTGGAACTAAGGATTTTTTCTTTCAGTGTTCTGCACAAGAGGACATAAAAATGGATAAAATTACACAGGTCTTCACTCTAATCTTTTGATTAAAAGACACTCTAAAAGGAAGTATCTGAGTGATGTAACTTCCTTTACTGTATTTTTTGACCCAAAATTTCTCCCAATAGTATGTACTGTAACTTTTGTTGTCAGCTAGAAAACAGTTGGTGTTGAGAAGCAGTTTTATGTTTATTAGCTGATGTCAGTGTATCACGAAACCACTCACCAGATTCTTCTGGAAAGCAAGGTGCATGCTCCTATAACTGTTTCATGAAGCTATCTAATCTGAAACTAACAGGTTGTCTGGAGACAACTAAATGAATGAGAAATGAAAGTACACACCATCCCCTTAGAGATGCTTGTAATTTCACAGAACTGAGTTCTCATTTACATTGTTATTAAGTTGTTGGTTTACAGAATAAATGTGTATGAAACTTTTCAAGGAATTTGTTCTCAGGACATTACACTCTGAATTAAATATAATCTGATTTGTTATGTTCTGCAGGTCAAACAAGATGTTCATACAAAGTTAAATTAATGAAGCTTCTAGGATCAAAAAATCCTTCAAATTAATACAATATTGATCATTTGTTAAGTGGGTAGGTTAACATGGATTAACAGCAGAGCCTTTTAAAAATGTGAATGTGGAGAGGTTTAAAATGCATGGGAAATTTTCAGCAGAGTAGCTTGACTGCCCTAAAGATTAAGTTTGGTGCTTTAGAGTTGTCTTCTGAATCAAT
>JAOXJM010000001.1:162697057-162708266 GCA_026413425.1 Tringa solitaria
GAGGGTGCACTCAATCCCCTCGTCCAGATCATTGATAAAGATGTTAAAGAGAACATGTCCCAGTACCGAGCCCTGGGGGACCCCACTCGTGACCGGACGCCAACTGGATTTAAATCCATTATACATTTCCTTTGCTGTCTGAGCTCAGTCAGGAATTCCTTGTTCATCCATGCAGCGTCCTGCCACATTTGCTTCATTTCCTGCTTTTCTGGATAGATCTTCCTTGAGCTTGCAAACAGTTATGCTTAAATATAAGGGAGGAGGAAGATGTTGCTGCTCATGTCAAGGGTTTTGGAACCAGGTGATGTTTAGGGTCTCTTCCAACTTAAACCATTCTATGATTCTATAAAATATCAGCAAGCTAACCTGGACCTTTCTCCTCTTCAGCATCAAATTCCATGGGATGTCTCCAAGCAGATCTCTGAAGAGGTGGAAATCTGCTCTCCTGAAATCTATGGCAGTGGTCCTGCTTTTTGCCCTGCTCCATCCGCTTGGTATCCTGAAATTCACAGTCTTATCATAACTGTAGCCAAAGCTGTCCCCAGCTTTCACATCACTGAGTAGTTTTTCCTTGTCCTTCAGTATGAGGTCTGGCAGAGCATCTTCTTGACATAGATGGTCAAGGATCCAGAGAAAGTTGTTGTCAGTGCCCTCCAGAAATTAACTTGTTGCTTTTACCCTGCTGTGTTGTCTTCTAGCACTTAGAATGATGTTTCAAGTCCACCATGAGGACTCCAGAGCCTGGTGCTCACCCCAGCAGTATCATTGATGTCTAAATGGAAGAATAGCAGGGAGTATCAGGAAAGAAGGCTGGATAAGCTTTAATAGCCTCTTCGTGGTATTCCAGATCCAAGGCCCTGGTAAGCAGTAAACATGTCGAGATTGGGAGACAGGTTGACAGATGGGGGCCTCCATTCCTCACAGCAGGGAGTCTCCTACCACCATCACTGCTTCCTTCTACTGGTCCGAAATGGCTGAGGTTTAATTACCTGAAACACTCCATTTCACAGTTTTCCCAGTTCCTCATCAGTTATGAGGGCAGTGAAGTTATTCTGTAACTGCAAGTCATCAGGTAGGGTAGGAGCCTTCCTTCTGGTATGAGGAGTCACTAGCTTCCAGTTTCATCATAATGGGAGTTTCAACTCTCAGGCTTCATAAGCACAGGTTTTTCCTAACCCTCAGCTACAGTTAGAGATTTTGGCTCTTGAAGCTCTCAGAGAAGCTCCGGACAGTCTCTGATGCTGCAGTCTGCTGACTTACTCCAGGAGTTCTTTCATTTAGCAGCATAGCTCCAAGCACTCCTTCATAGCAAGGAAAGGGAAAGGGAAGGGAGGGCTGCCACTTATATAGGCCTCTCTGTGGTATGGGTAAAAGGATCTTTGATCCTCCCTAATCAGTGGCCAGCTAGAACAAATGCTGTTGGCATCCTTTAATCAAGGCAGCTGACAGAATTCCCTAGAAGCTGCTAGACATCCTTAGCCTTAGCCTTTACAGACAGTAGCAGGAAT
Organism: Tringa solitaria; assembly: GCA_026413425.1. Lineage (NCBI taxonomy): Eukaryota > Metazoa > Chordata > Aves > Charadriiformes > Scolopacidae > Tringa > Tringa solitaria. Next base: position 162,698,566 of record JAOXJM010000001.1, read on the forward strand.
ATTTAATAGCTAAGTTTTAATACTTAGCTCCTATATGAATTTACAAAAGAAAACCTAGAGATAGCGGGTAATTTGACAACTAATTAGCTAACTTTCTTGCTGAGAAAGATATATGTTGAGTTTATTTTGTGGTAACACAGAAAAGAAATTATGAATAAGGAAAAGATACTACTTCCCTTTATGGCTTAAGGCTTTCTATAAGACAATATTCTAACCCTAGTATTAAATAAATACATAAATAAATAAAAAGTAAACAACCACTGCAATAAGTAAATAAATACTGTGTTTAGCCATTTGTTTTAGATGTTTCTGTGACTTTTAAAATACACAACTTACACTACAGCTACTGCAGTTGATGAGCAGGTTTTCACCAATGCTTCAACTGTACAAACAGAAACAGAATATGGAACCTATTCCATATTGGCTTTCACTTATTTGTGAGAAAATCAGATACTGCACACACATTCTCCATTCAAATGATCCCGATGAAGGAACTGCTAACTTCATGAAGAATTTTTTTTTCAAATTCAGTTAGCCAAGATCTAAACCAAGCTTAAATTTAAGAATTATTTCAGTGGCTGATCATTATTTGTATGGTTAGTGTTTGATCATCATAACTTTTATTTCATTCTGCTTATTTATTTTTTTCTCATATACTTCAGATCTCCACTGTTTACATAGGTACTTCCAGGACATGGTTCATCTGACATGGATAAACATGAGATGAATCACTGAAGGGAGTCTGGGCCACACCAAATTTTTGCAGTTCCCTGTAAAAAGCTATATTTGGTTATATAAATCTCAACCATATGGCATGCTTAGTTTTCTTTCATTTTCCATTGGGATCATTTTAGATTACAGTAGCTGTTTAAACAGTTGAAATGCATTGGCTTAATGGGGAAAATGCTGGAAGTAGATAAACGTGTTAGACAGAAGGAGTCTAAGCACAGATATTGAAAAGCCTAAGATAGGGAGCAGAGAGGGTTAGAAAACAGAGAGAGGGGAATCAGAAATAGAAAACAGTCTCATAGTGAAGAACATGCTGTATGTTTTCAGCTTTCTTGGACTAAGTAGCAAGACCAGGCCTATAAAATACTACCTTATATTTTAAAGCAGATGACTTAAAATACTGAGAAGGCCTCTTCTGGGACAGGACAATCTTGCAAAATATGTGTTACACGTGTCATCATATGTAGTCATTTGGTTGTGTAGTCAATGCATGTCTAGGTTATTGTCTTCCTCCAAAAAACAGCCAGGCTCTTAAATGCTATTAATCTAATTGTTGGAGTTCTGGGTGAAAACACAGATTTAGAAAACACAGAAAACAAGGTGGTGACAAGCTAGAAACTTCCCAATGTACATAAAAGTTTAAGACTGAATCATGTCAGAATTCTGCAGATCTGCATTCTTATAGTGCTAAGAAAAATGTGGGGAAATAACAAACATTAAGCAATCCTCAGTGATACCAATTAAGTGAATGATGTAATCTACTACAGAACCTGCACTGTGAGCATGCTGGTAGTCTCCAATTCCATTTTAGGTTTACTAACACTCCCTGGACACAGAAATTACTTCACTATTTTGCCCCAATTTGCCCTTTGCTTCCAATTGCATCTAGACACTACTGGATGTGTCTACCTTCTCAAGAAGTGTGTCTAATCCATCTTGCTGCCTTTATAAATTATCTTTCCCATGAGGGTTCAGGGAAAAAGAAAAAAAAAAAGTTTTATATCCGTAGCCACAGAAAAATAGAATCATTATAGGTTGCAGCATCTTTTTCTAGGCAGATGAGAGACAGTACTTACATACTAGAAGATTTGAGCAAATGCCAACTGAACTGTGTGCTGCAACTAACTGGCTTCAATACGTGGTTATATTATGCCTCATAGTCTTACCAGGTAGTTCTACCTATTTATCATGACACTTGACAGATATGGAAAACCTTGAGAAATATACCGATATTGGGAAAAAGAATAACCTCTGGTCTATTCCAGAGACCATTTCCATGAGACCATCTATGGTAGATTAATTATTATGAACATTAGACATGCAGAAGTTAATAATCCAAAACTAAGAGAATTGTCTTAGGCTTTCTTGATACCCTGTGTTGGGAAAGAATCACTTTTAGAAGCTGATTCTGTTAACAGATGTTATGAACAGGGCCGCTTCCTGCAGCCACTCTAGCCCAGGACCCATCCTGCATGGCTGCTGGAACCCAGTCTGGTAACTAGGGACCTAGGTCTCTGTGCAGCCTGAGGCAGGTGGCTGCTGCTTTTCTGTTTGCAGGTTCAAGAAGCAGCAAACCTGAGCACATATCCCAGAGAGATACACACAGTCACATGAACACACACGGAAGACACAGTCATGGCCAGTCACAGAGATGGCCTCGGACAAGGTTCTGCCTTCAACAGCATCCATGTACAAGAGTCACATCAGACAAAAGCCCAGACAGCCCTGTCCTCTCCTCCTCTTGGGCTGGCAGAGGTACAAAGTCATTAGTGTGACCGTACACACACAGCACTCTCCAGATTCACAAACACATGCACATTTGTGGATTCCCCCAGCATCCTCAAGGCCCTTCTTCTCCCTTGTCACCCCTTCCCAGATCCCAACCCCTCTTACCCACCCCACGGGTTCCCGAATTGCTGGCTGGTCCAGCTGGGTGCTCACTGCAAACATGCAGCACACTTGTCACACAGACACCCCACACTCGTGGGTCCCCCGAGATGCCAGCACAGATCCTTTGCCTGCCTGACACCCCTTCCCAAACTCTGGCCTCATACTTGCTGACTGGTTCAGCTTGGAGTTTGCCATTGAATACACACACTCTCCCCATGCACACACAGTTTGGAGGAGACAGGCACTTGCCCCCATGAGCTGGTACCAGGCACACAGGGCTGTGACCTGTCATCCTGCTCCAGCCACTGGCACTGAGCCCCTCATTGGCCTCACTCACCCTGGCCTCCCAGTAGCTGGTTTTGAGATCGCACACTGTTCCTGGCTGAGTGGCTGACATCCAGGACTCCCACTGGCTCTGGTAGTTGTTTTTAAAACCCCACTGGCTCCAGTAGCTGGTACAACAGGCTCAGGGGTTGCCCTTTCCCCCTGTCTGACTTCAGGACCTGGCACCAAGTCCACTCAGGCTGGTGTCCCTAGTAGCTGGCTCTAAGTGCCTGCAGCAGACACACACACAGAGTGTATATATAGACTAAAGAAAAGATTTAATAAGAAGATATGAGAACACAGCACACACTGTTGTGATCAGGTGCAGGACTCAGCAGGGCCAGCGTACTGACCAGCTATGATTAACATGCCATCAGCCCTGTTTTGTATCATATTCTGTTTATTCTGCCTTTGTTCCTCACTTTTTCCACTTCCCCTGCACATTGCCTCATCAGTTTATGCACTCCCACTAACCTCCCTCAACACCCTGGACCCTCACATTTGCATCCTTATCAGTTGCAAAGTTCCAGTTCCCCTGTAGTTTCTTGGTAGCCCGTTAACTAGTATGACTGACCAGGTTTCTTTCTGATTACTGTCTTTATTAATGTTAATTGGACAGGTTTATCTGGTCTCTCCCTCCCTTTCTTTATCCTCCCAACTGAAAAAAATAAACATTTTCACTCCACACGTACTCTTCATGCCACTGCTGAGGTTTGCTCTTATTCTGACCTTCTTTATAATTTCTTGGTTGGGTCTGTCTCTGCATGGTCTGGTTTATGGCTCTTTCGATCAGGTACCCTTAGAGAAGCAGCAGATCAGGTACCTCTCTCCTTCTGGGCAACCTTACAGACTCATTTGATTTAAGATATCTTACACAGAATATGATACATTGCTCTTTAATCACATCTATTCTTTGAGAGGGCTATCTGAAGTAATAGCTGAGTGCTTGGAGGACTGTAATGGACGTGGAGTGTGCTGCAGACCTTCCCCAGATAGGTAGGAGCGATGATATAAGGAGTGCCTGCATCCTGTCACAGAGTAGTCCTGGTGCTAAGTACATCAATAAAAGAGAGTGAAGGGCCAATTCAAGCACTGGAGCCCTATGCCATTAGTTCAGTCACTGCCTCTGTTCTGAACTGCTCCAAATACCTCTCTCTAGGACACATTTGTTATAGAAGGGGATAGCTGTAAATAGCGTGATTATGAGCCAGTCTTTTGTACTTCATCTTGGAGGACAGGCATCAGCTTTTGTCTCCCTTTCATTTAGCACAAGAACTGTAACTACTATGTCCAGCTAAATAATGCTTTTTTCTGTATTAAAACTGTTTTTGGGAGGTGAAAAGTCAGGTGTAGAGAAGGGCAGTGTAGTTACCTACTGAAAATTATAAGAAAGATGACAGTAGAGAACTAAAGGAAGAGCAGGGATTTACACTGCAACATGGGAATTCTCCAGATTCAGAAATACCCCAGGATGTCAAAACAGCGTTTGAAATAGTTCTTTTAAGACTGAGGGGGTCTGTACTGGGGGCTTTCTTGCAAAACTGTAATTCTGTACTTTTAAAGGAAATCTGAGCCTGATCTTATTGCCAAAAGAAGTCTGTGTCAGATATTTTCCTCCAATTTCCACACTTCATTCTCCCAGTGACATTACTTGTGGGTTTTGCTCACAATTTAAGCAGACGAGTGTTCCCGGTACCTGGTATTAATGATGTGAAATATTGAGCTGTCTGTCTGCTGGAGTGTTGACCCTGGAAAAATTATTATGGGATGCTGATTGAAATACAGATCATTTACTGAGCATCATAACCTTATAAGGCTTTCTAGAGGTACTAAAATTTATCCATACCATGTCCTATTATTTCATAAACTTTGTATTATTTCTGAGTGATGAGATGCGGGGAATAAATCAATGTCTTAGGACTTAAAGTCAAATGATGCTTCAACAGGTAGGATGATTACATCATTTGTGAACTACTGGGTGTAAATTTGTGTGAAAGACAAAAAGACAAGTCATCTTGATTTATGATCTTAACACAGTAAATATTTATTTCTGTGGTTATTATACTGAACTGTCTTCATAGACAAATAGACACCTTCTGGATATGATTCATTTGAGCATTTTTAGAAAACCTTTAAAATAAGATCAATTTCTGCACAGAAATAAATTATCCTTTTTTTTAATTTTCCTTGAATAAAAGGGGTCACTAGGGTGATTCATTTTGGTGTAAAAAAAGTAAGTCTCCTGCTTGGTTATTAAAGTATCAAAAACAGCACAAAGAACATGGAAAAACAAAACAAAGCAAAACAAACAAGCCAACAAAACCCTACACATAATGAGATATTTCTTAAGAATTTATATTTGTATTAAAAGTTGTCTTCATTCAGCCTACATCACCTTCATAATATCATAAATCCTTATTGTATATCTACAAGTCAAAATGGTTTTGGTGTGTTCATATGAAACAGCTATTTCATCCCCGTGATTATTTTAACTGCCTTCCCATTTCTCCTAACTCCTTTCTTTGGTTCTGGAAATCCAAAATTTCCAGGTCAGGTATGGGCACACCAAAGTTTTATACAGAAGCAAAATTCCTCTCTCTCTCTTAATGTCTGATATAAATCCATACACCTAATGTAAGATCTTAATTTTGTTCAGGTTCCTAATAAATCATCAGAGAGTAAGAAGTTAATCTGAATGGCTCTTCAGGATATACTAAAATGAAGAGTTGAAGTTAAACAGTATCAGTGTTATTCCTGTAATGAGAAATATCAGCATTTTATCACAATGCAATACCATATACATTGCAGAGATTATACTAGATATAAATTTAAATTAAGTGTTCAGTCTAATTATTTAGGGCATCAACAAAACAATATTTGCACTAATAATTCACAAGAAGTAGTCATTCCATTGAAAATTATTATGCTTCTAGAAACATCTGATAATTTATAGTTCATGGAATAAGCTTTCGTAAAGATAAATGATACCTTATTACAAAATTTTTCAATTTTTGAATGTTTAGGTTCTTAAAACATTATCGCTCAATAAAGTAAAATAAACATTTAAAACCTTTGGACTGTGCTACTGTCAATGTCAAAGTATTTGCTTAAATATATATTCTAATTGTCAAAGTATGTGAAACTATTCTACTTAAGTACAAGAGAGGTCTATGATGGTTAAAGGTAAGGAGTGTCAATTTTTAGTGAAAGCACATGAGTTTAAACTAAACAATTGCATTTTATGTGCTTATTTGTTGTTAGACCATGCACTACTGAAACGAATTATGCACGTGATGGGTGGCTTATTTAAATAACCCAACAAAAACCAAACTAGTTTTCCTATAATAAATTAGACTCTGGACCTCACATACACACAAAATCAATTAAGTTATGGTGATACAAGTCCTTCAAAATAAAAAAGGTTGACTAATGTACTGTTCTCTGTCAGAAAATAAAGTGTACTGAGACTTAGAAAATATTTTCTGTGTTCAGTGTATCTAAGTTGTAAATTAAACATCTTCTTATTATCTCTTGCCTTGCAAGTCATTAAAACATAGAAACATGTTGCCTTCCTAGCAACAGACTTCAAAAAGTTTAAAACCATGTTCACAGAAATGTGGGGAAGATTTAGCAAAGGAATTTACTCTTTAAGATTTCCATGTAATACCATATACAATTAAAGAAGAGATAACATGAATATCCTGTTTTCTGTGTATGGCCATTGATAGCTTCTCAGTGAAGGAACTTCTCAGTGAAGTGAAGGTCCCATTTTTTTGATGGTAAAATAAAATGCTTCCCAAAGGGTAAATAAGATAGCTGAATATTGCAGTAGTCCACTCAAAATGCCTGTCTTTTTCCAGTGAATATCCCAAGATTCTACTGTGTTTATATTCCTTTAAAAAAAAAAAAAAAAAAAGAAAGAAAGAAAAGAAAGAAAACAGCCAAGGACCAGGGCCCTGAGACCAAATATTTATTAGATTTAGGGCAGACTTTACTTAAAGCTTTCAACAGATTAGTTTTATAAAAAGCTCACAACTGAATTGCATGGGTGGTCAGAATTGCAATTCAATTCAAGATGGTAAAGATGTACCTAGAAATTGCATCTATACTCATAAATGAAATAAAATTGCTCATGGTCATTTTTCCAGTGTTGGTGATAAATGATGTGACATAGCTTGGGCTCATACCCCTGAATTTTCTTCTTCCCCCAAACAGGATGGCTGACTTGTTGCTGTTATCTGCCCTTTGCCCTTGCTTTCTGTTAGCAGTGCTCAGGCATTAGACAGTGGAAGTCTATCTGTTACAGGACAGAAAAAAGTTGGCAACCATGTGGACAGTGAAACTGCCTGGATGACTGTGGAAAAGTGCCTGAGTTCACATCCTGGTCCTGTTTAACTTAGCAGTACAGAGGTAGTCTAAGATGAAAGTGTTACAAAACTCCAAACTGTATGTATTTAAGTTTAAAGAACCACGTGTGAATGAGGCATCCAAGTCTGTGGTCTTAGTGGAGTCTGGGGAGCTGATCAGAGCTATGTATATTAGGGCAAGCTGAATAGCTCCCTAGGCTGCAGCTGTAATGCTTATTTGGTCTCCATTGACTGCAGCTAGAACATAGATGCCTCTCTAGTATGTTGACATTGCTAATTCTGTGTCTCCAAAGATAGTTAATCTGCTTTGGGAAACAAACAGGGGGGCAGTTCCAGGCCAATAGGAATGGACTGGCTTGTGTCTTTTCCAGTTGGACTAAATAACTTGAAGAGTGCTGATGCATCTATGTTACATGCTAGTCAGTTCAAGTATTATTTATTTGTATGTAATGATAAAGAGTCCTTGTAATTGTTTAGGTAAAAAGTGTCTGAAGTAATGTGAGGACCATGTTGCAAACTGTCAGGGAGGTACTTCATAACACTACCAGTGTTACACTACAACAAGGGAATAGCAGAGTGTTTTAGAGGACTGCTGGGATAATTTTGGGATATATTCTAGATAATGAGAGCAAAACTTGTTCCAGTGCATTTAAACACTAAAATGGACACTGAAACAAATAATCTTTCCAATTCTTCCCCCAGTTCTCAGTGACAGGTGCCAGCTGGTGAATTTCCAAACTGGCATTTGTTTAGTGAAATTAAGCAAGTATCTCAAGCAAAATAGACAGTGAGATAAATGGACAGTGTAAATACACACTGATCTTCAGTTATGGACCCAAAGTTACTTACACAGGATGAATCTGGAGCAAAGTGTCTGAGCATAATGCATATATATTATGAACAAAATGTATATGTATATCTGAAAAAATTATGGATACTTGATTAATAAATAAGGAATGCCATATAGATATATTTCTGTTCTTCATTTCTAGGGACAGGAAAAGCTAAGGCAAGTGATATGCAAATTAAAGTAGCTCAAATTGCTTGCTTCTGCTTCCAAATAGATACTTTATTAGTAGAGATTATTGTAAAACATAAGCTTTGCTTTTGGGTTTTCCATATGTAAGCAGAAAGAAAACAGAATAAGTTACCATGGGACTCTTTATAGTGGCACCTGTATTTTCTTTTCTGTCACAATTTACCCTCAGCTACATCTTTAATATAACTTGAAGATACTACATACTTTTTGTTGTTGGTGGTGGTTTTGTTGTTTTTTGAGGTTTTTTGTATGGAAGGGGCTTAAGGGATTCAGAGATTCTGCTCCCAAATTTTCTAAATTTTCAATTTAGTGCAGTGTAATTATATTAAATGGTTTTCTACACCATACTGAAACAATTTGAATCAAATTGTCTTTTGTGACTTTTCCACAATGACATTGGAAAATTATTTATGATACTGATACGAAAAGAAGCTCTTACTCATCTGTGCTGTAATTTGATTTGTGCTGTAATTTGAATATTCTTCCATGTCTGAAGATGAAAAATTTGTCCTGTAATTATGTCTTCAATAAGGCTTTAAAGGAAAGCTGCACTCTTGTGTCAGTAAGTTATAATTTCAATAATTCATATGTAGACATGCATGTAGTACCATTTCCTGAAGTCCAAAAAGTTCCCAGTAAGGATCTTACTCTTTAATTTTTTTTCAAGAGTTTCAGAAGTACATTTCTTTGTTGTTAGCTATTGAGGACTACACCGTTGCCATTAAAAAAATATAAATCAAAAATTACCCCAAAATGATTTTCCAACAGCATACTTCCTTTCCCCCCAAAAAGTAAAATAATCTAAATCAAAATTGCATGAAGACATTATCTTCATGAAAATTTTAGCCAGGATTTTTTAAGTCAAGGAATTAATTTCAATACTTAAATTGAAAATCTGATGATGCATAAGAAGAATTTTAAAAGTAAACATAACTTAAGTGCTAAGATATCTTCTAAGACCACTGCCAGGGTGGAATGTAGATACCTGAAACACAGTCTAAAGTGTTGTCAAAGTAAGGTTGATTTGATATTTAGACCTGAGAGCTGGGAATTTTTTTTTCTTATACAGCTATAATACTTCCTGTGGAAGTATTATTTCTCCTGTGGAAATATAAAAAGTAAAAGCTGAGAAAGAGGCAATGAAAAGTACCTAGATAATAGTGGAACACCCGTAGCATCATAAAGCCTGATCAAATATAGCAGATGACCAGCTCATGGTAGGGAAAAAGCATGGAAAAAGAAAAAAAAAAGAGTATGGTATATGGATGATCCTTTTTTGTCCCTTCCAACTCAGGATATCTATTCTATTCTATTCTATTCTATTCTATTCTATTCTATTCTATTCTATTCTA
>JAOXJM010000001.1:162723021-162739651 GCA_026413425.1 Tringa solitaria
TATTGACATGCATTGAAATATATTCTGTGCTTAGCTTCCCATAAGGAAAAAAGATTTTCATACAGTTAGAGGTCAAATAGTAGATGTATTGATTTCAAAATTATCTAATTGTACTGTTAGAAGATATTAAAATAAATGCAAAATTATTATGGAATGATAGTGACACCAATATAATTAACTTCTTTTTTTTCTTTGGATATTATGCCAGCTAAAGTCAGTGAATGTTATGGATAGAAACTGAATTTTATGCCTCACTTGAGAAAAGTAATCAGGTGTGCTGAAGATACAGTAGTCTGCGGAATCCTTTGCAGATATATGTTAGGTTTTGAATATGTGAGGAAGGGAAAGGAGCTAATGGTGAAGAACATTTATCTATGACCTTTCTCTTTTTCTCCCTTTATTAGAAATACTCCAACTAAGTAAAGGAGTATATGTATTTTCTTCATACTGTGGAAGTATACATTTTCCTTACCTCCTACACTATATTAATGTCAGCAGAAACTAAACTAGAAATTCCTGCCTATCTGGTGTACAAGGTATGGGTTTAAAAATTGATATCACTCTATGTTGAGTTGATAAATTGAAGTGATGTCTATAGCTGTGAAATGTAAGTATTCATTTTAAAACATATTTTGAAAGCAGACAGCTTTGTTTGTTTTTTAAAGACATAAACTTGAGAGATTTTGTTGATTCCCAACCTAGTCATACATCTTTCCTTTAAAACAGCATTGACATGAGATTAACAACAGCTTTAGAACCTCCACAGTGCTAGTGCTATAATATACCATATTTGCAGATTCCTGCTGTTCCTCTCTATTCCACAAAAGGAACAGTAAAAAAAATAAAGCTGTGTATTGTTTCTGTCTCTCACAAAGTATCAATTTCTGAGTGTATCGTTGCATAAAAAATTTTTGTTGAGAATGGAATTTAAATTGAATAGAACTGTGCTATCAAATAGATAGCTGGAAATAATTGGCAGGCATGGTTTAACTCAGAATTGAATTCAGACTTGGATAGCACTGCAAATTTATTTATCTGAAAAGTTACTTGTACAGTGTATAGTCTTTTTATGGAAACTACATGAAGCAAGAAGAAAGGAAATGAAACAACAAAAATCCCTATAATAGCTTTCAATTTCTTAAGGTCCTATAAATATTTGTCTTTGCAATTCTCTGTGATGGAAAATATTTAAATTGATTCAAACAACCTTTCCTTTCTGAAACAAAACTAAAAGCAAAAAGTAATTATTTAGTAAGACTCCGTAATTAATTAATTTTTCCTAGTATCTCACAATTATTAAATGTTTGCTATATGTACAGAATAAATACGGAAAAGGATTTCTGTGTGTGAATTTAAGGAGATTTTTATTACCAAGATACATTGTTATTGTCTGCATTCTCACTGTTCTGACTGTTCTGAATAAAAAGCAAAAGATCTCCAAAACCATAACCCCCAAAAATATGGCCAAGAACTGAAAACTGCAGTAGAGAAAGCTATTAAATTTGAAGTATGGTGCCATAGCAATGAAGCCACTAAAATTTTAGAATGTGACTTAACATAAAGTAGTACAAAGTGTTCTTAATATTTAAAGTCTAGATACAATGCGCATATATGAATCACATTACCATTTCTACTGTAAATGAAAAGAATAGAAATTTTCTCAGCCATATCATCCTCAAAAATAAAATATTACAAATATTCTAAATACTTCCTGACTTCCTTTAATTCCCTTTCCTAACATTTCTTTGCCTGCTAATATTATAAATGGCACAATTACAATATGTAATTATAATATAATTACTAATTTCCTTAAAATTTTAGTAATGCCCATAGATATGTTCCCTTTGGATTTTAATTCTTGGGACATAAGCCTCAAAGGTTCAGGAACCATGTGTTGCAATGTGTGCTGAGAATCAGGACCGAAACATCTTAAATTGTCAAAATATTTTCTGCTTAATTCTCTAGGACACACAGAGACTAACTGTAACTGATGCAAATGCACATATTCTAGACAGGAACTTATAAAGGAGGGAGGTATTGAAGATTTCCAATTTGTGAGTCTGGAAACTGCTGATCTAGCATATGTATAAATGTATCTACACACACATAAATGTAGCGTAGTTTAATAGACCATATAATATGACTACGTGAAGAAGACTTACAAAACTGTTATCTAAATATTTCTCTTTTGGTTACTAGTTTTGTAAAAATTACCATCCAGGAATTTAAAATATTACAGTTGCTTCTAAAAAATATTCACTAAACTTATTTCTTCCTTTGATTTTTTTTTTTCTAGAGTCTTGGTTTGTTTTTCTGGAAAAATAAACCAACCAAACAAAAAAGCAACCACAAAAAAATACCAAGCCAATCAACAACAACAAAAAAACCCCAAACCTACCAAGACATAATTACTGAAATTGATCAAAATGAAAAATATTTACATGACATGAAAAGTACTTTAGTAAAATGCACATTTCAATTGGATTAGAATTGCCACAACATATTTTTTGACGAATGAATTGCAAATAACAAAGCTTTGGGTCAGTTATTTGCTAAGTTTTCTTGAAGGAGAGTTGTCTTCGTTTTACTTAGACCCTTCACCCTAAGTGAAAGCTAAGCAATATTTTAATACAATAATTTTCATAATCAAAATTTTCATAATTGAAATTTTCATAATCAAGATTTGAAAGGATGTGTTTCATTGCTCTAAAGCTTGCTTTCCTCTGAAGTCTGCTTCTCTTCCACAGTACACTCACGCTGTGGGAGCAGAGAGAAGAAACCAGCCTCTTTTATCTCTCATAGCACCTTCATGCAGGTGGGAAAAGGCAAGATTGTTACTCATGTTCTTTTCCTATGTGAACGTATAGATCTCAGACTATCTAATCTGTTGGGGTTTCTACATGTGACCTCAATAATAGTGGCATGGATGAGGGATAAATGTAGGTAATTGTAGCTAATGTTAGATTATATCCTAAATACCTTTTATGAAAAGGATTCCTAAGACAGTGCATTGGAAGTAAAAGACATAGGACGGTTCCAAAGAGGCAAAATTACTTTCCTTGTTTCTTACATGTACAGAGATAAAAAATCCTTTGCTCTAAAGGAAAACCATGAGAAAACAGTGGGGAATGATCTTTCAATGATGTTTTGGGGTGGAGGACAAATAAATTTGACAATAGAAATTAATTAGAAACATTAGAAATGGGTTATCGTTATTATAATATTCTGCAGATAACTTAGTAGTAAAAGGAAAACAAGGGAAGATACGGATCTGCTGCTGAGTCAGGCAGAGCACCTGGTGTGACAAGGTATATGAAGGCCAAAGTACACAGTGTTGTCTTTGCTTCAGTCTGGACTAGTTAAGACCATCTTCAGGAATGCTAGATGCCTGAACCTGTGGGAAAATCTGGAGGAAGAGAGCTTTCCCTTGGTGAAAGAGAGTCATGTTAGAGAACATTTAAACAAATTTTATGTAAATGAGTCAAACTTTATGTGATGCACCAACAAGAGCTGAGGAAAGTGGCTGATGCATTGCAAAATCACTCTTGATATCTCCAAACATGTGAAGGAGAAGAAGGGGTCAGGGAGTTATCAGCAATGAGATGACTGGTTTGATGGACGAAGGGAGAGCAGTGAATGTTGTTTATTTTGAATTTAGCTAGGCTCTCAACATGCTTCCTACTAACATCCTCACTGTCAAACTGATGAAGTATGGAAAACATCAGTGGACAATGAGGTAGGTTGCAAACGTCAACACTAGGGCCAATGTTACTTAGCATCTTAATGGCCTCAACTATAAGACAGACTGTACCCTTCCTTCACAGAAAGAGTGGTCGGGCATTGGAATAGGCTGCCCAGGGAGGTGGTTGAGTCACCATCCTTGGTCGTGTTTAAGAGCCATTTAGATACAGTGTTGGGGGACATGGTGTAGGGGAGAAATTTGTAGAGTAGGGTAGATGGTTGGACTCAATGATCCCAAGGGTCTCTTCCAATCTAAATGATTCTATGATTCTTAGCCAGCCAACCAAGACTAACGGTTGGTGCACCAGATGGGTGTGCTACCATTCAGAGGGATCTCAGCAAGCTGGAGAAACAGGATGAGAGGAATCTCATGAAGTTTTACAAAGGAAAGCATGTAGTCCTTTCACTGAGGAGGAATAACGCCATGCACCAGTACAGAGTGAATGCAAATGAGCTGGAAAGGACCTGGGGATCTTGCTGAACATCAATTTGACTGTGAGCCACCAGTGCACCCTTGCAACAAAGAAGGCCAACAGCCTGGTAGGTTATATTAGGAAGATATTTTAATTAGTCCCTTCTAATTCCTACATGATCATTCAAAATAAAATTACAATAACACAAACAGACCATAAAAAAATGAATGAATAAATAAATAAAATCCAACCAAATTAATTCACTGATGCATGGCATTGCTCTAAAGGTATGAACAAGCTATAAATATTGTACACCTACCCCAGCTGGATCCTTATACATTTTGTTTTACTAAACAGTGTTAAGTAATTAACACTGCTATAAAATAGAAGACTGAATCTGTCTAAAAAATGCAGGGATAGCATTAAATTTCTACACTTAAAGCAGAGAATTACTTTTTTTTTTCCCAAGGCACAGTGTAAAACACTCCTCATTTACATCCTTGTCACTTACAATCATATTACCTTGTATTGCTGAGGAAAGGTGCAAAAAGAAAATAGAAAAATTGCCATTGAAAGCTTAATTTTTAATTTACTAGTGTTTGCCAATTTTAATCTTATTTTTTAACCTGCTTGAATGTCAAAGTTTATATTTTATTACTAAAATAGACTCATCAGAACAGTCTGGTATGTGTTCAGACTGAAAAAGATGTATCTAATGAACATATATTTCCCATTGCAGGTAAGTGAAAATATTAAAGCAAGATATTTTCACCTAAATATAAAAGAAATATTTCAAATGCTAGATTTAAGGTTGCAAACTAGAAAAGTCACAAAACCTTACTTGTTATTTTTAGTTTAAAACATATGAGGCTTTTTGGCATTCATTTTTTTATTCTGTTTTAAAGAGCAATTGGCAAATAAAAAAGCTGAGATTATTTATTATTTTTTTTCTAAACCAAGGAGACATGTTATTAGTATAGGAATTACATATTTTGGAAGGTCTAATTATTACAGATTTTACGATTCAGACTTTTAAAACAGATATGAAGCATCTTTAAAATAACCCTTGAACTACTCATTAGAATTGCAATGACTTTTGAAATGTTTTTAACAACTGTGAAATAATATCACTTTGAAAGTTAATTATTTTTAATTTAGTAATACACTGTAATTTGATTAGGATGTCATCTGATAACAGAAAAGTATGTAAGTGAAAAAGGATGTGCTGCATCTAGCTCAAGATTGTAGGGGATGACCTTAAGTGAAGGACAAATTTCTATAAAGTATTGAAAGGGGGAAGGGGAAGAGTAGAAATATGTGTAGAAAATGATAAATGAATCTGATTTTTACTTTTTTAAAATAATGGATTGGCCAAATATACATCTCACAGATGTATCTTAAATAGCTTAAATACTGACAACAATTCTGTGAAACAATAACTGGTTCTTTGGAAGGAATGCCTTTTTGTAAACTTCTGTGTCTGAATGTAAGCTACCCTTTGCAACTCCTACTCCCTCTTTATTTTCTGGTGTTTAGAATAAGTCTAAAATGTATAAAGACTCAGTAATAAAGCTGGATTATGAATAAATATAGTAGAATCTTTACTTAACCACTACTTCTGAAGTGGCCTTGGAGTACGAGGATTCTCTTGCCTTGAAAATATTGATCCTTAACACCCGTTTTCCGCAAGCAGAGGTGGTGATGGTGGTGGGTTTGTTCCAATAAATTACCAGCATCTGAGATTCCTCACAAGCTGATCTTGGTGGTGGGGTCACTTTCTCAAGTTTAGAGTACAGTTGACATTACTTTTATGTTTCCTTTTTATGGTATGTTTCCTGTTCCCTGATTCCCAACTGAAGTGTGGAAGTGTCACAACTGCCGACCATCCAGTGACACTGGTGACTGCTTGTCGGGCAGTGACTGCTGGGGTCTCTCAGGCCATGTCTGCCCCCTCTCTCTGGAGGGGGAATAACTGACAAGGTTGAGGAAAAGGACTGTCCCAGCCCATCCTAACCAGCTC
Organism: Tringa solitaria; assembly: GCA_026413425.1. Taxonomy (NCBI): domain Eukaryota; kingdom Metazoa; phylum Chordata; class Aves; order Charadriiformes; family Scolopacidae; genus Tringa; species Tringa solitaria. Next base: position 162,729,196 of record JAOXJM010000001.1, read on the forward strand.
TAACGGTGGTATGAGCATCCCACTGGAGCCAAAATGGAGGGGGAGCTCCTGGCACCCTGGCTCAGATGTGCTTAAGGAAAAATGGCAGCATGAGGGGCAGGAAACACATAGAGTACACATGGAAAGAGAAAAGGAGAGCGCAGAGAAGAACAGTAAAAAGTTCATTGTTGAGGACGTAGCTAAAGAGGCAATTTTGGAAGGAGATGCAATGTGCAAGAGGCAGTACTCCTGCGGGGCTGAGAAACCCGCTGTAGAGCAGGGACATCCCCATGGGACTGCAGTCTGTGAGCAATGCTCAGTGGGACTGGGACATCCCTGAGGTGACCCATGCTGGAGCAGAAAAAAATGAGTAAACAACAGGGCCTTACTCTTCTGCACTGCCTGTTGCCTTGCTGAGGGAATTGGGAGAGCCTGTGTGTAACACATAGTGAAAACAAGGGAAGGATCAACTTGGAAGGGGTAAGTGAGGTGTTTGCCTAAGTGTATGTTAATTGTTTAATTCTTTATTTTTCCCACAATACTCCAATCAATAATTCAAAGTTTGTATGAATTGGCAATGAATTCAATTAAGTAAAATTCCCCAAGTAACAGGTAAAATAGCTGAAAGTACAACCACCAAACAAATGCTATCACATCTAAAGCATGCTTGCAAACAGCTCAGGACAAGGTAAACCCTGAAACATCCTGAGACCCTGACCTTCCAAGTGATTACAAAGCCTACTGTGCAAGTAGATACTTGAGGGGGAAAAAAAGATAGAGAAAAAGTATAGATTAAGCATTTTTTGAGCTGATCCATACCTAGACCATAGTGACTGTGCTAAAAATTAGTACAGCACAGTGAGCCTCTCACAGTGAATTTTTTAGTGCAGAGGGCCAAATTGTATATATTTTTGGGTTGGTAAGGGAGAATGATTTCTCTAGCCTAAATCTAATGTGGTCCTATGGATTGAACAAATATTAGCCCTTAGACCATATAGGGTGTGCTTGTGGAACGCATCTTTCAGCGTAGTTTCATACAAAAAGAATCCAGGTTGCAAGCTTCAACACTGCTTTAAAATGGAAAAATGCCTTAAATGTAGAAAACTATGAGTTTCCCTTCCTTCTAAAGTGAACATCTGATTGAAATAAAAAAAAAAGTAAAATGAAAAAAACCTGAAAAATTCTTCATTTAATAGCCATGGATGAAACTACTGCCTTATAGTGTGTCTTTGAATCCTTTCTTTATCCTCTACAGCTAAAAAGTATTGGTTTACTTCTGTGCCAAGAGATTTCAAAGTTCAATTATTGCATGCAAAACCATTTTTATTCTGTTCATTTTCTAAGTCTGATGTGTCCGAAAACTTCGTTCCCCTTATCTGTTCTGGTGTTGAATAGTATTCCTTTATTTCCCTTGTTTGAGCCCTATTTGATTACACAGATCATTGGTGCTGGTCCCATCATTTTGCTCCAATGAACCTTTTACAACTGAAAGATTTCTCATCTATTTCCAATCTATCATTTAAAGCTATTTTATATTCAGATCATCACTTAAAAATGGGCTTTTTAGGGTTGTCCAAAGAGGTGTCCTGGCAGGCTTGGATCTGCAGATTTCTTCTCTACCCTCAGTAGTCAATAAATGTTATTTTCCAATCATTTTTAAACTCATTTCAAACCTAAACTTGCTCTGTCCCATACAGGGGTAGTTCCTGGACTCTTAGAGAAGACAACTCTGCAGCCCCTCCACTCTCAAAACCTTTTCATGTAAAATCAGTACATGTGTATATATGAATTCATATTAGGCCAGTGGGATTGCAAGGGTCTGTCTGTTTTCATTAGTCTTTTGCTAACATTGATAGGAAACTGGGGAGCTTCTTTTCTCCAACTGTTCAATACACCAATTTACATAAGAATAATGCTGTAACTGTAAAGACAAGATGCACATTTAAAAATCATCATCAAATCAACTTCACAATACTTAATAAATATTCATTTTGAAAATTCCATTTAACATTTTTGGAGTGAGACAACATTACTTTTCTTTGCAATATGCAAATTTGGCATAATAATGTTGTAATTTAATTATACAGTTAGTATAATGAAACTACTTAGGTTAAAAGAATGTAATTTATGGCAAACACTGTAAAGAACTAGTGTTATCTATATGAACCACACAGCTCAGATATTTCTGTTCAATATTTTAAATTGCCAGTATTATCCCCCAACACAATTCCTCCACAATTAAAGCCTTCCTGGCTTATTAGAAGGATCCTAGACAATATGGTTACATTATCATTCCCATGCTGGTCATACAAGAGAGATACTCTTGTTTTCCTGTTGCATTGTTATTCCCTCTCTTTGTTCCTGTGGTGGACCTATATCATTAGAGCCAAATTCAACTAAAATCTGAATATTTAATGAACAATTTTTCATTTCACTTTGTGGCAATCTCTCCATATATACATATCTCTGTCTCTACCTCTATATAAAAGAGCGTTCGGGTCCACTTGTGTGATTTAATTGAAAGAACAGTTCACTATTTACTGCTGTATCAGTTTTTTCTACCATGAAAGTCATGAGTCAAGAATATCACAAAATTTAGCAACTAAACTAAAATCCCCACAATTTGGAGTCTTTAACTTTCCTTCTCTCATGGAAATCTTCATTGTGCATTTGAATCATACTTATATTTTTATATGAAACTATATATTATTAATTACAGGTTTGATATGATCTCATGACTTTTGAAACTGAGCTTTAAGTAACACATTTGGTATGGTAGGAGTCATGATAAATTCTGTTATCTAGTGGCAATTTACCTCATAGCAATATTTCTGTAATGAAACACATTCATAAGTAGACATGCTTATTTACCTCCAAAAACATTTCTAGCTTGCATATTCCAAGTAATATTATTTGATATAATGAATGAATGCTTCAAAGATGACAAGCACAGAGTAATTTGAATAATTGTATGCTATGCTAACTGACCAACAATTCTTCAAAAAAAGTTAATTTTCTAGGAGTTTCCATTCAGAGAGGTCTGAATCCATATACCATAGCCCCACACTTAAAACTGGAGACAGTTTGTTCTGTATATATCTAATAGTAAATGCTGACTTTTTATGTCAATAATTGCATTTTTACCAGATGGAGAGCACAGACTCTAGTCCAAAAGAATTGGAAAAAGGCTTTGGAAACATCAGGGAAAACAGCAGGGAACAAACTGGAAACAGTGTTGCTGGCAAGTGGAAGTCAGATGAGGAAGAACAAGAGACAGCTGTAGGTATGCTGATATTCAGCAGTAGGCTTGCTAAAAAATCAAAATTTTCCAGGGTGCTTGAAGAACCAGAAGCAGCAAAATCACAGAGGACTGGAAGGGTTCATTATAGAACATATATGGTAAGCAATTACAGAACAAATACTGTAGGCAAATGACTAAGAGAAAACAAATTTAAAAAAAAAAAAAAAAAAGGAAGGAAGGGGAGAGGGAGAGGGCAAAGAAAAAAGGGAAACAGAGAAGAGAGAAACACCACATCACTCAAAATATATATACATTATATAATTTTGCTTTAAAGGTCAGTGCAAAAGAAATAGCTCTCTTTTTATTTGTTTGTTTGTGTTTTGGTTTTTTTTTGTTTTGTTTTAACCCAACATAAAGATTCTTTGTCATGGAATTTAACATGTTAAAAAAAAATACTATAAGCTGTGATTGGGTAAAATTAGTTGAATTGAAATGAAAAAAATATTTTCTATTCCCATAAGACTGATTGATTACAGATTCTTCTTGGGATATTAAAAACTTAAGACAGGTTTATTAGTACCATATGTCCTAGAATGGAAAAACAAATACTGAGCCATCTGAATTGCTCATTCTCCTACTTTCTTGAGTAGCAATAATGCCGGTGTCTCAATAAGAGGTAACGTTGAGAGTTAAATATAAACCTCATTATTTCACAAAATGCAAACAGACAAAATCTAAAGATAAAGACACAGCATCGGGTCTCCAAGACAAAGTAAAATTTTTAAGGTACACATTTTTGCTTGACTGTCAGGGTTTATCAGGAACATCTTTAGAAACATTCTAAAGACAAAATCAAACAGCAGCAAATATTGAGGACTCTAAATTACTGAAAGATACTACTCAAATATTTTTGTTTCACAAGTGGCATCTTGTTTGGTTTCACAAGCAACAGGGAAAACACAAAGCCTCTGTACACCCAGGACAGATTCCAATTGTGGAAAACTAAGCAAGCAAATGTATGTTTAGAAGATTTACAGGAAAGGAACATACAGTGAAAATATCTGAGGAATTGACATTGCTGGAGGTCAATTCCATATATTTTCATAAGCAATAATAATTGTTAATGTTAGTTATTTTGAAGTCGTATTTCCTGTGTTGATCTTCAGTGTAAGTTTACTTTTTTATTTTCTATTTTTCTTTCTTCATTTTTTTCAGCAACATAAAAGTCCCAAAATGTCAACCATTTAGGAGAATGAAATTTTGGAAAATTTTAGAAATTTGGATAATTGTTATTTAATTTAGTAAATCTTTATTAGAGACAGTTAATTTCTCATCATGAAATACCTTGAATACAGTTTCAAAGTATATCCTTAAAACCCTCTGAGGTCTCTGTGTTAGGCAGAATAGACATTCCATCCTCAGAACATAACTGAGCATGTTGTGGTAGGTGCTTTAGGCATGTAGGGGCATTTAAGGAAAAATATTTATAGATACATATGCTCGTATGTATATATAGAATCTTTCCGTTGCTCCAAGTTAATCTCTCAATGACAGAAATGAAGAGCAAGGAGGTAACACACATGATATTTGATGGATAAAAAGAAGTCCCTGATTCAAATATTGAACAATATTTTGGGGAGTGAGAGCTTTATAAATAATAGAATTCTGTTGAGGCTGAAAACAGGAAAGCTAGCTGGGAAAGCTGTCTCTGTTCTTTCTACAGGTCACAGCTTTGTGAACAACTGAGGTAGGAGTACGATCGACATTAGCTACATTTAGATTCTGGAGTCATTGTCACAGAGATCTATACTTTGTATTCAAATATACTTGGATACTTTAAAAAAAATTGTATATTTATATCCTCTCCTAAAATTACTTTTTTTGGTGAAGTATTCTTCAGCACTTTGGATATAACCATGAGAAAGATAGAATGAATACATATTTTTGGTTTTGTTCATTTTGTTTCCTAGCTGAGTATGAATAAAACAAGAGAAATGTAATGAACACATTTGTTGTCATTCTTTATATCTATTTATTACACATCACCTTTTTCACAATTTCAGATGGAAATATTTTTCTACAAACACTGAAATTACTGTAGATGTATTTCATCATGCTTCTAATTTCAGGTTTCTATTGGTTTATAATCTTTAAATTAATTATTAACTCATTTTGGTGTTGGGGACACTACTAAATTTGTTTTCACATCATGGTAGACGAGTATAATTCTTACTTACCCAGAAGAGCTCTCACAATAATCTATCTGGTCTAACGTCTCCCGCTCAAAGCAGAGATAACTTCAAAATTAGATTGTTCAGGATGGAAATTTCACAGCTTCCATGGGTAACCTGTTCCGATGCTTAACCATCTTCATTGTGAAGAAAATTTTTCTGAAGTCTGAACAGAATTTGGAAACTTGTGTCTGTTGCTTCTCACCTTATCACTCTGCACTCTGAAAAGAATCTGGTTCTGTTTCTTTACAATCTCCTGTTAGCTAGCTAAAAATAGAATTGGATCCACTCTGTCTTCTGTTCCGTAGGGTAAACAAATCCAACTCAGCTTATTGTGGGCCAGACAAGCCCTGACCATGTTGGTGGCCTTCTACTATGCTCATTCCAATGTACCCTGCCTCTCCTGAACTGAGAAGCTCAGAAACGCGCACAGTGATGTAGTTGCTGGTTCATAACTGCTGAATAGAGAGGAGTAATCACTACTCTATATCTCCTGGCTACATTTAGCCTTAATGAACCACTTCTAACACATATTCAATTTGTTGTACACCATCTCTTTCCCCTCACCACCCCCACCCCCGTTTTATTTTTCTGCAGGTTGGATACCTACTTAGCTTATCTAAACCCTTCAAAGGGTTAATCTGTCATGTGCAGGGCTTCTCATTTGTCTTTGTTCAAATTCATGAAGTTCCTACTGTTCCATTCCTTCTGTGTGTCACAATATCTCTGGATGGAGGTCTTACCATCTAGAATATTATCTACTCCCAGTTTCATGTCACAGATGAGTTAGGTAGCCCTATCCTTCATCTCATCGATTTTGTTAATGGACACTACAGTACTGACCCCTGAGGAACACTTTTCTCTAATTGGTGACCAATTAACCTTTGAACAATTATTGTTGATGAACACATTTTGAGCCAAATGGTCCAGCCAGTTATTTATATACTAAGTAGTACACCCAGACGGTCTGTATTTCTCTAATTTGTTTAGAAGGATACTTCTGGAGGTATTATGGAAAGCTCTGGTAAAATCAAAGTAAATTACATCCGTTGCTCTCCCCTTATCCACAGAACCAGAGCAGTCATAGTATCAATCAGGTTGATCAGGCACAATTTTCCCTTGGTGAACCTTTGTCAGCTCTACTCGAACACCTTCTTGTCCTTCATGTGTCTAGAATGTTGGAAAAGTTTTCCAGGAAAATTTCCTCCATAATCTTTCCACAGTTTGAAGTGAGGATGACTGTAGATCCTTCCTGTTTTGAAGATGGGCATCACACCAGTGTTTTTCTAGACATTAGAGACTTTCCCCTCCCCCCAAATTAATAGAAAACAGCCTCTCAATTGAATAAAATCACCACTTTAGCATAATTGGATACATCCCATCCCGTTCCATAGATTTCTATATATCTTACTTATCTGTGTAGTCCTTAAGTCTGTGAACCTTGTGAAGTTCAGCAAGACCAAATGCAAGGTCCTGCACCTGGGTCAGGGCAATCCCCAGTATCAGTTCATTGGGTTCATTCTGGTTCATTGAGACCAGACCTATAAACTTGGGGATACTACTTGACAAAAAGGTTGATAAAAGTCATCAGTGAACAGCCCAGAAAGCCGATCTGGGCTTAAATTTACATCCCAGACAGATTTTAGAGTCCAGATTTTACAGCCAATCCTATTTTGGGGTACATAAAAAGAAATGTGGCCAGGAAGTCGAGGGAGGTGTTTCTTCCTCCCTTCGCTCTCATGAGTCCTCACCTGAAATATTTTATCCGGTTCTGTGATAATTAAAGAGAGCTTATAAAAAAGATGGAAAGTCACTTTTTACCAGGGCTTGTAGTGACAGGACATGGGGTAATGGTTTTTAACTGAAAGAGGGTAGATTTCGATTGGACATAGGGAAGAATTTTTTTTATGTTGAGGGTGGTGAGACACTGGAACAGGTTGCCCAGAGAAGCTGTGAATGTCCCATCACTGGAAATGTTCAGGGTCAGGTTGAATAGGGCTTTGAGCAACCTGATCTAGTGAAAAATATGCCTGTCCACAGCAGGGGGCTTGGAACTAGGTGGCCTTTAAAGGTGCCTTCCAACCCAAACCATTCTATGATTCTACAAAATCAGTCCTTTTCTTCTGTGTTACATAGGTCTTTGCCTCAATCTTTGCTCCTAATTTAGACTATCTGGGAGCCAATAAAGTCAATAAAGACTGAGGCAAAAAAGCCTTCAGTGCTTCATTCTTTTCTGTTGCCTTTATAACATACAATAATGTCCCCTCGTTTTCTTGGTTTTACTTTTGCTGGTGATATAACTGTAGAATTCCCTCTTGTTGCCCTTCACATCCTCAGCCAATCTGAATGCTAGAAACATTCTGGTCTTTCCAGTTCTCTGTCTGCAGACACAGAAACGCCTGTACTCCTCCTTGATAGCCTGTCCCTACTTCCACCTCCTGTATACCTTTTTTTTTGTTTGAGCTCAGTCAAACACATTCAGCAAAGCTGGCCTTTTCTTGGAGATCAATGTGGATTGTTCTGGTGCTTTGAAAACTGTGTCTTTAAAAACTGATGAGGTGTCTCTACCCTTTATGGTAGAGGTTTTCCTAAGAAATCTTCTTACTATATCCCTAAACTAGCAACAATCTGTTATCCTGAAATCTTTAGTTTGCAACTTTTCTTTCTCACTGCCCTGAGGTAAGAAAAAGGTAGATAAGAGTAAGTTTTCTTGTTTGTAAATTTTTAGAGAAGTATTACCAATGAGTTTTTTCTATAATAGTTTTGTGATAAATATTAATATTATTGTAACTGGACTCATAATAACTGCTTGCTGTATTTTGCATAGATCCTCAAGATTTTACCTAAGCTTACACTAAGTCTTGGGGGCTCCCCATACCCAGTGTATTACCTTTTTGCATAGAATGTGAATTTGAACATAGTAAATACTTTGAAAAGTGTGTGTTTCTAAAGGATTGCTGACTAGGCTGGTAAAAAAAAAAACCCTACTCTGTTCTGCATAATTGCATTGTGAAGTCCATTATTTCTGACTTATGTTTGTTACTAATTTCCTAGTTCTTGTTGCTGTGCAGGATACATTCACAGAGTGAATAAAGTATAACATGAAATGTCAATGTCTTGTGAACTCTAGGCATAGTTTTAAATAGTGGCTTTGGATAGTCAAGATCTGGTAAATTCTTCTTTACTTCATATACACCAGCCACTGCATGTCGGTGTGTGTGTGTATATATATTAGAGATATGAGAAGGATTGTTTACTGGCAAGAAAAATTGTGTCACTTTATCTCAGTGGCTTTCTTACAACAGAATAATGCACATTAGAGTATTCAGAGAATTTCAGGCAGCAGCTGTTTAAATAGTGGAAAACAATACATGGTGTCAGCAGGGGAATCTTGATGCAAACCTAGCCATTCAAAAAGTATAAGGACAATGTCCAAATGTTGAAAAAAAAAATAATTAAATAATATTGATGATTTGTGTACCAGATATTCATCTATCAACCACTCTCATTAAAGCTGAAGGTGATTGGATTAAGAAGAAAAGTTTCAAATCATTACTGATGTGGAAAACAAGCCAAGAGTAGATGTACTCAGCCTCAAATTTTATTAAGGCCACTTATCCTTGAAGTTGAAAAGGTAATTGAATAGTGCAGTCTTCAGTGGCATGATGAATGTTTTGTCCACCTCAAAATAGTATTTAAAACTTGTTCATATTATTTCATATATCTTCAGAAGACAAATGAACTTTTTCTGTCTCAGTCCTATGCTGTAAAACATGAAAAAGCCCACAAGAAGACTCCCAAATCTGCCATTGGCACCTGCATAAACAAATCAACCCAAATGTCTATACAGTTCTTGCAGAGAGACTCCTGAGCTTTCATCTGAATGTTTTTATAAGGACTGTCTTACTTAGAATATTGAATATGGCAAATGTCATAGGAGAAACAACTATACATATGTCCTGAGGAAGAAATGAGTCTTATATAGATGATGAGAGTGAGAAAGCCTTCTTGGTCACATTCTAACAAACCAGTTCAGTAGTTTTGGACAACGTGACACTTCAGATATTTTGATCCTGGTTCATAACTAAAATTCATGCTTGTTGTGGTTTAACCCAGTAGGCAGCTAAGTACCACACAGCTACTCACTCATTCAGTTTAATAAGTGAAAAACCTAGCCTCCCAAAACCAGACCAAACCAAAACCAAGAATAAAAAATGATGCAAAACTCCCGCAACAATTTCTCGCCACCAGCTGACCAATGCCCCTCCAATGCCCAAGTAAATGCTGTCCTGGGAAACTTCCATCACAGTTTTATTGCTGAGCACAATTTCATATGGTATGGAATATCCTTTTGGTCAGTTGGGATCAGCTATCCTGGTTGTATCATCTTCCAGCTTCTTATGCACCCCCGGCCTACTCAGTGGTGGGTCAATGTGAGAAGCAAAAAAACCTTGAATCTGTGTAAGCACTGCTCAGCAATTGCTAAAACATCCCTCTGTTACTAACCCTGTTTTCATCACAAATCTGAAACATTGCATGATACAAGCTACTATGAAGGCAATTAATTCTTCCCAACCAAAACCAGTACATTTATTCAGGTCTGTGTTGAGGTGAAGAGTCTGATATTACAAACACACAGTTACAATTTGCAGTTTACCTTTTCTCATCTCAGGCTTATCAGTAGAGAAAAAAATTGCTTCACAAAACAATTCATTGAAGACTTGTGGAAAACGGAATAGAGCTTTGAGAAAAATATGTCATCTACTTAATATAGAGTCAAATACTTCAAGTACTGTACTGAACTTTGGGCAAAAAATTAAGTGTATTACAGAGATTGAGACTGTATCTCATAGATTAAAAGTAAACAAAATTCCCTAAATTCTTTACCCAAATGGAAAAAGTAGACAACCCTATATGATTATGTTCAAACATTTAAGTCTTTTTGTTCATGTGGCTTTGAGTTTTGTTTGTTCTGTTGGTTTGGGTTTTTTTTGTTGTTTTTTTC
>JAOXJM010000001.1:162741830-162752122 GCA_026413425.1 Tringa solitaria
AGGCTTAGCTGCAAAGTAAAATTACTGAACAGAAAATTGGTTCTGTTTTACCTCAAACCAAGACACAGAAAAAAGGCAAAATTATTTTTAATATGAATGAGTATTCCCATATCCATTGGCACTTTTTTTTTTTCTGTAAACAGATAAGTTGAGGTTAACAACTGGGGCACGTTCAACAGCTAGAGAATTTTTAATTAGGCTTTGTGTGCTTAATCGTGAAATAAATTATTATTCTTCAGGGCAGTAAATGCCCACAAAAGATGTAAGTTGTAAGGGGTAAGTGTTATTATAAACAATACTTTTAGAAATGCTGTCATTTATGAGTTTCAATGCCTATACAGTTTGAATTTTTGAGAGATGCTTGTTATTTATAAGTTTTTTTCTGAATGCTACTGCAAACAGATTTCAATCTGAGTGTTCATGAACTGCACACTTGGTCATTTCTATCATTAGTTTCTCTCTTTTGAAGGGTATAAGTCACAACTACTTTTATAACACACGAATCACAAATAATACTGTGAATAACCAACATCGTAGGATTGATGGTCATGTGTATCATTTACAGGCATACACAGACATTTACCCAATTATTCAGAAACATCTTGAATGCTTACAAAAAAAATACGAATCACAATATTTTATCAAACTTTATAAATAAGTACAATAAATTACAACAAAACAAAACAAAACCCCAAACTTTTTTACTCTACGAATGTTTAAACACTGGAACAAGTTACCCAGAGATTGTGGAGACTCCATCCTTAGAGACATGCCAAATTTTATTGCAAACAACCCTGAAGAATTTGCAATGTGTGATCCTGCTTTGAGCAAGAGTCTGGACTATATGATCTCCAGAAGTCCCTTCTGATTTCAATCATTTAACATTTCTACCAATTTCACCATTTTGTTTCTTTTAAGCTAATTTTCTTAAGCACTATAGCAAGTGACTAAGAGACATTGTTTTAAAGAGATGATATGCTTCTTATATATAATCTCTTCAGACACCACAAAGGTGGGTAGGAAACCTGGTCTGTACACTGAGACCTCAGGCACCACAGTACTAAGAGAATTAAAATCTTCTAAGAGAATGTAAACACTACAATATCATATTTGTGGCTTCTGTTTCTGTAAGCTTTAATTCATGAAGCTTAATTATGAATTTGCAAATATTTCCTCCTTTTTGTTTATGATCTCCATGTATCATCTAAACTAATCAAGGACAGAGTATATTAGTACTGAGAAACAGTAGCTTCTAACAATTTTTGGATCATAAAACCAGATCTAAAGTATCAAATTCCTAATGTAGAATGAATACTTTGAGCAGTATTAAAAGTTATATTGAAATATGCATCAGATTAACCATGACTGGCTGCCAGACCCTCACCCAGCCTCCCACTCACTCCCCCTCCTTAGCAGGACAGGGAGAGAACTGCGGATGCTAGAGGAAGGGTAAGTTGTAGGAAAGAAACAATGGCATAGAGGACCATTTTTCTATTGTATATTCTTATTCAATGTTAACCTCTTTCTTTCTTTAAAAGGAATGATTTTAAGTCCGCCATGCCAGAAGGGTTACTTATTACTGGGAAGCTAATCATAAAAAGCAAAGGAACCTTGAAAAGTTCCTTGTTTAGTATTTCAGAGATATTATCAACACAGAGCACATATAAAAATTACCTTTATACATACATGTGTAGAAATATGAGCACATGTGAACACATATATGCACAGATACCTGTTGCAGGTGGAGTCCAAGTCAGCCTGGTTTAGGCATATAACTTTTTCTATCCTTCTGAACAAATTGTCTGTGTTCCCTAGGATGTTTGTGAAGGTCTGTATAGACCTTCCTAAAACTTCAGGGTGAGATCTTGTTTGCCTAAGGATTAGGTACTTAAAATTGAGGCCAATAATTTTCCCTGGTTTCTTAAAACACAATATTGAGAAACAGATCTCAAACAAATTAGAAAATTGTCAATCTCTCTGATAAAAAAATCTCATATAGGTCCTAGGAGGGTGGTCTAAAAGTCGCGCAAAACAAAAAATATCAAGTAAAGTGCAAGAAAGATTTCCTTACTATTCATTAACATTCTAAATTTCTCTTGTACCCCTGTGGGTATTCTGTGGACAGTAGAATAACAGCTGGAACTGAAAAAGGAGCAACATTATCTGAATATTTGTCAGCTGGTGAGAAGCATATGTGGGAGCTCTCAATTTATTTACCTGTAGCAAATGAAGCCCATTTCTCTCACTTTTGGGGTAAATTCTGCAACCATCAAAATGTAGCATCATGTCTTCCTCATGCTATTTTTTATGAATTGTAGTAATTGTGCCCACTGAGAGCCCTGTTCTCTTTCTGCAAACTTTGCAAACTACTTACCATTCTATCTTAAACACAAATGACCTTCAGCTGCCTAGATGGTTTGCTCAGTCAAAACGGAAAATGTCAAGGGAAATTGTGTTCCCAAATTTTTTCCTTCTTTATTACTGTGGCAGAGAAGCAACAAACGAAGGTAATTTTTTGTGATGGAAATAAACTGGTGTGGGACAAAATGTGACTGTACCACTCATAGCTAGAACCATGTATGCAGCTACTCCCTGTGAATATGAAAAGATTATTAAAATGTAACTTGCATACAGCCTATAAATCTTACAAGATATTATTAAAATTTAACTTGCATACAGCTTATGAATCTTACATTAGTTTAATTTTTATGAATAACATGTTGTCCCTCAGGAAGCTCTTAACATTTTCCAATGCTCTTGAGGTTCCCTTTTTTTTTTTACTTATCCTTCTCCTTGTATTACCACTTCTCTTGGGAAAAGGTGCTTAGTATGAAATTTGAGCATGGACACCAAAACACGTTTTTTATTTGAACTCTTGGTTAACCAGAAGAGCGGTAGTTTCCAGTATAGATACTGAACAGTCACAGATAATGTTTCTATCAATTCATAGAGTATAAAAGAATTAATGGTCAAATAAATAGCTGGGACAGTTGAGAACAACAAGATTTGCTTGTAGATATGGGAAAAGAAGAAAATTACTGTAATTTACAGAGAAATCATCAATTGATAATTATTAATAATCTGTTTATTGTAACAAAAGCTTCTTTTACACATTACACCTACAGATACAAGTTCCAAATAGCAATATTTCTAAGCAAAATATTGCTGTATCATTCAGCAAAATCTCCTTTTCCCAGAAGCAATAGTCTGTACGAAAAAAACGTTATGAATGAGTACATCAGGAACTCATGACGAATTATTTGCTGTACAGTGTTTTAAATTATAGTATCAAAAAAGTCTGGATTCAAAGTTAATACAAATCAATGCATTGCTACTCATTTTAGTACACCCAAATGATTTACAGAAGGGTACTGTGCAGCATATTAGGTATTGTCAGAATTTTTTTAAAAATATGTTTATTTTTGTTTTCAAAATATATTTTATAATTTCCCCATAATTTCAATCTGAAAAGATTACCTTTTATATGTCTGTGGAATTTACATATAGAACAGTCAATTATTAAATTGGATGCTTGTTAACATGGCTAGAGATAAAAAATAGTTTATAGATTATTCTACAGTTTTAATATTGTACTTACTGCTATCTGGTCATTTAATACTATTACAGATATGTTCTCCATCTCCCTCTTTTCCAACTCAAATATAAAAGACTAAATAGATTTGTCCATTTATATTTCAACAGTTATGTGGATTAAACTGTAACATCTAAACTAATAAAACAGCTATCTAAAAAATGACCTTACATCAAATAATTAATTAATACAAACTACTTATGCCCTTTTTGAAGTAGTATGGTAGCTAGGGTTTTCCTAATATCTATATGCGCATGTTCATGATACATGATGAACTTTAAAATGAACTGTATATGGCAGTGTGAAAGATCTTGGTATTTCTTGTCTGTAAAGAATACAACTCCAATGAAAAAAGAAATATTGTTAACCTTGGTCCATTCAGTTTTAAATAAATAACTGAGTATGCAAATATGATAAAAACATCATTAAAATGTGTGCGGACGTCCACTTGCAATCTTTCCCTGTGTCTTGACTTCCTATCAGAATCACAGCCCACTGATTCTCAATTTAATGGTCTACTGTCTCTTTGCATTTTAATTCACAATTGTCAGCCTGGTAACAGAGAATGCTGAAAGCCTTAAAGCCCTAAACCTCCATGACTCATAGATCTTAATGTTTCCATTCACAAAGACAGTTTCTTATTTCTGTCAGCTAGTCTTTCATCAGAATTGTTTAGTCTCTGATGGTAATAGTCTAGGATGCACTGTGTACGATTACTTTATATTCTTTTATCTACTTTTCTAAGGTGTTGTGTCAGGTCTTGTGCTTTTTTACACTGAAAGCAACAGATTAAAAAACCAAGCAAGCAGAGAAACAAAAATAGCCATCTATGCCTCCAGCTGGACTAGAAGCTGTATTCTTTGAGTTTTGTTTGTAAAGCCCAAAACCATGACGTACCTCCCATATACAAACACATATACATGAAACTCTGGCTCATCATGACTGTATCTAAGTAATGTATTTGTTTTGCCCACAGAATGCTGAAATCGCCTTTCTGTGCTTATCTGGGAACGCAGGAGGCTTAACAGAACTAAGTCAATAACTATTTCAAGAATCACAAACCAGAAACTTTCCACTTAGTTTCCCTTAGTAAGTGATCCATTAAACACTCTCAGACTATTCTTATTTTAAATGGGTAAGTATCCCACAAGTATCCTGTAAATCACTTGTAATACAGAGCAGTAGCTGAAATGCTCACCCAGCTTGATGATGACAATGCTGAACTCTTGCTTTATATTTTACTTCCCTCAATTATATAAACTAATAGGTTATAGATTATAACCTAACCGATAGGTTATTATATGAACCAATAAATCATTGAGAACAGAATAGAAAGAAGAGAATGGTAATTAAAGATGTGCAAATATATTTAGAACAAAAGGAACTGTCTTTTGGATTTGTATTGAGGACAAATTATTCAGGATTTTCAGATGCAACAGTTTTTCTATGTAAAAGTTAAAAATTCCGTACACTTTGTACACCTGTGATTTAAGCCTAGTAGCAAGCCTAATCAACCATCAAGTTTTGAGTTTTTGTCTTGCTAATTTAATAATTATTTATCTTTAAATCAATAAATCAGTGATAAACTATCATTCTGATAAATTTATAGGATCACAGGCATGTCAGGAGTAACCTCAAGAAATGTCCATTCCAATCTTCTGCCCAAGGTCTGATGCTTGCTCAGGCCTTTGTTCAATCAGGTTTTGAAAACCTCCCATGGCAGAGAACTTCCCAGCATGGCAATGCCAAATGACTATTCTACAGGAAAATCCTTGGGAAGACTTTTATGAAAATGTTTTAGTTTCCAGCTAAAATTCTGTTAGGTCCCAGTCTGATTTCTGGTCCAGGAGGGTGTTCAAAAGGATTATGGGGACACTATTAAGACACAAATGAGATCAGATGCCATTTACTATAGTTTTATTATTGTTACCTAAAAATGATGCTAAATGGCGATAGAGAAAAGGCAGAGGTATAGGAAAGGAGGAAAGGAGAAGCAGAATTTCAGAGAGCTGCAAGAAATAGTATATCACCACCACAATTGGTCCACATGATGATTTGACGATCCTCTGGAGTCAACGGTGTCCCATTGATCCGCGATTCTCAGGCCTTTGCAATGGTGAGGGTTGATGGTGGTGAGGGGTCCCAATTGCAGTGAGGTATAACAGTAATTTATAGTTCCTGTTGACTTGTAGTTTGACCAATCAAAGTGACAGTTACCTGTGCTCATCCAATCATTGTGTGACACGGTTGCTGCATGAGTCCCCCTTGCCTCTGCTGCACAAGCAGTGCTGGACCTTGCAAGGCAGACAAGTTTTCAGGGCAGAGGGTAAAGTTGTTTTGAGAACCAAGGACATACATTCTTTGTTATCGGTACACTGGCGACAGAAGTCCTGCGGCAAGCAAGCTTTGAGGCATCTTGTCTTTCTGTTGGGTTCTTACATAGTAATCCTTAGCAAAAACAAAAACCAAAAAGAAACAAACAAAAAAACCCAAAATTAAAACCAAACCAAAGTTACTTATGTCCTCATATACTTTTTAGAAATCATAATATTCAGAAATACTATAAATCTCTGTGCAACTGTTAGCTTCAGAATCCAGGAGGATGTTCAAGGAACAAAAAATGTACTTTCATATTGCTAAAAAAATATTGGTTACCAATCACATCCTGATTTCCCTTGTTGAGAATGAAGTATAAGACATTCAGACTCATTAATAGAAATTTTAATAAAGTCACCTAATTGATTCAGAAGTTGAAAAAGTAGAAAGATTTCTTGGGAACTCTCTTAAAAGTGCTTATGGTTGCCTTCTTAACACTTACTGATACTAGGAGCTGAAGAACACTCACGTATTTCCCCACAAGTAATCAGCTAAATGAGAGGAAGCATAGATAGTCTGAATATATTTTTAGATTTATATGCAAATTACTATCTTTTTTTTCTAAATGTCTCACACTTCCTATTTTGCCTAGTCTATTGCTTTGTGCTGTGAATATGGAATATTTCAATTTCACACATTTAGAAAAAAAATAGTTCTGACAGAGTCAAAGTCCATTTTTATTACAGTCACAGGGCCTAATTCAGTGTAAAAAATATACCCAGATCTATCATTACACTTTGAAATATTTTACTAAATCACATTTTATTTCCTTTTTAGCAAACTGTCTGAATAATTTTCATTGCAGTTAAATTTGTCTTCTGAATTAGAGGAAAAAAATCTAATTATGTTTGTGTAAACTGCAGTCTTTTCCTAATCAGCACATCAAGCCGTTAGATTTAATGTGAGGCTCCCTCAACTTTGGTACATCATTTTGTAACAATAAAAAGGTTAATGACAAAGATGCACTCATAAATGTATAATGTTCTTTGTTAGTTATGGTTTTAATTATTTACTTTTTTTTTTTTTTTAGGAGTGGTGCTCTTGGACCACATAATAAACTATTGCATTAGATTGCATTGATCTTTTTGGATTGGTATTTGGATTATAACCACTACCATTTTTCTGAGATAGTTACAAACGAACATTGATCATCTCTATAAAACTGGATAGTTAAAAGAGTCATTATAAATGAATATATAAATATCCATACTACTATATATGGATATATGGATAATATGAATTACCCATACATATTACCACCCCAGAATAAAGGCATACATGACATTGCACCAGAGTATAAATAACAACTGCACCAGAATATAAATAACACAGGTGTGGGAACCCAAGTTAATAGTGCTTTGATCAGAGCATGTATATGTGAGAAAAAAGAGGGGAAAAAATTCCGGAAGAGTCAGAGAAAACAACAGAAAAACATTAGACATTGGAACAACAGTACTGCAATCCAGAGAAAAAGCTAAGGAAAAGCTTTTAGTGTAAGTACTGTTTTGACACTGGATTTGAATGCTAGTTGAAAAGCGTACTTGGATCTAAGAGAACTGAATTACTACCTTTGTGAGAATTTTCCAGTGTTAAAACAAACAAGATTATTTCTAAATAAGCAGAATGCAGCTAAACTGTGGTGTGATCCTCATTCTAACAGGGTCTTAACTTACTACCCATAAAAATCAAAGACAAGATCTTTATCATTGGTATCTTTATTCATCTAACTTAGGTCATAATTTAGACTACACATCCATAAGCAAATCTTTTTACAACTGAGTATTATAACAAAAATAATGCAATCTGTGTTTGGGGCTGAAAAAATTTGTCATGCTATTCTGAAGATTTGTGAAGAGCAAATCACAGCTCAGTCTGCAGAAGTCACGATAAAGCAATGAGGAAGGAGGGAAAATCTAGTGAAAGCAGCACTGTATTGATTTTTATTCAGATTGATAAAGCATAATCAATTAAGTTTGAAAGGATAAACATCCTAAGGTATACATCATATAGATACAGGGGTGTCTTTTTACAACCGTCCCTCTTGAGTCATTTTAGTTTGGGCTTGGGATTTGTTTCTTTGTTTTTTAGATTCTGATTCTGAAGTGCTGAAAACTAGTAATAGGTTTGAGAAACCGCTAAAAAAAATGAAAACTAATGCTCCCTGAATACTCACTAACTCAAGAAAGGAGATCATTTGTAAGACAACTTATAGAGCTGCAGTGAGGCTCTGGAGTGATATTAGACTGCGTGGCAATCTATGAACCAGCAGTGCTCAGCCAAGATGCTCTGCTTGCTCAATACAGAGCCATGCAAGATATTTTTGTAAGAATTTGTGAAAACCTATTGTGCAGTAAAAGCACCTATACCTCCTTCAGCAAGGTTTATTACAAACTTGCCAAAACTTGCCTCCTACCAGCAGCATTTGGTTTTGCTTTCTTTCTGCTACCTGATTTAGACAAACAGCTTAGGAATTTGAGGAACACTAAGCCTATGTTTTGGTGAAATTTTGAGCTTATTATTTTGAGGTCAGGAGATGATAATGTGGATTCTTCTATTTCTTCCCAGTGTGATTCAATGGGAATGACATATTTGCCTCAGGGCCTGGAAAACTTTGCTTTCTGTAATAGTTCCTTTTTATTCGCTTGATATTTGACTTTTGACTCCTTTAAAATTCAGATATCTTATCTCTGTCTAAAACAAATTGTTTATGAACATGACATTTTTTCACTCTTCTACGTGCAGAGTTTGAAATAAATAATTTCCTTGGATTTCAGGGTTTACTTCCTTTTGTCTGTCTCCTTTTAATGTTCATATACTTTCAGATCTCATTTCACTGATAGACAAAAGCTTGGTACAGAATAAGACTACTATTAGAAACAATTAACTGTTCTGAGGAAGATAGGATGACAGCCACAAAGCATGAGAAAATTCCAGTGAATCTTCCAGTTTCATCATTCTTTATTGTCACTTTTAATTAAGATAATTCTTCATTTTCAATACACTACAAAAAAAAATTGAAGGAAAAAATCATTACAGTCTTTTCCATATTATTTGAGCTCTTTGTGAATCATAATAAATAAACTAAAATGATTTAGTTTATTTATTATGATAAGGACAAAATATCAGATAGAACATAAAATCTTTGGGAATTAAAGTGTTAATTGTATGGGGTTTACATTGTGTAGATCTATAATAATTTTTAACTTTGACAGATTTCATTTGCAGTCTTCATAAATTAAAAATACATTTCAGAGGTGTGTGTGCATACTTGTATGCACATATATGCTATTATTTATCTATGCATACATGCAATATTTTTTAAACAAGTTGTTTAAAGTTAAAGGATGTTAGCAGAGTCACTGAGATATTGCAAGACATCCATTAAATTGGAGATGATGTCTCTTTCACTTAATAACAGCCACAGAAAGCCTCCAGATACTTCAGCATTTGTATTCTTGGGAAAAGAATCTTCGAAAATAGTGTGGAAGGGAGGTAACTTAGATTTTGTCTTTTGACCTCAATATTGTTAAGACGTTTTAGCAAACAGTACTTAAATGCCAGATGCATAAGCAGTCCAATAAGCAGGTACCGGATTACAGGAATCCCCTCACTGAGGAAATGCCCTTAACAAATTACTTACACAGTAAGGTTCTGTGGGGTTTTTTTGTTGTTTGGTTTGGTTTGGTTTTTTGTCCTATTAAACTATTAAACTCTAGATTCATCCCTGTGGATAGTTCCAATGACCAATTTATTGGCACCATTCTAGGTTCATAGTCTGTTGGTTAAAGCAGCTTCCTGGGAAATGTGAACTATGGATTTAAATCTCCTTAAGCTGCAGGGAGCAAAGACAAGAACACTAACAATAAACTGCTTTCCAGAAAGCACTGTTGTTCCTTTGAATTGAATTCAGGATTGCCCCAAAGCACAGAGCATAGGCTGAAATCAGGTGGATCGGGGCTTCCATGGAAGAGGCTAGAATTTAAGTGCAACATTGTCAGTGAAGGCACCTAAATTGATTTCAACTTGGTCTGATTTCTTTATCCAGCAATAGACTACCCAGCGTTAAAATTCCTAAATCTGATGCACATGCAGCAAACAGATTTTACACAGTATTAAACCCCTGAGACTTATTTGTTTCTTTGTAAATACATACCTTACATGTGCCTTTGCAATGACTATAGAAAGATGCGCTTCCAGCAGCTACATACCAAAACGTTCATTTCTGCAGTCCTTGTACTGCCAAAAGTCTAAATAAAGCTTAAGGGATGTTCCACTAAGTGAAAAATAAGACAATCTTTCATCATGATTTATTTTTAAATTACAG
>JAOXJM010000001.1:162754685-162770552 GCA_026413425.1 Tringa solitaria
GGAAGGAAGGAAGGAAGGAAGGAAGGAAGGAAGGAAGGAAGGAAGGAAAGGAAGGAAGGAAAGGAAGGAACTGGAACAGGTTGCCCAGGTGGTTGCAAGGGCAGCATAAAGGTATTCTCCTAGGACAGTTGAAAGTAACAGGACAAGCAGTTGGAGCAACAGGAAAATTAATATAATACTGACAGATGTATCTAATTAATAGATATGAAGATGAGGAAATATTCACTAGGCTATAACTCCATCTCAAGGTTTCAATGGATTTAGAGCATCTAATTCTCACAGCCTGCTGTTAATTTCTGTTAAAATGCTTATTCATTTTAATCACTGGTTGCTATTATTAATGAAACAGTTGCTTAGATACTTTTAATAAAAGTAAACCCTGTATTATCCATGCTTATTCTTGGGCATAATGAAATTTCTAATGTCCAGTCCCCATGTTGCTGAACCTATCAATTAATTAGTCAAGTTATCATTAAAAGGAAACTTCTGGCTGGGGCCATTTGTTATCACTAGACATGACAGGGGAAGCTATAACACTTCTACTGGAGTGCTTGGTACACAGTTTGCACCAGAACTGTATCAGAAAATAAAAGCACACGAATTAGGAAAAAAATTTTGTGGCTTCCAAGTGTTGAAATGGGATAAAGGAGTTTTTGGCCTGGAGAAGAGAAGGCTCTGGTGAGACCTTATTGCAGCCTTTCAGTACTTAAAGGGTGCTTGTAAGAGAGATTGGGGACAGACATTTTAGCAGAACCTGTTGTAATAGGACAAGGGGCAATGGTTTTAAACTCAGAGAAGATATATTGAGACTAGATATAAGAAATGTTTTTCAATGAGTGTGGTGAAACACTGGAACAGGTTGCCCAGAGAGGTGACAGATGTGCCATGCCTGGAAACATTCAAGATCAGTTTGGATGGGGCTCTGAGCAACCTAATCTAGCTGAACATGTCCCTGCTCATTGCAGGGGGGTTAGACTAGATGACATTTAAAGGTCCCTTCCAACCCAAATTAATCTATGATTCCATGAAAATAACTGTAGTATACACATTTTCAAAATACAAATTATTAAATTGACAACAAATCTAAATCTGTATCCTGCACAATAATTACTTTCCTTTTCGTTTGTTTTATATACTATTCTCACTTAGGGTGGGCGGTGGGGTAATATTTTTCAGACAAAACCAGTTTTCAGTCAGATATGCATTTAATTTTTCTATCACCAATTACAGATAGTATAAATGCTAGCTTCATTTAATCTAGTAACGTGCCCATAAAAGATATTTCAAAGTATCCTGCAGTTATTTTACAGCTATAGTGCCTTGGCAAACAAAAATTCACCTTGAGGTTTAATCGGCTTTAGTGGCACCACTTTAGTAAAAAACAAAGCAAAGAGAAGACAGTTTTCCCTTTGGACTACTTACAAGAACAAAGATCAAATCAAAACCTGGGAAATATTTAGTCTAATTTTTGCTCGCATTGCATCTAATGAAGATTAAATGAATAACGAAATAGAATATGTACCTTTATGCATTCTGACATTTCCCAGGAGAAACTACTTTTCAGTTGGCTATACTAAATGTTTTAGTTGCCTTCTATAAACTGTCATTATGCAGGAAAGAGTGCAAGATTTCTCATAATGAAACTAACACCTAAGGAACTACTCTCAAAATGGAAGATTTGTGTTCTTGTCTTTAACCTGATGTTGTATGCATTTTCTATCAAACACTGCTACATGCTTTTAAGGAGGCCCTCAAATCTGTCTCTTGTTACAAGTTAATATCCAAATTAAAAAATATATATTATTTTTTATCTCTCTGTAACCCAATGAATTCTTGAAGGGGAACAATTTCAACAAAAGTATATAATTTTTTCTAGTCTTCTCATACTTGTGTCAAAAAATCTTGTTTGTAGATTTTCCTTTCTTAAGGATAACTTAAAGTCCGTTCTTAAAGATAACTAAGTGTTGCAGCCTATTCAGCAAAGTATCTCCCAACTCCATCACTGTGATCATACAGGCAGTTCTTGGCATGTCCAGCAGCACGTATTTAGGTCTTTATAGAAATTTAATTTTGTCAAAGGTTAATCTGCACTGGTATCAGAGTAGAGATGTTTTAAAATTTTCACATTATCCACAAAATAAGAAGAATGGTTTATTGCTTCAGAATGTCAACTGAGGTCAAGAATTTTTTCTCTAAAGGTGACTATAACAGGAAGTAAACGCATTACTCTTGAGTACTTCCTGGGCCTTTTCAGCTCTCTTTAGCTCTGGGAATTTCCTGAACCTGATGTGTGAGATCTGTTCAATTACTTTTAATTCATCTTTCTTATAAGTTTTCCTTTATAGATTCAGCCCTTGAACTTGTGCAAAGTTTTCCATAAGTAATGTCTTTTGGCAACTTGGGTGTCACCAAAGACATTCCTTGCCCTGTTTGTGAAGACATATATACTTTTGTTTGTTCTGAATTTTCCTCCTCCTATTTAAATTCACGGAATTTTTTTCTGCTTTTGGAACAGACAGTGAAGAGTTGATCTCTAGCCAGTCTGTTCATGTTACTCACAATTCGATAGACTTCTTCAATATCCATTTAAAGTAATACCTTTTCCAAACTGAAGACCTTCAACCTGAAACTATTTCATAGCTTTGAGATAGGACAAGCCCACCAAAACAAAACCCAAAACCAAACATCCAGCACACTATATAATATTGCAAAACATAGATTTGTCAGGAGCCTACAGATTGTTTACTGTTTTTCAGTAGTTTGGTTTTATTCTTTTCCTTGTAATTTCACAGAATCACAGAGTTTGTCAGAATTGGAAGGGAACTCTAAAGATCATCTAGTCCAACTCCCCTGACAAACCAGGATTGCCTAGAGTACATTACTCAGGACTGCATCCAGGTGAGTCTTGAAATCTTCAGAGAAGGGGACTCCACAACCCTCCTGGGCAGCTTGTTCCGGTGCTCCATCACCCTCACTGGCAAGTTTTTCCTCATATTTGAATGGAACTTCCTATGTTCCAGCTTGTGTCCCTTGCCCATTGTCCTGTCACTGGGAATCACTGAAAAGAGTCCAGTTCCATTTCTTTTTTGTTGTTTTTCAACCTCTACCAAAAGGTGACATTTTCATAAACTAACTATCATAATCCCATTTTACTGGTCCTGTAGGACAGCAATCAGATCAGAGTCAATCATGTTATATGTGACATTGGATTGGTTTTCAGCAGGTATATAATTTTTATTTACATTTAACTTCTTTTGCAATTTTTCTTCTTCGTCACTCAATCTTATAACGTCCTTAACAGTTCTTTCACAAGTGTGCTATCATTACTATCTTAAATAGCCCTATGTCATCAGCAATATTTATCATCTCTCTTTTAATTTCTTTTTCCACATCACTTGTCAGTATCTTAAACAGCATAAGTCATCACATAGGCCCCACAGAATTCTGCCAGGGATCATTTTACATTGCAAAACCTAATAATTTACTCCTGTCATGTTACCTGGTGTTATAACTAATTATTTATCCATACAAGTAATTGTCCTTATATCCTATGCTGTCTTAACTTCCTTAAAAGCTTTATGTGAGAAGCTTGTTAAAAGCCTCTGTAAACCCAACTTTATCTTGTCCCCAGATTATCCTTACATGGGTTTGTTTCTCTTTCAGATGAGTAGTAGTTATATGTCTTAAGTCTTTTAATAGAGGAGTCCCTTTGTGAATCTGGACCCAAAAAGCTTTTCCATTGCTTTAAAAAACACTGGCCTTTTAGAATATACTGTGTTATAGAGAAACTCACTGCACTAAAGATACGTATAAATGTCAAATTTTTGGTCAATATTTAATCAAAGAACTGAATTAAACATTATTTTCTCAAGAGAATCTGATCTTCATAAGTAACGGTTAATACAGAAAACCTATTCCTTGTAATCGCCTCCCTTTAAAAAGTCTATTTAGACTTTCAGAATAGGAGCTTAAGGGATTCAAACTGAAGGTTTCCAAGTGGGAGCTAATGAAATATTTTTCCTTTCATGTTAAATTAGATGTCAGTAAAATCTTAGTTGAATATGACTTAGAAACACAGTTTAAGCCCATTTGAAAAATGCAGCACCATTTCTAAGAAGAGTTCAAGCAACACCCAAATCTTGTTTGAGTGATGCCAAATGAGAGTACACGCCGATCATAAAACACAAGCAGCAGGAATACTCATCCAGGCTGTCAGGTTTCCAAGACTAACAGGGCTCCCATGCTGGTTGATGAGACCGAAGAAGTTATTTTAAAAAGATTTGTGATCTTCTATACAAGAAGAGCAACAACAAATTGCTACTACTTTGTGTAATGACAACCAAATATATAAAGCTATAGTATAACTACTGGACTTGTGAGTTACTAAAGTCTAGATAGCAACGTGTCTGTGGGGAGAGATAAGTTCCCTAAAGCATATAAAAATTACTGTCAGTCATTATCATTTTTTAACTTAAGATTTGCTAGAAAATGGTTTTCAGTCCCATGTAAAATCAGATAACAGATCTCAATCATAGGGAAAAGGAAAAAAAGCATAATAAAGGCTGCAATGCCAGGAACATAGTCAGCAAAGTCACTTACCACACAGGTATGATGAAAGTGCATTATAACTTTCACTATGAGCAATTCTATGAATCTTTAATTTCCTGTACTATCTCAGGGCCACTTCTGCAAAAGCTTTATCATGAGAAAAGTCCTGGAGTTCAATGAGATTACTCACAAGGGTAAGGCACAAGCCAAGTCTGGTACAGCTTGTAAGATCAAGCTACAAATGCTGAAAAGACTCAACTTTCAAGTTCTTTTGATCATGTACATCCATTTTTTTCTTCCCTTTCCTTTTGAAAAAATTTACAACTTGAAAAACAGCTGTGACAAAGTATTTCCATTAATTCAAATAATTCCCTATAAAAAAAAAATATATATTCAACAAGTAACATAAAAACAATCTGATTTCTACAGGAGTTGCAGTGAAGATTAATAAAATATTTAATTTCAGATCAGAAATGTTAAGAAACAAATTAAGTCATTTAAGGTCGCTGAGGAAAACAAGGAAAATAATACAAGTTTTTAATCAATTATCAAATCAGAATAGCTGGTAAAAAAAGGAAACGGTCAATATGAAGTTATTTACCTATGCAACTTTAAAAACAGTTGGTACTATCTCATCAGGTCTTATTTTTCACTAATTGAGGAGTTTTAATTCATATTTCTGTATTTTATGGTGGATTAACAATGAAAATATAAATGTCTGAAAATTCCATTATGATTTTGAGAACTTAATGTTTCAAATGTGAGAAATTGTGATTCCAAACTGCTATTTTTAATTTTGGTTAGTTTTGGTTTGGTTTGTTGGTTTTTTTCATTGGATTCCAAAAGATTTACAAAATTTAATGTGTTTTCTGAAAGCTTTAAACTTAATGAAATAATTTTCTTGATATTAAGAGGCAGTATTTTTATTACAAGGAGTAGTATGCATGCATTATTTTATTAATATAGCTTTATTAATATAGTATATATTTTAAACTCCTTAACTCATGAGTGACATTGTGGTACATTGTAGTTTATAATGTAATAAAGGCAAAATCATTATTGAAATGCTATTCTAAGTAATTATAGTGCTATACAGTAGAAATGTTTGTTTGTTTGTTTTTGTTAGGAGCTAGGTTTATTAGCTTGTTACAAAATTAGAGTCTTCATTTGCATTGTCAGTCCTAGAAAACAAAGTGTACTTTTATTCTCCTACCAAGTATTGGTTGTCTCATACAGACTCCAATTTATTTCAGTTTATAATGAAATTTATTATAGACTAGGGAGAAAGGGAACTGGTGTATTCTACAATGGAGTTTGGAAAAAAATCTAATGTTTCAGAACTGAGTAGGTAAACTTACATGAACTGCAAATGAATCAAGATTTCATGTTAGTTTGAACCTTTCTGTAAGAAAAATAAACAGGAAACATGAAATTTGAGTACCACTAATTTATTTTATTTTTTTTTAATCTCAGGGAAAACGACTTTCTCATGTTATAATGAATTTTATTTACTGCTCTGAACCAAGGTTGGTTTGTTTGCTTTTTTTCATATTTCACTCTATCTTGATACATGATATTAGGAGTGGAGATTGACCGTCTTTCCTGAAAAGGATGCCATTATTTACAAGGAACTCTATCCTACTTCTTTATGATAAATAGTATTTAATACACTGTAACTATTCATTATAGTCTCTAGCTACACAATTTCTCTGTGAATAATTCACACCTTATATGTGTGTATCACTGTAGGACATGCAATTAATAGATCTGACTGAATGCTGTTCACATTCAATATCATCTGCTTATGTGAAATTTCCATCCAGTATGGAAACTTACCTCACATAAAAGTAATTTCAAATGAATTAAGATTATATCAAAGACAGTCATCTGCTTTTTCCTTCTGCTCTGGAGATTTGCAACAGTCTATCAACTGCTTAATGCAATTGCAGAGTTGACTGTTGACTACGAATGTATGTGCAAAGCTTCTCACAAAGATTTCAAACTCTTCTGTTTCAGCTATAGTGGATGAAATCTCTTTCAAAAATACAGATTTATAAATGTATGGACTGTCCTGTCATCCTTATTAAGGCTATGTCCTTATTTCACAAATTATACTTCAGTAGACTCAGTCACTATTTTGTTGAAGAACCTTATTATCTACCAACACTTAAAGAGATCAACACCTTCTGGTCAGAGGAACCAAATACTCTCCTTTCCAGAATATTTTAAGAATTGAGGTATGGTAATTAAGTACCTAACTCATGATAATACAACATCATTACGAAATAGCCACCATTCCTCTGCACAAAGAAAGGAAGGGAGAAGTGATCTGGATAATTCCAGCTCAGTATTCAAGGTCATAAAATGAAAATACTTGTCTTTTATAAAGCCAAATTGAATGAAATCTTAGGGAAGAGAAGATGGATTTTTGTTAAATGTGTTGCCTGGAGGAGAAGGAGGAAAAAAGAGGTACCTGCTTTATAGGGAGAAGAGCTATTTAAACTTAAAAAAGAATGTTGCCTTGGAAGGAAACAAGTGTGAATAGACCACAAGTGAAATTTAGCCCAGAATTAGGAAGTGAACTGAAATAAATTTCTTGAACAACCTTGAAAAATTGTTGGAGGCAAAAAGATATATTTTTAAAATACAGCTAAATAATAAGCCGGTGGCATCACCATGACAGGGCATGATCCAAGGTCTTCCTTCAAGTCCTATATCCTGTGCTGCTCTGGAAGGCTATACAAACTGTTAGAAGATGTTGACAAAAGCTAGGTGATACATGCCGAGTATCACATGTATACGGCAAATCTATGTTACAGAGTATATACTTTATGCTACTTATCATAGGAAATTATAACACTGATACATATTTTCAACTCATAAAACAAGTTCAGCTACTTTAATTAGTTTTTATATTTTAATTGGTTTGAATATTGTCGTTGGGTTTCTCCAGACACGGGAAGCTTGCTGAGTTTTTCTGATCATTTAGTCATTTTTTTCTCTTATAACAGCTAAAAAATAAAACAACAGAAGGTCAAGAAATTCCCTGGATACCTTCTGCTTTTCACTTTTCAACATCAACTGGAGTATCTCAAAGCTAGAGCTTACTTATTTTGTAAATCGGTCTTTCAAAGTGTTCGTAAATGTTCTAGAATGACACTAATTTGGTGGAAGCAGAGTTGTCTTTTTGCTTATACGAGCTTCTCTGGCAGTATTCCCCAAGAAGTATATTATGCTGAAAAGGTTCAAGAAAGATATTTTCATATGAACTTCTGTAACACTTACTGACAAATCATCATTGTGATGATTTATTTAATTCATTGGTATTATCAGTTCTAAAAGAACCTGCTATTGTTGGTTATTTTTCAGATTACTTAAATGTCTGCTGACAGTCAAAAAAAATAGTTCTGTTATGTTGCTTTGGTTTATTTAGAGGAAGGTGGGTTTTCTCAGTTCTACTCTTAGCAATTCTGATCAATACCAGTTAAATACTCAGTTTTCAAATATGTTGACTTCTGTTCCTTCAAGATGGATAAGCAGTACTTTCTCTGTTTTGAATATTGAAGAAAAAAAGAACCCTTTCTAGACCTGAAAAATTGCAGGCCGTTCATGCATTTTTTTTTCCTTTGTTTCCACATGGGTCAATATTTGAACCACTAAAATCCAGGTTTATTATGGAAATTTTTTCAGTGGAAAAGGAGAGGACCTAAACATATCCAATTAAAATTCTTAACTTTTACCCAAAATATCTACACCTAATCTTAAAAAGAACCCCATGAACTATGAAATAAGATCTATTAGCATATACACATAAGGCAACTTTCATTACAGCAAGCTGTACTCTGGGCTATGTTTTTTTATTCGTGATCATACTAATCTTCATCATACTGTGCTTGAAATGTTGCTATCTAAAATTAGGTTTCATTAAAAATGGATGATGGTGCCTAAAGACTTTCTAGACTTAACAGTAATTTAAGTGGATTATAAGGTTTAAAGTCTTAACTAGTGAATCTTATTAACCCCTTTTGAAGAGCTACCTAATCTCTGAATTTGGCTAGAAGAAACTGGTTCCTTTACAAGAAAATAGGATTACCAGTCTAAACCTCCTGATTCTTGGATGAGTGCAGCAAACTTTGACTGTTGTCTTCTAGATCTATGACTTCCAAACTACAGAGTAGTTCAGCTTCAAAAGACAGATTGAAGGAGGTTCATTCTCAAGCTGTCATATCAGAAATCCAGTTCGGTATCACAGTCTTTGACAGTCAGACCAGACAGAATCATGCAAGAATTATTACAAACTGGCTATTACCATTCACTTTTTAGCCGAAAGAGGAAACTAGCTACATAGATGATCTAAGAGCTATATTTGAAAATACCTGGGAATTTTCTAATTTAAACAGAGTAAAGGCTAAATTTATTGTCCAAACCCCACTCAAATGTGTCATATAGGCATAACCTAATTAATGCCTATTGACTGTCTCGTCAAAGACCAGATGTCAATACATAAGCTGTCTGACTGCAAAAGTTATTAGAGTCTGATTTACTACCTATCTATAGGCATATAAGAAAATAATTTTTTAGATAAACTACTTTATTTTTGGTATCAGATTACAAAATCTTTGAGAATTATTTAGCTATTAAAATAGTGGAAAACAGACACTTTTTTAAGACTTATGACACCTGAGGAAATATAATTCCATGACCCACTAAAACACAAAACATTTAGAAGTCTTAAATTACAAACAACATGATGAAACAGTTTGTTTTTAAAGTGTCACACTGAAAAAGAGCATCTCTCTCCTGTCCTGAGCCAGCAGCAAGTGTTATATATCATGGGAGAGCTTTCACTTGAACAAAAATCTGAAGATCTAGATACAACTTGAAGAACTCTTTGTCTTCAGAGAGGGCATTATATTTATAGATACACAGTGTTACTTACTATATTCCACATGAGTCAGGATTACATTGCCATAATCTTGATTTTATATGAAGTGTAGTTTTAGGCAAGAGTCACATGATTTTGTCTTACTGATCACACCATCAGCTGCACCTGGCAAAGATTCACAGAAATCAAATAATTTCCACTGGTGGAGAATCAAAGTCCTTATTTGTTCACAAATAATGTATTCTACCTACTGTTATAGTTTATCTCTTCATTTGTACTACTTTTTTTTTCATCATTTACTGTTTGATATAAGTTACATGATTTTTTTCGAGAAGATTGAAGTGAGGTTTTAATCTTTAAAAAGCTTAACTAAAAAAATAATAAAATAATAAATAAATATTTTACAAGTGCAAAATCAGTTATGTCCTCCAGGTAAATCTAGGTACTTAATTATATTGAAAAAAATATGTTTAAGTAAAATTATATGTCCACTGTACTATTTAGTTTTATATATGACAGAAAAATGCTTTTTCTAGCTTTTTTAATAATATTGTGTTCTAAAATTAATTGCTTAATATAAAAAATACTTGAATCTTGTTTAATTAAAAATAGCAAAGATATTCTTACCTTTCCAGCTTTATTTTTATGCAAAAGCATCACAATACTGAACACAAATACCTGTAATCAATTCAAGAATTACTCAGGAAAATGGTGCTCTAACCGATCACTTTCATATACTTCTTCTGTTTCTAAGCAGACAGCTCCTGAACATTCACTTCTTTCAAATGTATGTGACACACAGGTGCTATTTATTGCATGTGTCTACAGTAACCTGAATATACTATCCAAGTATTTATTATCAGATTCCTCTTCACATATGGGAGCAGCATATTCACTTTTTCTTGTTTCTGATGTCGCATTTAATGACAATAAAGTTTCAGTTGCTTCCAGTGCATCATTTCCCTTCATTACATTTCACTTTGAGTTTTCTATCTTTCTATCCTTTTTAAAGTATACCACTTTGGTAAAGTGCTCTAACCACTTTACTTAAAAGAAAATAATTACTTCATTCACATAGTGAAATTTAAAAGAGATTCTGAATGCAAATTCCAAATAGAGAATAATGTCCAGCTCCCCACACTAGTAAACTGTCAATCCCCTCTGTTCTCCTCAGCAGGTGGTTCCCATTCTTCTGTGGTTCCCATTCAGAGGAACCAGACACTGCATGCTCAGGAAGGTGCCTGGACACCTGAGGCAGGATTTCAGTAGGCAGAAAATGACTTTAAGTTAACAACTGCAAAGCTCAAGTCTGTTTTCAGTATTTGAATTTCATTCTTTGTTTGGCCTACTTAGTCCTTTTGAGTGTAAAGAAATCTGACAATGATATCTGACGCTATAGCTGTTCTTCCTCTCACTATTGTCTAAATCAAAGTTCAGCAGGTGACAATCTCTGTTTCATTGATGTTGTCTTAAACTGCACAGGGTTAAACATGAATGGATATCTTCCATCCTAGACAATATATTTTGTAAGCCATTTCTTAGGAAAACTAGACTGTGGGGATAATTAAACCTGGCAAGGGATGTCAAGGACAATAAGAAAGGTTTCTTCAAGTACATCATCAGCAAAAGGAAGACTAGGGAAAATGTGGGCCCACTGCTGAATGAGGTGGGTGCCCTGCTGACAGAGGATGCAGAAAAGGCAGAGTTACTGAATGGCTTCTTTGCTTCAGTCTTTACCGCTAAGTTTGGCTCTCAGGAACCCCAGACCCTGGAGGTAGGAGAGAGATCCTGGAGTAAGGAAGACTCTCCCTTGATCAAGAAGAATTGGGTTAGAGATCATTCAAGCAAACTTGACACCCACAAACCCATGGGCCCTGATGAGATGCACCCGTGAGCACTGAGGGAACTGGCAGATGTTATTGTGAAGCTGCTCTCCATTATCTTTGAAAAGCCATGGAGAACAGGAGAGGTGCCTGAGGACTGGAGGAAGGTTAATGTCACACCAGTCTTCAAAAAGGGCAAGAAAGGATCTAGAAAACTACAGACTGGTCAGCTTTACCTCCATCCCTGGACAAATGATGGAACAGCTTGTTCTGGATGTCATCTCTGAACATGCAGAAGAAAAAAAGGCCATTGGGAATGGTCAGCATGGATTCACTGAGGGGAAATCATGCTTGACCAATCTGATCACCTTCTATGATAGAATGACTGGCTAGGTGGATGGGGGGAGAGCAGTGGATGTTGTCTACCTTGACTTCAGCAAGGCTTTTGACGATGTCTCCTGTAACATGCTCACAGCTAAGCTTATGAAGCATGGGTTAGTTGAGTGGACAGTGAGGTGGATTGACGATTGGCTAAATGACAGAGTTCAGAGAGTTGTGGTCAGTGGTGCAGAGTCCAGTGGGAGGCCTGTAAGTAGCATTATCGCCCAGGGATCAGTACTGAGTCCAATCTTGTTCAATATGTTCATCAGTGATCTGGATGAGGGGACAGAGTATACCCTCAGAAAGTTTGCTGTTGATGCAAAACTGTGAAGAGTGACTGACACACCAGAAGTCTGTGCTGCCATTCAGTCAGACCTGGACAAGCCAGAAAGTTGGGCAGTGAGGAACCAGAGGAAATTCAACAAGGGCAAGTGTAAGGTCCTGCGCCTAGGGAGGAATAATCCCATACACTGGTATAGGTTAGGTGCTGATCTGCTGGGAAGCAGCTCCACAGAGAGAAACCTTGGAGTCCTGGTAGCGACAAGTTGACCATGAGCCAGAAATGTGCCCTTGTGGCCAAGAAGACCAACGTTCTCCTGGGATGCATTAAAAAGAATGTGGCCAGCAGGTTGAGGGAGGTCATCTTCCCCCTCTACTCTTCCCTGGTGAGGTCCCATCTGGAGTGCCATGTCCAGTTCTGGGCTCCCCAGTTCAAGAAGAACAGGGAACTACTTGAAAGAGTCCAGCAGAGGGCTACAAAGATGATCAAGGGAATGGAGCATCTCTCTTATGAGAGTCCTGGGTCTCTTTAGCCTGGAGAAGAGAAGACTGAGAGGGAATCTTACTAATGCTTATAAATATCTAAAGGGTGGGTGTCAAGAGGATGAGGTCAAGCTCGTCTCAGTGGTACCTGGTGACAGGACAAGGGGCAACGACACAAGCTAGAACATAAGAAGTTCCCTCTCAACATGAGGAAAAACTTCTTTACTTTGACGGTGATACAGCACTAAAACAGGCTACCCTGAGAGGTTGTAAAGTCTTCTCTGGAGATATTCAAAACCCACTTGGAAGCAATCCTGTGCAACCTGCTTTAGGTGAACCTGATTTGGCAGGGGAGTTGAACTACATGATCCCCAGAAGTCCCTTACAACCCCTACAATTCTGTTAGAGAAACTAGGAAGTTCAAGGAACCCAAAAGCATGAGACCATAGAAGCTTTGTGTCTGAAGTCTGGCAACAGTAATAGTATCTCTGAATAAAAGTTTTTTTAAGGAATTGTTTCGAGAATTTTTACTTGCAGAAAAAAAAGTAATGTTAATACAAGCCACACTGTATAGAGATACCATACTAGTTCTGAACAAGATAGCTTGTATACCAAAATCAGAGCAATCAGATGATTAGTGTGTTGTTGAACTGTGGAGAACTCCTCCTGTGGTTAGTGTAACATTATCTTAACAAGTCTCTACTGTTTCTGGAAACATCTCATTAAATGCAACAGGTAACATTAGACGGCACCATAAGACATGCCTGGAAGCTATATTAAAACTATAAAATAACATCAACAGTGCCCCTCCTCTGTGTCTGAGGGCAGCACAACCATGTCAATTGGACCAAGTTCTCTTCCTCCTCAAAGCAAGGTGGCCCGTGAGGAATTATCGCCAAACAGTGTTATACCAAACACCTTCCAGCCATTGCCCAGGGGAACACCAGAGGTGTGGTCAAAATTGTAATAGGGACTGAGCTAAAAATAAAATGACCTAGGTAAAAGCAAGCTGGTCTTTGAACCTGTGCCCTGGCTGTTAGCTCACTAATATAGATATACCCATGCATCTTCTCACATTATTAACAAGCCTATGTTATACCAAGCTTGCAGCCCCCCCAAAACCAACCCAGTTATTACAGTATATAACCTGACATGCTTTGTACTTAGGCATACTCCCAGCATGGTATCTGTTTTTTTTTTTTTTAAAAAGTTCTTTCTTTTTTTTTTCTTTTAAATTTTAGTTAATTAATAGCCTTCTGAACTCACAGGCTAAATGGTATTGTCCTAAGTTTTATTTGGATCTTTAATTGGTGTGTTGCCATGAATGTATTACTTGTGTATTCTAGTCATTCTTCTCCTGACTATAAGCTCACCAGTTC
Organism: Tringa solitaria; assembly: GCA_026413425.1. Lineage (NCBI taxonomy): Eukaryota > Metazoa > Chordata > Aves > Charadriiformes > Scolopacidae > Tringa > Tringa solitaria. The sequence continues at coordinate 162,768,464 of JAOXJM010000001.1, forward strand.
TTTAATTAATTTTTTATTATAGTAAGAATACATTTATCTATTGTGGTATATTATTCTTTGTGTCCATATTATGCTTGTACCAAGTTTTCTCTTTAGAGAATACTCTTTAGAAAAAGGAAATTACATGATGCGGTATTTTTATTATCCAATTTTATTTCAGATACTAATTTTGCTTTCTGTGATTCTGCTTGTCCTCCATTTTCTGTTTATTCTCATATTCAAGTCTTCCTTCTCAACTTCTTTCTGTATTTTTCATATTCAGTTTGCTTTTGAAGTTCATTATTCTTTTTTGATTGAAGCCTTGTTTTGTTTTTGTCTGCATTTCTGCTTCTCATTACTTGTGTGATGTTTAATCATTATTTCCATGTGATATTAAACATAGAGTTAAGCAAATAGTTTGTAATTTTTCTAAGTTGCTGAATTTATTTATAAAAGAATGAAAAGAAAAAGCAAACTATTTTCCCTAAGGCTGATCTTTCTAAAGAAGTGTCTGAAGGCCAGTGAGATCAGGACAGCGCTTTGATTGATCAGTGTGCAACAAATCTAATCAGCCTGTCTCTGTTGGCTAAATTACTAACTTTCGTTACTCAGAGGGAACATCAATGGAAATTGCAGCAATGTTTCTAACAGTTGGAAGCTAAAAAAATAATATTATGCTAAAGGAAGAGCTGTTATGCACACCAGGAGCAAAAATCAAAATGCCTCCTTTGCTTTATTCTGTACAATGAACTTGGAATTATGACCAATTATAATTCTGCTTAGGCTGAGCTTTCATTTTTGTTGCAGCTATGGAGGATAGGAATAATAGAAAATTACTAGGGCAAAGAGTGAGTTATAAAAAATAATTTATAATATTTTACTTTATTAAACCTCATTATTGAACCCTCCTATTTATTGGAAGTTAGTGAGGTTTGCAAATACCTATTCTGGCTTCTTTCACAGCAGGAAGAAAGAACAGTGAGGAAATTGTGTGTGCACTCTACTTATCTTCCCATAAGGGTGACTGAGAAATAGAACAAGACTGAAGAGCTGTGACCTTGTATCAAGGAAAAACCATTATGCTTAACAAAAGCTTTTCCAGCCAGAAGGGAGGGTCTATTGTAACACTAAATTTTCTGTGAATGCTCCAATGTTACTGCCTCAGGCGTAGAGCTAATTGACACAATCATAGGATATTTTTTTTTTAAACTTGTGTTGGTGGCAAACCTAGCCTCCCAGCCAGCTCAAATGAAAAAAGAGACATGCTAAATGTACCAGCTCCCTGCATGGAAACCCAATTCAATATGAAAAATCCCTACCAGGTGGAATTCTGTGGGTGATAATGACAATGATGTTCTCTTCTGATGGCATATTCCTGCCATCCACAGACTGAATTAGGGCTACTAGATGGTCTGATAAAACTCATCAAGATCCTGTATTATGATCATTTTTTTCTAAATAGCTTACAAACATCTCTGATTTATTTGTCGATCCCCTTGAAAGTTTTAGTCTTGTTGCACAGCCTTTTATTATCTTTCTGACAGCTTTTTGTTTCAGTCCTGATGCATGTTAAAGAAGTTGTTAAATAGAGAAAGTTCTACAGAGAAAAAGCTTAGTTTTCTTTTGTTTATTTATTTATTATTTGTTTCCTTTTTATTTCATCCTCATTATTGAGATTACTTCAGTCTAATTAACTTAATTAATATACATACATATATATACATGTACAGATATACATAGAAAGTAAGACCGGTATTTCTCACGTGTAAAGTTAAATACTCTCTACTGCTCTATGCAATTTTATGTCATACTCCTACTACCTAATTAAAGACATTCTTTCCAAGAGTGTTACCTCTATATGTCATAAGCTGGTTTCTGAAGAATGTGAGCTGACAACTGTTGAAATATATAGAAAAATATTCTCTATAGTACTAAAGTCAAAGAAGTGAAATATTTTTATAGGAGATACTTCTGCAGCTTGGGAGGTCATTTCAGGAATTGAAGTTTCAACTACTTTGGTGTACAAGAAGTGGTAAATAGTAGTATATAGAGCTTGTGTTTATATAGAGTTAAATTAAATTCCCACGGTCTCAAGAAAAATTTACACACC
>JAOXJM010000001.1:162856033-162867065 GCA_026413425.1 Tringa solitaria
AAATTAATGTTATTAATTATTATAATTTAGCTGGAAATAATTTGTGGTTTAACCATAACGTTATACAGATCGTAGGCAGTAGTAACAAGCAAGTAGTTATTCTGTGTGGAATGAAATATATATGACCTTGGCATAATTATATAGTGTAGGGGAAAACAGAGTTGTCAGAAGTAGGATGCAGGTATAATATAATAAGAAAAGGGGCACATGGAGATACAGGAGGCCTAAGGCTATAAAAAAATCACCAAATATCAATTACTGACATTAAAAGAAAGCAGTTTATGCAAGTCACTGAATATATGATGAATTAAAATGTTGTATGAGCTATAGAAGACAAAAGCAAAGCATAGAATGTTCTAGTAAACATAAAAAGTGACCACAAAGAAATCCTAGATTAAGGAGAAAGAAACCATAATTATAAATGTCATACTCCTCTCTTGGCAATGAAAAAGAGATCCCACCATCAATATTGTACTTATCCCAACAAAGAACTTAGGATACCAATAACCTACTCTAAATCTCCTCCCCAACTGAATCCAATGATCTTTGAACATGAAAACCATAAGAAAGCATAACACCAAAGAAAGCAGTAGATAGAAGAAAGCTTGTATCAGTTTAAATTGTATATAATTTGAACAATTGTTACTATCATTGTAACTAAACTAATAATATGTCTTTTATTAGACTGTTAAGGTTTAAATCTAATTAATATTTTTATTAGATTAACAGTAAATTCCTGGCTTTGCAAATAAGGTGTGGTCCTCATGCCCCACACCAAGATTTTGAGTGTAAAGGCTGACAGGTATGACACAGATCTATGGGATCTCATCCTCTTTGAGCTCCGATTGCACCACAGGTGGAATACAATTATGTGTCTTACATGCTACTAACCATTATGCTTAAGTAATTGGAACTCTCTTGTCAATAAGTTCTTATGTTGTCCCTTATTATTCTTCAGACTCACAATTACCACAATTTGTTGATTTCATTTGAATTTCCAGTTTAATTCCTTCAGTCCTAAATTAATTTTTAACTGTCATTTGCCACTTTTTACACTATCCTGGTTCTTATTTATTGTTTATCCTCGTAGCTGACTCTATGTCACAAAAGTATTCTTGTGAGCAAACTTTTGTTTGCCATTTCCCACTTCGAAGATGTTGTGCGCCTTTGAAGTTTTTTTTTTTTAAGTGGCTCTTTTGCATGGACAAATTAGCATGTGATATTTGTTACCTAAGCTTAGACATCTAAAATATGATTAGCTTAGATATAGACATTAATTCTAAGCTCCCTTTATAGCCAGGAAAGTAAAATTAGGATATAACTGATTCACTGACCTATGTTTAACATCAATATTAGGATGAGATTAAGCATTCTAGAAGTGCTTGTTTCTCTAAGTTGATTATAAAGGCAAGTATAAGTGACTAGTTAATGTCTACTTTTAATAAAACAAAACCCAGACTTACCAGTTACCCTTAGGTTTGACTGTAATCTTAATACATTTTATATCATGTTTTACAAGAAACAGCATGATTTCAACAATTTCAACTCCCTTCCCCCAAACTTGGAAATGTTTACATTCATATTTGAACACATATATATTCTATTTTACATACACAACTTTCAATTTTTATGACATATGGCTGCATACTGTTATTAATATTTGCATATCACTACCTGTGTTGAGTCCTATCATGATAAATAAGAAAAATCATTTATTAAAAGATTAGAAGAAGACCTTTTTCTCTGAGGAACACAGATATACAATAATTTAGTTTTCTCATTGTATTGTTTGCCACTAGGCTGTAATCTTCTTGGAAATCCAAGAACCCCATTCCTTTCAGACGGCCTCTGTTCTAAATCATTCAGTCTGTCAGTCTGTTTTATAGATACCTTCTGTTCTCTTCACTTCCTTCTTGTACATTTAAGACAACCATCCCAAGGACAGCAATATTTATGTTTTTCCTTTTTATTTAATATCTCTCTTCTTCTGGCCCCTGAGATGCTCATTTAACATCTTATTTCTTTGTACTGAGGCTCGTAGTGTGCTAGGTCACACGATCATGCAGAGAAATTGGAGAAAACTAGTTTTTCCTACAGTCTTCAGTCATGCCATTGTATCAATGTGGTCCTGACTGAATAGAAATCATCCAGATACACTGTCAATCTGGAGCTTTTAGTAGAAATATCCTATTATGGGAGCTAAAGACCAGGTAAGTGTACCCCATGGAGTCCAAAACAGTATTAGCTGTCTATGTGTAGACAGCTGAATGAGTCTGAGGTGTTCGTGTTAGGGAGAGCTGAACTGCTCCCCTAGATTTCATTGCTGCATTTTACAGGCATTCAATTCAGTTTCCCAAACATGGGTGTCTAGTATCACCTTTTTTGAACCTTTTTTTTTTTTTAAATAATGCCTATGAAAATATCTTCAGATGCTTTTATGTTTCAATTCTTTTATTCGTTGTGAAGTGGGAACTTAAACTAAATCTTTCATCCATATCTAATACCACTTCTGAACCCCTGAAATCAGTAAAAGCATTAATTACAACATATCTTTATATAAAAGTTTAAGTATTAAAATGCTACATTATCTTCATTTTGAACTTCTATAGCAAGAAGCACATATATCAAAGGAAGATGTATAAATTAAGTATTCATTTATGAACCAAGTAGCTAAGGACCTTGCAAGACTTCCTTGCTGAGGACAACTTTGCTATCAAAAGTGGCTAGGGCTTTGAAGAGGCCACTATAAGAGCAAAAGAAAAACAATTCAAAATAAGGCAGGAATTGGAATTTCTGAAATGACAATGAAGGTATTAAAAGCAGGATTTAAAGAGACTATTTGGCTAATATTTTAAACATGTCAATTTAAAAATAATAGGAAAAATATATCTCAGTTCAAGCAAAATGAAAATATATCCTAAGTGCTTCTGTCTTTCAGGTTTTTTTTTTTGGTTGTTGGTATTTTTTAGCAGCAATGATGCAGAGTAAAATCAATACTGTTACCAGGACAGTAGCTGAAGGACATGGAAAGCTGATATTTAAACAAGGTAGTGGGAGTCAGCTTCTAGGTATTATTTCTGTTTCTAGGATGGATGGGCTATAATGTTAACACAATACATTAGGGCCAGACTGCAGCCTTATTGACAAAGCTGCCCTATAGCTCTGAGTAAGCATCCAAATTAGCAAAGATATATGTGAAAAGGAATGGACAAAAAAATGGCTCAGAGGCTTTGAAGAAGTAATCATCAGTAGTATGTGTTTTTGCTGAAACAGGAAAGCTAAAGAGTGTTTACTTCCTTCTTAATTTTTTCTTATAAATACTTGTTCATAAACCATACAGTCATGCTAAATGTCCATTGTTTATTTGTCTTCAGGTTTTAAAAGATCTATAAATGCCTTAAGTACATATTAGACAAGTCCAAGTTAGGAACCAGAATGTTGCCAAGTAATTTTTGTTGACACAAATTATGCTTGCAGTCATATCTCATTTGTATATCTTTTATATTAAAATATGTATGTAATTCTGTCCTACAATACAATATAAGCAGAAGAGGTTTTTCCTTGCTTAGTCTTACCATCATTTCTCTCAAAACAATATATGTAAAGAGTCATTGTCTTTGTACCAGTAGCCATAATTGTTTGTTCTAATTTAAAGTGTTTAATTTCTTCTCCCAATTCACTACCTCTGTCACAAACAGATGTCCTTTCATTCACAATTGGTCTCATGAAAACTGCTTTTTGGCCAAATCTTTGCTTGGTAATTACTTGGGGGCCTAATACATTGGAAGAATGTTTCCTTTTTTCCCATTTTGCAATTCATGAAAATATTTCTTCCATTCATCCCCAAAAGTACTTGTTAACTGACCCTCTACCTTGATCCACTTGTGTGACTTATGAAAACCATTGACACTTTCCATTAGGCATTCCATTCCAGCTAATCATAATGAAATGAAAAGGAGAATATTCAGACAAAATGTTTAGAAAAAATATTTGGGAAAAAGTGATGCATGTCAGTTATTAGATGTATAATTTATTTTTCTCATTTTCTACCTCACTTGTGCTCTGTTTTCTAAGTAGCTAACTAGAAGCACTGAAATGAGATACTGTCTGTGGATTTTTTAAAAATATCTTTCTTTCATCAATGATCAAAGTGCTTCTGCTGCCCATCCTGTCACAAGTCAATGCATATATAACAGAAACTGTTTTGCTAGCTGACATTACATAGATCTCTAGGCAAAATTATGCCTGAATTTGGTGTCTAATGTTTATTCTCTGGAGCATGGTCTAAAAGTTTTTACTATTTCACTCTACTTATAGCACTTCTAGGAATGTTCTTTTCAGAACTACCAACCTTCATACTGCCTGTATGTTTCAACAGCTGTGTAAAAAAGCCCTTCTAACTGCTCCAGGAAGTAGCTTTGTTAATTCAGTATTTGGCAATTTGTTCTGAGTCAATACTTAAATATTTCTTTGCATGATATTCCAGCTTTTTAGCATTGTGATCATTTTAAGTGACATGTAACAAGCTGCAGGCAAGTAACATCCATTAACGTTCCAATAGTATTTTTGTTATGAGCTAGCCTTTTTGCTTAATTGATATAAATTAAATTCTTTTGGTTGTTGGTTTGGAATTTTTTTGATGCAACACTTTTGTACAGTTTCAGTAGGAACAAAAGTTATTTACTTTCAGTCATATATTGTTGGAAGTGATTGTGTTGAAAAGAAGGTTAAGAATACCATTAAGCAAATAGTCACCTGCTTTCTACTTGATTTGGTGTACCTTGCTAAGAAGCCCTCATTATTACCATACTTCCATGAAGAACTATAAGTTACTTCCATGATTACACTATAGGTGAAGTCTCAGCATCTTGGCTATTCCAACCACCCAGAGAGCTGTTCAAGAATTCTGAAGTGAAATATAGATTTATAGAAAACATCACATTTATTGACAATCTTTCCCCCATTCAAACAGGCAACTAAACACTCAGTCACAAGCATCATAACCTATCTGTTCTCATGTCCCAGAATAACTCATGACTAGATGCACAATAGAACTTTTTCCTGGTGAGGCTCAGAATCACCACAGTTACCTCCACATGCGTATCTATGGATCTGAAATTTATGTGTCTAAACTGGAAACTAAATGGAACCTAGAGCAAGTGAGAAGCTAGTTTATTTGGAATATGATTCACAGCATCCAGTAGCTGTTGAGAGGAAACATTTAGAACCTAAAAAATTTTTTACTCATTCCCTGATTATTGGAAATAATCCGTGATTATCTTCCTACTCACATCCAAATAGAGACAATAAAACTTTTCTTTGTCGTAATCTCTGTTTCAAGTCCAGTTGTCACACCAATAGGATTTTAGTACAGCATAATATAGAAGTCATCTCAGTCAGTAGAGGACAACAGGTGTTTTATATGACCTAACATAGTTATTTGTTATCTGTCCGAAAGCCGGTTCTCCTTCTATCGTTTTAAACCAGAGTGCTATATGAAGTAAACAATCTGAATAGTCTTGATACCATGTCCTACTAATACATTTTAAGGTAGCTTTTAGTGGGTTTTGTTCCCTCATGTGCTGACTTGTGAAATACAAGCAGTCTCTTCTTCCTTGATCAAAAGAAAACTGTTTCTTGATCCCTAGCCAGAAGGTTTCTCTTCAGAACATGGCTTTCTTTTCAAATCATGTCTTTATGGATTATATGGATTTATTTCAGTGTGCACCTTATGTTCCTAGCACATAGATTAAATTACTTCAATTGAGGAAAATAACAGAAAAAAAAAAAAGAAAGAAATGAATTTTAAAAAAGACATTAACAGGTTTGTGGTCCTTGATTGCTATAATGTTTGTCCCTGATCATTTCTGTAATTGTAATACAGCCACATATTCGCACGCATACTGAATGAAGCTTCACATAAACAACAAAGAATGTTTCAGGGAGGTATAAAAAATTCTCCAAAGATGAAAAGCCATATTAAGCTAGCTTGCTATTCAGTAGATCCACCTTAACAAGGAGAAGATATTGCATAGTGTTAACAGAACCAAAGGTATGACTATGTCCATCTACAAAACTAAAAGGTAAAAGAGACGAGAAGATCTTTTAACAATTAAGTTTGTTGCCTATGACTGGAATTACCTATGCTGGAATCATGTTTCTGTGTTATATTCCCCTCCTATCTCCCAGGTTGATCCACTCAGAATGTGCTTTCCATAGATGACAAGCGTACAGTTAAAGCTTACTGGTTTCAAGGAGGTTAATAAACAGATTACCCACTAAAGCAGCTGTTGAATACTGTTTGAAGACACTATAAACGAAAGTGAAGAAATGGTGAAAAAAGTATGAGATATTGCCTTAGATCTAATTGGCAACTATTTTCCCTTGTTCTTCCATTTACTTCATACCTATCATATCAGCTTTTTGGTATATTCCTTTTTGCAGTTGCTATTTCAGCAATTTCCATTTATTTAGTCAAACATCAGTTTTTAGACTGTGATTCTTGCAATGTCAAAAAAAAAAATCTATTTTTTTTCTCCGTAGAGTTTAAGAGCAAACTGACTTCAAATATTAAGGTAAAAAAACAACCCAACAAAAAAACAGCCCTACTTTTAAATGAATTCACTCCATTGCCTCACTGGCTTTTCATTTCTGTATCACACTGTTAATTTCTTGACAGCAGCTACAGCAGCTCTCTCCATCTTTCTTATGTAGTTTGGAAAATACTGAAAACCTCAAATCATACTGCAGTACTGTCATTTACATTTTGCATAGAGTAATTTGAAAGACTCCTCAGGTGTTTTTTTTTAAATGTCACAAGGCAATAAAAAAGGCCAGCAAAATTCTGATAACCTTCGGAACCAGTTTCAAAAGTAAATAAATCTTTTCTTTATCCCTCCCTTTGTTTAAATGTTGGCAGCATAGTTGCATTCTTGGCATATTCTCATATCTGTAATTGTCCTTGATTTCCAAGAATGAGAAAACTGTAAAGCTAGTTATATATTTGTTTTTTACACTTTTAGCATGAGCAATAAACGATAAAGATCCGTGAGATTAGCTGCCTTCACTCCTCATTTCTCATATTTTATAAGTGATAAATTAGAGGATAGGAAGGAAAAGGAAAGGAAATATATTCAAGTAAAGAAAAAGTACATCTACTTGGTATAAGCTGGGGTTCTACATGGCTGAGCTAAGGAAAAGTGAGAAAATGAAAACAATTCAGCCTATATTTTTATCCACTATCAACTGCAGTACATCTGCTGAAACCAATTGAACAATAATATCAATGTAGGTCAAAAGCCAAAAAATATAACTAGTAATTGTTTCCAGAATAAACTCTAGACTGGAATATATTCGAAGAAGAAGCTGAAACAGAAAATGAAGTTTCTAACAGCAATATCCTGTAATTCTGGATTTTATACTCTGGGTGCTCACTTAACATTTAGTAGGATATCAGTATTCTTACATGCTGTGCAGCCCAATTTTACATCTGTCAAGTCCCTGCATGTATTCATGAACTATTTGAGATTAGTGAGCTGAGGTAGGAAAATGCATATTTTGAAAGCAATATTTTCTGGAGGGCAGAAGAAACCCTGGCAAAGCATGTTTTGGAAATGAGTTCAGTATCATAAGTCCAAGACCTCCTATCACCAGTCAGATGGAAAAAAAAAGTAAAACTGGAGCTAAAATAAATATGCCTGACATAAAAATTGTGTAAAGGGCTAGATCAAGTTCCCTTTGAATTTGAGATTTAAAAGACTGGAATGGAACTGGGGGTTTAGGGACATATTGAAAGTATCCTTCCACCATCTCTTGTGAAACAATTATTAAATTTATTTCTTTTTTTTTTTTTTTTTTTCTAAATTTGAAGATCATAGCCAATAGAAGCAGAAGAACTTAGGGTGATATGTGTTTTTATGCGTTGTATGTTGGCTGCTTGTGCCTGCTAAGCTAATTTTATTTTGTTCATCTTTATGAGTGAAATAAAAAAAGAACAACCAACAACCAAATCTATCACCAAAACCCCCAGGTAGTTCCTTCATAGACTGAGGCACGTACTCTATGGTGCTTGGTTTATGACTTTATGCTTAAGATATTTTGAGCTACCTGTGAGGAGCAGCAAGCATAGGCAGCTGCATGAGGGCAAGGGATCTAGGAGCTGAGGGTGGTATGAGGCTGACAGGGCAGCTATGCAGCTATTCATCAACAGTAAAGAAGCCTCAGTACTAGGGCAGGGATGGTAGTGGTGACTTGGATCAGCTGAATGCCCAGCGATCACTGGGTAAGTCCATAGTGACCAGAGGCCACGCTGGGAACTCCCGTCACTGGGACAGCATCAGCCTATCTTTGGCAAGGACTGAAGGCCTGAGCCTAAATGCAATGCATAGGTCAGTAAGCAGAAGTTGAAGAGATAGAGGGCCAGAGGAGGTATGAGACATCTCTCCTGTAGTATATCACTTTCAGCTTCTCACTGCTCTTTATCGAAATTTATCTGTATTTATAGAGGTCTGGTCCAAGGTCATACAGCTGCACTATATCATAGATGGCTTTCAACTCAAGCACCTGGGGAACAGGTTGCAAAGAATTATGGAAAAATACAGTTATAGGCTGAACAGGTCAGCTAGAGCCTCTTGGTGCACTTAGGACTCGGACAGATTTTTTTTTTTTCTCCAGAAAACAGAGGGTTATGTATTTTCCTCAGTGTTGCTTCAAGTAGATCCTTAGATAAACATAAGAGAAAATGTAGTGAAGTTTTGATTTAATCAGTTACTTACAGAAAATTTTAGCCCCAAGAAAATAATTCAAATTTGATTCTCGGCGACAGTTGGCATTATTTTAGTAGAATATTTAGCACAAATATATTTCTCCAGGAAGAGGATTTTTTCATATGTTTCACTTGATTCTCAGGTCACTTCATTATTCCCATCTTCATCTTTATGTCAGATGTCTGCATCATTACCACGCTCAGAGGTACACTGTGTCTCGAGTCTGTTAGTCACTGCACAACCAATATACAATATGCTTATCTGGAACATCTAACTCTTAGAATACTGAGGAAATCTCACTTGGTCCTAAGCATAGGTCCTGTGAAGAACTCCTATTTAACTTTAGGATTTCCAGAGAAAATAATGTGCAAATCTTGTCTAAAACCAGAATTAGTCACATATTAGTTTTCTAAACTAAAGTACTGCCATTGCAATAATTTTCTTAGTCTCAGTGATGAAAACCATGTTCCATACACAGCAATGAGCAAATTAAAATTTTGAATTTTAATGTAACTGATTAATCTCTATAAACAGAAAACCCTGAACAATAAACTACATATACAAGTTGACTGCATAACCTTAAGTAACAGATTTAAAGACTGGTAATACTTGCATATATGTAACTTGTATTTTAAAAAACAAATTGATGATCTGTGATAGACCTCTACTGCAATTATATTAAGCTGAACTTTGCATGTATCTAAAAAGTAAGAATAGACAAAAAACCTCATAATCTATGTGGAGTATCCAGAGATCAAAGAGGACAGTAAGACTCATTTCCCTGAAGAAATCAAGCCAAACTGGCACTAGCAGTAAAACTGCTTGCTGTATTACATAGCCCTAGAGGGTTACATAATTTTACTACATAACTGTTAGCAATAATTCACTGAAAAATATTTTCAATAAAGCTGTTTATGTGATCTGCTCCACAACTTCTCAAAGTCCTTGACCTACAAACCTGCAACTGAAAGTAACAAGTTATAACCCTGATCTATAATTCCCTCTGATAGGAAATATAAGATTTGAAACATTGTAGGATACATATGCCATTAAGGACAACAGTTAATTTAAATGGAAGCTTTATATTAATCTCAAAATATATAACTTTGTTTCTGTTAAGAACAGATGAAAATGCCCAGAGAAAATGAATTCTTCCAAATAAATTCTTCTTCTCAAGCCCAGACCTAAATAACATTTGAAACAATGATACATTTATTTAAATGGTGAAAACACAGATTGTGAAGAAGGCCGATTCCCACTCCTTCAGTGTTGAGCTTTCAGTGAAAAGCAGAGGTCCATATTTATCACCCACTACATGGCTCTTCCATTTCTAAGAGGACTTTGTTGTTGCTATAAGAAAGGCAGCAAATGCACATATATGATTAACTGTTTTTTTTTTTCCTAACTCAGCTTTTGTATTTAACCATGCCTGAAATGTTCTGGAGGCAATACATTGGATTTATCAGGATTCTACCTGAAAAGGAAAAGTTCCATGGAATGTCCATTTACAGTACAGTGTGGTCCTATCTTCAAGCACTGATCTTTCCAAAGGGTATACAAATAGACAAATATTTGTCCTGCATCTGTAATACTGTCTGTCTTGTAATAGCATGACACTCACTCATATATTGCATACCGCATGCAAGGAGAGAGAGAAAAGAAGAGAAAAAAAGAAAAGAAAAAAATGTTCTGTTTAAAGAACAGTCTCAGTTTAAAGTCTCTGTTTAAAGAACAGTGAATAAAATGTGACTGAATAAATGAAGTCTGAGTGAATCAAATAGCTATTGACCATGGTTATTTAATATATTTACAGTGTGCTAATAACACTGAGTAAATGAACCATATGTTAAAAGAAGCTGTCTATGTTGGTAAATATAGCAATATCAGATGTTAAGTATAATTAGAAAATTTATCCTGTGTCTTTAATTAGCAAAGGAAATTTGGGGAAGGAAAAGATGGTATTTGGAAATTTGAAAGTCAAATATTGGAAATACAGCTGGTAGGCTTTAATGAAGGAATGAAAAAAATTCTCCATTCCTGTCTACAGCTGTTGAAAAATCAGATTTGTTATGTGGAGGGTTTTAATCTGCTGGGCCTTACATCACCCTAAATTTTACTTTGAGATTCAGATGTGAACAGCAATCTCAAAATTAAATACCTCCCCATCCCTGGAGGTATTTAAGAAACGTGTAGACATGGTTCTTCAGGGCACGCTCTAGTGCCCAAGATTGTTGGTTTGTCGTGGGCTGCTGTGTGGGTGGGTGATG
>JAOXJM010000001.1:162964670-162976093 GCA_026413425.1 Tringa solitaria
GGGTTGCTCATTGCAATCAAGTCGTGCCCCTTTTCACTCAGCCATTCCTCCACAACCTTTTCATTCCTAAAGGAATGAAAACATATGAAATGAAAATGAAATTAATTATTTTACTAAGTACCTTAAACTGACTCTGGTAAGAAAATCAGGTACAAATACCAAATTATGAAATAATATAGATTTATCCTTATATTGCAGGGAAGTCTGTGTTTTTATGCTCAACAGCTGTTCTGTCACTTCCTTTCTAACATTATAGAAGCATTATTATTTCGGTCAGTAACCTAGCACAGTTGACAAGGACAAAAAACACACATTTCTTCCTGTCACATAAACATCATCATTTTATTAGCTGACAGGAGCTCCTCAAGATCACATCAAACACAGCTGACACAACAGATGCATTTCTTTACTGAGAGAGTGGTCAAACACTGGAACAGGCTTTCTAAAAAGGTGGTAGATGCCCAAAGCCTGTCAGTGTTTAAAAGCCATTTAGACAGTGTCATTAATAACACATTTTAACTTTTCATCAGTTCTGAAGTGGTCAGGCAGTTGGACTAGATGATCATTGTAGGCCCCTCACAACTGAAATAGTCTATTCTATTCTAATTTATATACTCCTAAACTCAAAGGATTGTTCTCCCCTCAGTATTAGTTACATATTATAGAGGTTTTGTGTTTGGATTTTTTTAATAATGAACTTTCTTCAAAGAAAGATGTTTTCCTCTAGTATTTGCTTTCATGTCTTAAAAAATATTACCTTGCTTTAGCCTACTTTTGTTGTCTTCATTATTAATCTGCTGTGAGCATCAATGTAACATTTTGTTTTCTAATATTAGATTCTTCTGACTGCTTTAAGAATGTAATGAAAATAATTGTTAATGACTGATAATATGAAACAACTATCAGCATGGTGATGTTGTGATACAAGTAAGAAGATGACTGAGGTCATAATATATTTTAAACAAGCACCTTATATATTCTTTTGGTCAATAAGGTCAATATTGTTATAGGTTAGTTTTGAATTCATAACTGAAAGATGAAAGGCTGTCAACATTATTACACCCCTCCATCCTTCATCTATTATTCAGAGTGGTCTTTAAATCTTCAAAAAGAAGATGCTGCAGCTGCTCAGTTTTCAAAAATCTTTGAAACTACTTGGTTTTGCTGAATTCCTTGCAGTTAAAATGTTTATAAATTATTAAAATTCCTTCCTATAATGTTGTCTAGACTCTATACAGCTAAGAGCCTGTAAGTTTTCGCTGCCCATATTGAGATTTTTTTTTATTCTGCCCACGATGAGAAGAATAAACTGATGCTGAGACACTGTTTTGAAGAGAAATTCCAACAAAAAGGAAAAGCATATGGTGTCATTTAAAGAACCTCTCAACTTCTACAGTACAGTGAAGACAATACAATAGGGGACTGTGTGGAAATGGAAAAACTGCTGCATGTAAAATAAGCTGTAGAGCAGAAAACTGAAGCACAACGTAGCATATATACTTCAAAGACTTATTTTTTTAACTATATCCCACATTAGAAAGATATAAAGAAATTACTGTAGAAGGAGGCATTAAGAAAATTTTCAGCTCAAAATAGTGTATTCTCACTGTTCCCCAAGAGTTTTCCTGGCTATAAGATAATCTTCAAGGAAGATTAAGGCATTATTTTCCTAAATGATTTTGGCCCTGCTGGGCTTTAACATTATGGAAAAAAAATAGATTCAGAACTTAAATCCAATAAAGGAACTAGGCCCTCAAACATTACATATTACAAAATATCTCTCTGCTTCAGGAAGTGGTATCCACATTATGACAGTAAGTGCATTTTAACTCCAGAGGAGTGATAGACAACTTGCTGTACTTATTTACTGAAAGAAAGACACTGAGAAGACTTACTTCGGAGAGACTTCAAGGACAATCCTATTTTGAAATCTCAGAAAGTTATTCAAAGCTGAAGTACCTGGCTCATATATAAAGATCTAGAGCTGTTATTCAGCATGAAAACAACATGAAGATTTTTAAGAGGTAATATTGATAGTCTTATGTCATAGGGTTGTGCTTATAAGTTTTCTTATCCTTTCCCCTTAGAAAGATAATACTTTAAACCCTCATTAGCTAAACATATAAGCAAACACCTGAGTAGGAACCCCGAATCCAGAAGTCCCTCTTTTTCTGCTGGATGGTGGAACTATTAAGTTAAATGACCACACTTTCTTTCACTTGCTCTGCTTCTAGCTCCTCAATATTTTACATTCTTGTGCTGCACTACAGCTAAGCTCTATCAGAATACTGGAGAGGCTTAAGATTCATGGTCCATGAAAAGTTTTTTATGAAGGTGTTACCAATGGAAAAAAAAGTTATGCTTGCTCTTTATATATAAAGACAAGATAGCAATAAACCAAGTGTCAGAGTCTTACAGTCTCTGACCAGATTCCTTATGGGGAAGGTTAATACTTAATATCAAATTTACTTGTATGAAGATATTTGATGTTACATAGAATTTTGGTTTAGCAGAGCAATGCAGCAGCATTTTTAAATCACCATACAAGCATGAATTATGCTTAGCAGAGTACAGTAACTACAATATAAACTCGAGTTACAATATAAACACAATCCTCATTATCATTATCTAAAACATACTCACCATCATGATACTGGATATCCCCAAAATCTGGAAAGGAATATATGTGTTTAAACCAGCTCAAGCCCATTGCTTTCTTCCAAGTTCCTTCTGTTGATTGTTCATTTTCTATACTACAAATTGGACAAAGTCATATATACAATCTACCTCAACATACTGGTCTAACTAGCTCAGGAAGACATTCACAAGCTTTTGGTTAATTCAGGTACAATCAGTAACACAGCTGCTTGACTCACTTAGCTGAAATAACTAATTGATTTGGTCAGCTAATATAGCCAGTTGATCCATTCAATGGTTGTAGCCACTTACCTAAACTAAAAGCCACCTTTGGTTCTCTTTCTGTTGAGGTAATTCCAGCTTTATTTGCAATAGCTGTGGCCAGTCATTTCCTACCATTTTCCCTGAGTTTCATGAGCATGTTGTCCTTGTCTATCTTTCTTCTGCTGTAGTGGTTTATTGATCAGTCACACCAACAAAGCACAGTGTATTGGGAAATGGTAACTTGCTGAAATTTATGTTAAAGAAGATTACTCATTTAAGGCCAACTATTCTAATAAATAATATATTCCAATAAATAATTCTTCATATTTTTAAAACAAAGAACTTATCCTAAGAAATACTTTCACTGCCAGTTATGCTGCTATGTGGGAATTTACTTGAAATGTCCCAAAACCTAACAATTTTTCAGAAAGGAACAATGGAAATACCTGGCCTATGTAACTCCAAAATCAGGTCTGTTATGGATTCCAGGCAAAATTACATAATTTTTTTTTGTTTCATGGCATTTCGAGTATTTCTGTAGAAACACAGATACTATGTTAAGTCCTGCATAACACTGCCTTTCCCACTGCTATTTCCATTTTCACAAGCCTGCCAAGAGTCCTTAGCAGCTTCATATGTAGGGAGTGAACCGAGTCACATTGCCTGAACCTTACATCAAGGAAAACAGTTTGCTGTGTAGCTTTTGATTCCAAGATTCTTTCACAGTTGTTGCAACATTCAAGAGCTTCAGATAAAGAAAGAATTCATGTGACAGTGCCAAAGCTATTTTCAATAGAGTTCACCGTATCATTAAAAAATATATTTCTGAAATCCTTGTTTTTAAACTGTAACTGAGCTGACTGTGACAAATTAAGACCCAATACTCTCAATGCCAAGGTATAGGTAAATGATTTTGGACATCATCAGTAGCTTTGCATTAAGGTTTTTCACTGCTACTATTAATACAGGTTTCTCTGTCTTAAGTGAAACAGTGCTGTGGGTAAATATGTATCAACATATAATAGTCAACCTGACAGATGAAAAGGAACATGGGAATATAAGCTTCAAATAATAAATCACTGAGAATCTGACATCCTGAAAAAAAGATGTCTTTTTTTTGTAAAATGTCACAGTATTGTACCTAGAGGCAACATTTGCTCTGTGTTATAGAAAGGATCTATTTCCATTTGTTCTGTGACAGGAGACTTAAGGGAAGCAATCAGCCAAGCATGGCACGTATAATATCGAAGGGTCTGAAGGACAGGTTGTTTTAGGTGGATGACACAGTTTTATCTTGCATCTTTTTATATCACGTTGTTATTTGAAAAAAATCTTCTACACAAAAGACTCAACCCCACATTTGTATACACACGGGAGCATATATACACACAGTCAAAAGTCTTTTTTTCTAGAGTTTATTTACACAAAAATATTACATACCAAGAAAAAGCAAAATTAGACAAAGAAAACTAAATCTTTTCTCCACCAGATACTAAGAGGATAGCTAGCTAAGAAACCTAACTCACTCAACCAAGAGGATGGCAAGATCTGAAAGTTTACTGAAAGTCTACTGAAAGAAGCACACAGTGCCTTCTCTTAAGACAAAATATACTTGTATGTTTTCTCATTTAAAAAAAAATATAAAAATAATAGCTTTAGTAAGTCTCATGGTTTAACCCCAGCCAGCAACTAAGACAGCACAGCTGCTTGCTCACTCCCCCCAGAGGGATGAAACGAGAGAATCAGAAGGGTAAAAGTGAGAAAACTCATGGGCTGAGATAAAAAAAAAGAAAGTTTAATAATTGAAATCATAATAATAATCACAGAATAATATGGGGTTGGAAGGGACCTCTGGAAATCATCTAGTCAAATCGCCCCTGCCAAAACAGGTCCACCTAGAACAGCTTGCACAGGAACATGTCCAGGTGGGTTTTGAATGTCTCCAGAGATGGAAATTCCACCGTCTCTCTGGGCAGCCTGTTTCAGTGTTCTGTCACCCTCAAAGTGAAGAAATTCCTCCTCATGTTTAGATGGAACTTCTTCTGTTGAAGTTTGTACCCATTTCCTCTTGTCCTGTCACTGAGCACCACTGAGAAAAGACTGGCCCCATCTCCTTGACACCTACCCTTAAATACTTAAGTATTTATGGGCGTTGATTGGATCTCCCTCAGTCTTCTCCAGACTAAAAAGACCCAAGTCCCTCAGCCTTTCCTTGTAAGTGAGATGCTTCAGGCCCCTAAGAAGCTTTGTAGCTTTCTGTTGTACTCTCTCCAGCAGTTCCCTGTTCTTCTTGAACTGGGGAACCCAGAACTGGACACAGTACTCCAATGGGACCTCACCAGAGCAGAGTAGAGGATAGCCTCCCTCGACCTGCTGACCACACTCTTCTTGATGTACTCCAGGATGTCATTGGCCTTCTTTGCCACAAGGGCACATTGCTGGCTTATGGTCATCCTGTTGTCCACCAGGACATAATGTAATGAAAATTAAAATAGCAAAGAGAAATAAACTCAAGAAAGACAAGCGATGCAAAGGAAAATAATTTCTCACCACCAACTGACTGATCATAGAATTGCCTAGGTTGAAAGGGACCTTTAAGATCATCTAGTCCAACCGTCAACCTAAAACTGACAAAAAAACATTACTATCCATATCTCTAAGCACTATGTCTACCCGTCTTTTAAATACTGACAGGGATGGTGAGTCAACCACTTCCCTGGGCAGCCTGTTCCAATGCTTGATAATCCTTTCAGTGAAGAATTTTTTCCTAATATCCAATCAGAACCTCCCCTGGTGCAACTTGATGCCATTTCCTCTTGTCCTATTGCCTGTGACTTGGAAGAAGAGACCAATCCCCACCTTGCTACAACCTCCTTTCAGGTAGTCGTAGAGAGGGATAAGGTTTCCCCTCAGCTTCCTTTTCTCCCGGCTAAACAATCTCAGCTCCCTCAGCCAGTCCTCATCAGGCTTGTTCTCCAAACCCCTCATGAGCTTTGTTGCCCTTCTATGGACATGTTCCAGCATCTCAGTGTCTTTCTTGTAGTGAGGGGCCCAAAACTGGACACAGTACTCAAGGTGGAGCCACAATGATGAGTACAGGGGGACCATCACTTCCTTACTCCTACTTACTACAGTGTTCCTGATACAGGCCAGAATGCTGTTGGCCTCCTTGGCCACCTGAGCACACTGCTGGCTCATGTTCAGCCGGCAGTTAACCAACACCCCAGGTCTTTTTCTACCAGGCAGCTCTCCAGCCACTCTTCCCCAAGCTTGTAGCGCTGCATGGGATTGGTGTGACCCAAGTGCAGGACCCGGCACTTGGCCTTGTTGAACCTCACCCCATTGGCATTGGTCTCTCGATCCAGATTGTCCAGATCCCTCTGCAACAGCTTTCTACCCTCAAGCAGGTTGACACTCCCACCTGACTTGGTGTCATCTGAAAACTCAGTCCCCTCTAAGCCACGGGCAGCCAGTTTCTCCAGGAGATTTCTGTGGGAAACTGTATCAAAGGCCTTACTAAAGTCCAGGTAAACAACATTCACAGCCTTTCACTCATCCACCAAGTGGGTCACTTTTTTGTAGAAGGAAATCAGGTTTGTCAAGCAGGACCTATCTTTCATGAACCCATGTTGACTGGGCCTGATTGCCTGGTTGTCCTTCATATGCTGCATAATGGCACTCAGGATGATCTGTTCTATGACCTTTCCAGGCACTGAGGTCAGATGCCTAGCCAGTCCCTGAGCAGTAGTCCCTTTGCCAACCCCACCCTGAGAACCCATCACCTTGGCTTGGCCTTGCCTGGCCACTGGCTCTAGTCTGGGAGGCTCCGAGTGGAGCCAGGTCTCCTCTTACTGGTGCCCAGGCCAGCATAGTGGTAACATTTCTACATGGTGGGTAGTGTCTCTTAAAGGCAGGGTAGCATCAGTGGGTGCCTTTGAACTAAGAAGGAACTGCCACAGCCTGGAGAAGTTTAACAGCACCTGCAATTGCAGGGATTACATCCGGACAGGGACAGGGACTAAATCCTGATGACTCACAGAGGTGAGGCAGCATAGGGAGATTAATCACTGTCAGCTCCTAAAGCATGATGAGTTACATCCAAAACCTGCAGACCCTCAGGAAGAGCCCAGGAAGTCTAGGGAGATGCTTAACACCTAACATCCCAGCTCCTCCATGTCATTGCAAGCAACCCTGCACACACTACCGGGATACAGGAGTCATGCCTGCATGCTTGCAAACTGCTTACATGTGTCTTGGGGCTTGTGGGTATGAGAGTGTGAGAGGCTGAAATCAGTTGTGTTTCAAAATTTGTTCATGTCTCCTTCCTATGAGGTTTTGCACTGAGCTACTTCGCTGCTACACTGTTGGAACACTATTTTCTTCAGGGCAGTCTGGAAATTTTCATGTTTTCCAGAGTCTGTAAAAAATACATATACTGCCTAAAGAAATTCTGCATTCATTCATGTTATTAAAACCTGTGAGATTAAGTGCCCCATCTGTCAAGACATGGGGTCATCTTTAGTGCTGAAGTGCAAAAGAAAACCAGCATTTTTTGGACTGGGTTCATTTCATTCTGACACAGAGTTCAAGAATTGTTCAGATGAATTGAAACCTCTAGAGGACAGAAGTGAATACCTCACAATACTTCTTAGTATCAGATTATATACAACTAAATTTAGAGGTATAAATGTAAGAAAGCTATTAATGTCTAAACATATGTATTTACATCAATTTTAGATGCCCTGGAATGCTTGAGATAACTGACACAGGATCTATGGGAGATCTGTGAAGTTGCATCTTCAAATCAGGAAGGATACCTTCTGACATCTAAAATGCCTCTAGACATCTAACTTTAAATACTTAAATTACTCTGCACAGAGAGCTTTCAGATAACCACAGAAAAGCATTCAGTGTCATGTGGGAGTTCATGGGACATTTGAGACATCCATACAGAGCAACAGGCAGTTACTCTCCAGCTCAATGACATTGACCATTGCTACACAGACTTCTGTCACCATTCAGCCAGCAGCTGACCATTCTGTTTGAGAAAGCTGATTCCCCACGCAAAAATCCCGATCAATTTCTCTGCCCTTGAGTATTTGTGAAATAATATCCAGTCTATGGGTTTGTTGATTCTGTCTGGTTGTCTGGTTTCCTGTCCTTTAAAATAGTCTGGTCATTATCTGGACTCAACAGTTGCTTAATTTTAATGTCTTTGGCAGTACCAAGCATTCAAAAATCTTATTCTTATGGCAAACAGTAATTTGACAGAATCCATGGAAATGTCCTTATGTCCTCTATACATGACATGTATTTTTTGTGTGATGGGCCAGCTGACTGCTGTCATAAACCCACTGTAGTTTGTTTTACAAACCTTCTGGCATATCTCAATGATTCATAATTAACATGGTCCGTAAAATATCTGAGGTCTTTTGTAGGAACAAAGACCACATAGCTGTGCATTTTAAATTAATGAAATTACATACTTGCATATAAGTGTATTGAGTACACATGGGGTTAGCAATTTATTAAAATTAAACATGTTTAACATTGAGGCTTAACCATCTGTTCTTTTCAAAGTCTTACCAAAGAGTTCAGGTTGTGGAAAGAGGTCACTGTACTTGTCAAAACATACTGGATTCTTGTTATCACTGCAAGGAGTGCATCTTCTGGCTGTTTCTCTACTTCATAACTATTGGTGTTCTCTCCTCCCATATGCAAAGGTTCAACCAGTGAGTGCACCTGGCTGAAAGTTTTTTTCATTTTTTCCCTGACAATAAAATAGTTTACCAGACTGATATGGAAGATACTTGGAAATTCAGCAAGCATACTGACAATGTCAAAGATTTTAAAAATCCTTCTGTAAAACTGGGACTGTGGTTTGGTTTTTTACAAAATCTTTAAAATCTTATGCTGAGTTGAAGCTTTGCTATTTTGGTGGTGTGAGAATTGAATGAATGAATGAAGCCAGAAAGTTAATGTTTTGATGTTAAGATGTTAACAATCACCCACTCATACCGTCTCCTAAAGAAAGAATAGAGTGGGATCGGAATTTAATCATCAAATCAAGTATTGATTGCAATTAGTGAAAATGTCAGAGCAATAGATGTATAGCTACTCAAGATAAGAACAGTGACAGAAAAGATGTCATTTCTACATTTCTACAATGATAAAGTCCCATTTAATTTTGAAGATATATTTTTTGTTGATTGTTCAACCTATCTTAAAACAGTTGCTTAATTTTATACATAGTATTATTTTATTTTTGGAGAAATGTTTATTTCTCCATTAACTATGGAAAGAGACTAGACTACTAAGAAGAGATGAGTAACTTTTAAACCGTAGCTGTTGAAATTCATCCCTCTTTTAGTAAGGATCGCCTCTGCTTTTCTGTGAGGGAAACTTTTGACCGGCTGTCAGAAATGTCCTGTGGACACAATTCACTAAATTCAGAAAAGGAGAGTTTTATGCCATGTTTCAGCGACTTTATGTAGCAGTTCACTGCAACATGAGGTGTGACTAGAGGGATCAGCCTGCACGATTGCGGCCTGTTTGCAGCCAAGAGAAAATTCTTGCTTGATGGCTGGTTATAAATTCCCTGTGTTCAAATGTGAATGACAGTAAGGGTGGAGGTTGATTGTCTCCCCTGCACACAGAGGTCTAGTCCCCTCTGAGGTGTCCTCAAATACCTCATCCAGCCTCCAGTTCTGGTCCAGCGGTAGCATGGGTTTTCCAACCCTGTTGCAACAGCGTCTTAAAATCTGCTATACGTTTCAGCAAATGACGCAAGCCTGATGTTGCTGGCAAATAAAGATGGAAAATAAAAGTGGAAGCCTAATTACCCATAGTATAAAGCACTTAAGCGTGACAAGAATGTAAGTATGCATTTTCAGTGATTCAATGTGTATGATTCACTCTCAACCTGAAGGAGGGGCTTGCACATTCTGATAGACTGAGGTCCTCTGGGCAAGCTGGCCCGTTCCATATTAGTGTAATTATTTACTCTAGGAAACCATAATGTGGGGCTGCTGCAACGTAATAACTGACACTTAGTTTCTGTAAGCATAAATTGGGCTTCAGTTTTCATATTAAATTTTCATTGTGTACATCAATAACAAAGAAAATTAATTGAATGTGATAATGTAAATCCTACATGCAAAAGGTAAAAGGAACGTTTTGTGACAACCAAAACCACCCTGAGCTTCTGAAGTTTTACATTTTGATTGGAATGTTTTTATTTCTGATGCTTGCATTTTATTGCAGCCTCATTATTATTTTTTATTTATTTATGTCAAATTACAGCGTGCTGTTTTGTCTCCATTCTCGTGCTTTTCCCTGCTCCTGAACATCACCATCATTACTATTTTTATGAATAATACTTTTCCTCTTATCCTTTTAGCTAGTTAATATCTTTTTTTTTCTGCATTTCAATGTTTCATGATTTAAGTTCTGATGAGACTTAAGCTTATAAATATGCTAACTGAAAATTGTTGAGAATATTAAAGACTGCTTTGTAACTTCAGTCTTTTGAACTCACATCTTCAGCTTCTATAAATTTAACAACAACATTTTCTTTTTTCTTTTTTCCTTGCAAAGGAAAGCAGCTGTTTCATTTTTAATACCATTCAGTAGCTTATTAATTAGAAGTGGATACAATATGGTTTTCAAGTCCAAATCTGTACTAAATTTATAATGATCTGCAGTAACTTCAAATACATTTTATCTTTTTCTTTTTTTCTTTTAAATAGATTTTCATAACCAAAATGTGTTTTCTTATTAAACAAAAATAATTGGCCATGTTACCTTTAAGGTTAATATATGTTGCAGTTATTGTGGTTTTTTTAGACCCCAACTGTGTACTTAAGGCATATCAATTTAAAATATACTTTTCATAAATTCCATCCATACTTTTTTAAGTCTGTCAGGTAGCTGTTAGATCCCCAGTGTTTCAACACTATGGTGTCTCACTATCTTTTGTCATATATTTGTTTCTCCATGGGAGTACTTCAAGTATGATTAACTGACTGATTATGATGTACATATATATTTTTGCAGTGACCTACCTGTTGAAATTAACGACCCACATTTCTCAGAAGTTAAGCACTTCAGGAATTATTTCCTGTTTAGTGATATCAATAAAAAATGCACCTCCATCAGGGCTCATTGTGGGAAGATGATGGAGGTCAGTCCACATATCTGTCTTGGTACTGAAGAAAAAAAAAAAAAAGAAAAAGAGATAAAAAATGTATTATGTAGCTCGATCCAAAATGTTGTTAGGGTATGAGCTAACTATGCAGTGGGGAAAATCTGTGATCTAGTATTCAACTTCATTCTCTGGCCCACATTTTTCATAGCCTTGTAGACATATCCTAATTGCCTTTCTTCTGTTATTTACTGCAATGTTGTAAATTTCTATGTTGAGGCCAAGAACAGCTCCAGTTGTGAACTGTACCTTATCTATGCCAATATTGCAGGATTCAAAACAAGCAAAGAAATCAAAAGCCCAACATCCTAGAGTATCC
>JAOXJM010000001.1:162976219-162988702 GCA_026413425.1 Tringa solitaria
TGGGTGGGGAGGGGTCATCGGGTGATAGAATAATTGTCTAAACGACAATAGATTGCTATGGGTTTTCTCACATCATAAAAATAACTTGCACATCTTGTGGACCATCCAATCTCAGATAACCAGTTCACATCTGAACCAATCAACAAAGTGGTTTTTTTTATTTTCTTCAGGTAAAGATTAGTGTTCTTCTAAGACATGATAATTTACTATTGTTTTGCATTTCTGGTTCAAGGTAACTTTAATACATTCTGGGTCACACATACACTCTTTCTATGGGGTTCCCAGATTTTTCAAGGTCCCTGGAAATTTGAATTATTTAACAACTGTACATAAATACACACACATACACACACGCACATTCACAAACACACATATATATGTTTATATGCACATGTATATACATGTGTAAATATTTACATACACAGATTCACACATGTATCCATGCATTTTTCTAAACTGCTTCTTATTAACACTTTTGCACATATCTAATTATGACGTTAATGGCAGTAATGCAACTTGTTTACTTAACTCTGTTTCTCTGTAGACTTTAATATGACTGTTTTCATCAGCAGTTTCTATGTCTTTTTTGAGAAGCCAGAACTTTGGGTATATAGGTTGCTTTGAAAAGATCCTGGGATGCTGAATCATACGACAGAGTTCAAATTATATGCCTAGAAATGACAAATGATGCAGTAGTCCAAAAACCATAAAGAAGTATGGTTCCAGCGTCTTAGTATTTTCAACTTGAAACTGACATCACTGAACAGTTCATCATTCTGAGATAGCTATCCAAATGGAGTATTATTGAACTTCAAAAATAATTTTAATAGTAAATCTGAATGTAATAAATATACTGTAGTGGAAGTAATACAATGGAGTACTTTGTAATATAGAGGTTACAGTTGGACATTTAGTAATTTACGAATATTACTTCTCAAGGTAAACACTAATTCAAACTGTAATGTTTATTAAAAATTGGATTTTATAATATCTCCTTAGAGAACTAATGAAAGATTGTTTGCAAACTTTAGAAATAGTCATGAAATAACATTGTGCTTATATTCTTGACATCCATTAAGACTCTGACAGTGCTATTTATAATACAAAGTAGCACAGAGTAGCAGGCGTTTCCTGTCTTGAAGGCCTTAGTGTCCAATTAAAATGAAGATTCAACTGTCACGCACTAAAGAGTAATGGACACATTTAAGACAAGCTAATAGTAACTAGAACAGCATTATGTGATTATGTGAGCTAGTTATATGAATCAGGCAACGATTCTAGGTGTTCTTTTTTCTCTTTCAACTCATTATTTCAAAAACTTTTAAAGTTTAAGTGGATTTATTCCAATTGGAATTTATAGCAACATTCGAACTGACCTAGATTTCGTCATAAGTGAGTGCTAATCAAAATCTGAGCTATAAGATACAAGTTTAGTAACCAAAAAAAATGCATCTGCTCTTTTCTCAGCATTAAAGTCTCTCTAGTCTGCTCAATGATACTTCGAGAGATACAATGAATTGCTATGGAGTCCTTGTTCTAAGACCACGCAGGATCGTCTCACTTTTTGAGCTGAGGAAATCTGCACTTTAATTTCAATCATACTAGCCAAAAATTGCAACCATAAAAAAGCATTATTTCTATTCTTTTCAGGCTTCACTTTGCCAAATATTACACTTTAGCAGGAAAAGAGAGAATCTGTTCTGCAAAAAAATTGTGCAACCAAAATAGATATGTTAAAAAAATGAATAAAGTTATAATATTTTGTAATAGGCATAAGGTGAAGAAACACTACTACTCTTTCCCCATGCCAGATGAGAAATCTGTGGTAGAGTTAGAATGAAGTCAAGGACAATCTGAGTTCACCAGTTTTTTGAGAAAGGAATAGTAGCTCTGTATTCATCTTTGACTAATAAAATGATATACAAATGCATGCTTAATATTAATCTGTAAATAATTTTAGACAAATGGTTAACTTCTAATTCCAAATGAGATTTGCAAGCTTTCCAAATCTTAAAGGTACTTAAAGGTACCTTTATTGTACTTAAAGGTACAATAACACATGAGCATTTCGTTACCAAAGTGTTGTCTGAAAACCTTTTCTCTTCCAGTGAGACATGTGGAAATGCAAATAATGTATTAGATCAGGGGAAAAAAAAAGTGTTTGCAGCTCATTGTGTGTCAACATATAGCAGCAGTTAAATATTTTCTATTGCCAAAGAAAGGAAATATCTCCACCCAACCAGATATTAGATCATAGTATTTGAATGTGTGCCTTGTGAATACACAAAGATGGTACCAGAGCTGCTACAACAAAGTTACTTTGCCTGAGAATAACTTCACTTTATCTGCTATGAACTTTTTTAAACCTCAGTGCATATCTTGTAATAGGCAAGGCTATAGTTACCAGCAATTTCCTTCTATTTCAGGATACAGAATTCCATGAAAAGTGCACATTTAAAGGTCATAAGCAAAATCCAAATAATTCTTTTTATCCTAATTGCAGTTCTCAGCTGAACCGACCTAGAGCATTTTAACCAACACCCTGGAGAAATAAAAAGTCGCTATATACATGAGTCAGTCTAAGAGAGTAACTTACTCTCTTTCATGAGTTTAATAAGAAGAAATACAGAGGAACTCAAGTAATTTTGCATCCAGCTATTCATTCATAATTCCAAATAATGAAGGCTGAGAGAGTATTGGAGACAATAATAAATAATAAAATATTTTGTTGACTTTCATGTATATTTTCTCGGGGGGAAGAATTCAGAAACCTTAATGGTCTAAGAATATTTTAATTTTGTTTTTAAAGTAGAAGCAATTTAAACTGATGGGACTCAAAATCTTATTCAGTTTCTTAAATGAACTTCATTATCAGATTGTGGAATACAGTAATCAGGATCTTGTAAATGAAGCATACTAAATTCCCTAAATGGCATGGGTTCTTAGAATTTGTCCTTAAAAATGAATACTCCCTTCAAAGAAACAAATAGTCTAGAGTCAAAAGATAACCATCTTCTAAGTTATTTGTAATATTTAAAATTTTCCAAATAAGGGCTATTCTCCTGTGTCTAGAATAACACATTATCGCATGAAAAAAGTATTTACTCCGAGGGAGCATAAGCCTCAAAAATGAGGCCTCCATGAGGTAGTAATGTTAAACTCAGCTTCTGTTGTGTCCTGAAAGTGATATACTGTATCCTCATCAGAAAAATGGGTGGGTAGGTCAAATAAGAAGAGATAGACAAAATTATTCTCTCCATCTGATCAAGGAGCCTGGTAGTTCAAGACTTTTTAGATTATCCTTATACTACATAAATTGTAAGTCCTGAAATAAAATATATCTTAAATGTCTTATAAAGAGACAATACCATGCATGGCCTGAAGTCAATTTTCTTGATATTTTTCTCTTTTTTTTTTTTTTAACAAAGATGCTGCCCTAAAATATTTTGTCTTGGAACTTTGCTGACTATACCTTCCATTATTTATGCGTACTTTCTGGTATAGATCTGCTGATCAGAACAGTTTTAAAATTCTTGTGCTCAGTAAGTTTTTCAGTTCTCTCCCCCTTCTTGGCTATGGCAAGTCTTCTAGCACTCCTCCTCAAAGCTACAGAAGTGTCTTCTCCTCTGTATTCCTTCTATCCTTCTCACTATGTCCCACACAGATATATATTCGCAGCCATAGTCTAACAGGTAAATTCAAGGAGCCAGGGTCCATTCTGCAACCCTGAAATCAAGCCACATAGTGTGCCTTGGCCCCTATACTTAGATTATTACTGTTTTTCCCCTCAAAAAGGAAAGCTGAGTCAATACTTCTCCATCCCACTTTATCCCCTGAAGTGTGCCAAGGTGTCACATAGGGCTACTGCAATTCCAGATTGCAGGAATGATTACTGACCCAGCACCAGTGAGCACACTAAAAGGTAATGGACTCACCAGTGCTTAATTCCGTGTCTTGTCTATGTTAAGTTTGCAAATGTAATCATACCCTGAAGCTGTAAAACTATTTCTGAGTAGTGCTGAGTCTAAGCATCATATGTGGTTGGCATTCACACTGTTGAGGATTGCCTTCCTCTGGGACAGATCTGGCTGGTAGAGAGTGAGTTGGACTGGTCTGGGAATAGGGAATGAGTTCCTTCTTAATTCCGATTATGGAAAATCAGTGATCCACCACTTAAATATACTCTGGGTTCCTTCTTTGTTTTAGTATTACTATTTGGACCCTCCTACATAGTCTTTAAAAGAAAAAAAATACCCCCCTTAATTTCTACAGGTTAGCCATAGAAAGCAAATTGAGTGCAAGGAATTGTAAATTATATTTTCATTAAATATTCCAAAGTCTAAACAGGAAAGAATATAACCAATAGAAACCTGATTTTTTTTCTGAAAATACTAATAGCTTTTAAATTATGAAATCAGAAAAGACTGAAGAAGAGTAGGACTCTGTAGCTTAGATTGACATGTTAACATAAATCACAGTATTTCAATTCACTTGAATTTTTAACACCTCAAATTGATCACTCTGTTCAGTGAACTATTTGACAGAAATTAGAGGTGATGGTTAAGTAATCCCCAAAATATACTTCCTTGCAGTATGACAACTGTATTAAACTGAAGGAATTACTCACATTATTCACAACAATTCTGAGAAATGACTGCTGCTTTGAGCTTGATTTTATATATAAAACACATATTTGTAGACATACATACACACATGCATTTATTTTCTTACACACAAGGGAAATATCTACAAAGGTGTGTGCACATGTTTGGAAGTCTTAGAGAACAATATTCATGACAGGGACAGATTTATTCCAAAGATAAAATGAATTTGCCTAATGTGACAAGATACCTGAGATAGGGTTATTCTTTACTGGTTACAGTACCTGATGCCAAGGATGAGAAAAGGCAAAGAAAATAAATTTGCAATTTAGCCAGACTCCTAAGTATGAAGAATGAATCAGGACCTCTAAGAAATTTAAAATCTTTCTTTTTTGATTTTGATGACAACTATCTGAACTGGAGAAGCATCAAATATTCTTAGAATATATACCAGTTATAAGTCACTATAGCCCTCTTTTCCTCATATAATCAGAAGGCAATCAGTCATGCTGCTCTTTTCTTAATAACAGCCAGGATTTCAGTAATCAGTTCTTCCAGATGTTAGTTCCTCCAAAGGGAACTAGAGGCAAGAGGGGATGAACGTCACACATCTTGGGGCATTATTAACTTTGATAAAAAGTCTCAAACCATAAATACAAATGAATGTTCAGTGAAATGATGTGTTCATTCTGAGAGCTTTGATCAAGATATATTGAAAGGAAGTGCATCTGTGGCACTCCAATATGCCATCTTAAGGTATCTTACCCGTAATACATGCATCTACTCAAAATTGTGCTTGCTCTGAATGACCATTTAGACCCTGGACAGTTATTCTCAATTGTTTGAGCAAACTCTTCCTTCCCTTTTCAAAAACATGATTTCTAGGATTTTTGAACATTGCTACTTTGGTTTGAGTTTGAATCAATCTTTTTAAAAATAATTAATAACCTCTTAAACATAAGAGTTTTGGAGAACTTTCCCTAAGAATTTTAATTTTACCCATTTTCAGATGTATATTCTTCTGTGGGACCACAATTAGTGCAATTGTTCCAAGACCAGAAAGCATAAATTTTAAGGTATCCAAATGTGTATAAGACTTGTTAGTCCAGCTTCATCCAACTATCATTTGGTTTGCTGTAACCTGTCTTATGTATTAGGATCTGTGTATGTGGGCACCTGAGGGTCCTCATGGACAAGTTGAACACGAGTCAGCAGTGCACCACAGAAGCAAGAAAGGCAAATTGGATTCTGGGCCGCATCCACAGGGGCAATACTAGAAGGGACAGAGACATGAGGATACCACTCTACTCAGCACTTGTGGGACCACACCTGTAGTACTGTGTCCAATTCTGGTCCCCACAATTAGAGAAAGACATGGACCGACTGCAAAGGGTCCAAAGGAGGGCCACAAAGATGATCAAAGTGCTGGAGAACCTGTCCTGTGAAGAAAGACTGAAGGACCTAGGTCTTTTCTCCCTGGAGGAGAAAAGGCTCAGGGGAGAACTTATCACATTATTCCAGTACTTAAAGGGCATCTACAAAGATGACGGAGGCTCTCTCTTCACAAGGAGCCACATGGAGAAGATAAAGGGCAATGGGTAACAGCTGCACTGAGAGAGGTTTCATCTTGATATAAGAAAGAAATTTTTGTTACAGTCAGAACAACCATTCACAGGAACAACATCCCCAGGGAAGCGGTTGAGTCCCCATAACTGGAGGTTTTTAAGATGTGACTGCACAGGGTGCTAGATAATCTCATCTAGTCTCCCTTTCCTATGAAAGTTAGACCAGATAATCTTTTTGTAGCCCATTCAGACCTGGGTATCCTGTGATGATTGTGGTACATCTATCAAGAATCCAAAGATCGTTTTCTCAGAACCCATGTTAAATTAGGCTTAAAATATGTCTTGAATGACACTTTCTGAGATCAGTGAATTACTGTTTGCAACAAAATGATTCACAGATTTATTTTTTTTCAAGAAAATAAATCTGAAGTCTCTTATTCATATAGGTTTAATTACAGAGATCCAAAGTTAATCTGAACCAAGAAGCTTCTAGATAGTATTAGGAAGGGAACAATCTGTCTCACTTTTTAACAAGTGATTCCCTATACAGTTCTCCTAAATGTGTATTAGTAGTAGTATCAACAACGGTGGTGACTGATACTTTTCCACGGGTGAGAATCTCAATAGGAAGATAGGCAGATGCTATACTTCCTTTACAAACATGGCATTGTACCTGATTTGGTAATAGTGTGCTTAGAGCAAGGGGGAAATAGGAAATAAGACTCCTGAAAATTTCACTGGTGTTATAACATTTTGGTGGTCACAGGCTCCCTTAGCCCCAAGGGAAGATCTGCTTGCAATGCACATTGCCACATGCAGATCCTTAACACACCAGCAAAGCTGCAACTTTAGCTTAGGGAAGGAAGACAGTAGTTGGACTGGACGAACTTTGGATGAAGCTGTCCAAATCTTTCCTTTAACAGAGCTTGCTGCAATACTCTGTTCTTTGCAGAAACTACTTTCCCTGAGCAGCAACAACTGGGAAAGAAGCCGGGGCATAAGGTTCCTGCAGTGTTTTTGGATTAGAGTGAGTAGGAAATTTTGAGTTAAGTATAACTGTAGATGCACTGAGACAAAAAGCTTAAGTCCTGGCAGATTTTTCTTTTTGGCAGTGATGTTTAACAAAGCTCTCTTACTCTCAGTGGTATCCTTTGCCTGCAAGGTAAAATATGAGTGAGAGCACAGGTGTTTATCACATACTTTATAACCGCCATCAGGAAAACAATGTCTTTTAATTTTTATAGTGAAGAAGTGTTGAAAATAGTTGTGGCATGGTTTTTATTTTTCCACTGATATATCTGCATATGCAGTCTTTCTTCTTCAGCACAGATATATGATGTTTGTTGTAAGAGCATAATTGAAAGGAAAGTCTTCAGTCTTCAGGAGCCATCAGCAAATTTCATTTTGTCCTATGCGTTTTTGACATATAATTAATTGCAGAACGTCCTGCCAAGCATTGCTTGTCCCTGTGTACAAGAACACAAGGCACGGTTCCCAAGACAAGGCAAAATGTATTGATTTTGGACTGTGTACATTGGCATGGGAATAGAAGTAAAAAGACTGAATTACCTTCTAAGGCATCTACTATTTTAAGAGTTCCCCAAGGCTGCACTGTTCAAAGCAGACACGTCAGCTTATTGTAGAATAGCTTGAAGGTCTCTAAAATACTGCTGCATTCTGCCATCAAGAAATGGCCTTATACATCTAAATCTATCTGGCTTTCAGATGTAATAAAGAGATATTTTACAAAAATTCCTCTCTCAATCATCTATGCTGTTATTCAGTTACAATTTTTGAAACAAAAATGCAGAAGATGTGTATGATTTCTTTATCATTACAGACTAAACATATGTCCACTGGAATTCAGGGCATCAAACATGGAGTAACTATGCACCATGATTTATAAGGCTGAATCCTATGACAACAGTAATAAAACTTTTATATTAACAAAAACTTCATGATTAATTTTATATCTTAAGCATAGATTCAACAGAGGATGAGGGGACTTTAACCCCCCTACAGCCTTTTAATGCCGAGTGTTTCTCCACTCTGCTTTTTCCATCCCTAGAAATTATTGAAGAATATATATGAATGGCTGGTTTTCTGGAATTTCTACTTAAGTATATATGACATTTTAAGGCTTTCTTAGAGCCACAGGAGCTACTAATCATCTTCCTAAAACTTTCCATCAGAAAATAAGCACCTCCTCTAGCAATTTGCAAGAATCAGTCCCCAGTACCCTAGGCACATTTTTCTTCAAGGTACATGCATGTCCTCCTTTAATGAGATTTAATACCTCTTCTGGAGTAGCAATTTCTAGATTCGTTGTGAATTCAACTGTCTCTCCAGTTGATTCTCTCTCTTGTAAGGTAGCAGAAATAATTGTTAAAGCCTGAGTTTCTCAGAGAAATTTGGTCTGTCATCCATGGTATTCAACCTCTTTTTTACCTACTCCCTCTCCAGGTAGAACATTGAGTACAAACAGGCCCTGTAGATCTACCAATATCAAAGAAATAATATATAACAAAATAAATGTTATTTATCTGTTAAGCATGTCCACGATATGTTTAACATTGTTAACTTTCTGAAGCCATAATATATTATCAAGGCAGGTGACAGATTTTGTGATATAGTAGCTCATACAACCTTCTTCTCCACAAAGCAGTACTGTTTTAAGGGCCCTGATATAGGTATATAACACCTACAATGTAGGATCACAAGCCCCTGGAACACCACTTTTTGGAGAGGAATTTATTTATTTATTTACTTACTTATCTAGCTTAGGTTTTAGTGTAAGTAGGAGAGACCTCTATCTACACCTCGCTTGCTGCTTGCATTCCAAATTACTAAGACAGCAAAGCCAGGAATCCACTCTGAAGTCTACTGATAGCCTTCTGGGAATAATGAGTTAATCTTTGAAAAGTGGTTCTTACAATATCCTTTTAAATACATTTGCTCTTTCTGCTTTATGATGGTGGGAATGGTAAGATCGGCTGGAGAGAGTTTTTCCATATACTCTCTCCAATCCATATATACATAGAGAGCCTTAGGAAACTGGAGAACAGATTGCTTAATTTTCCTTAGTATTCAGTTATATAGTCTGTCTGAGCACCAGACATTTGTTTTCTTGATGGTAAACTTTAGTTATTGAAGTAAATATTGAAGACGGCATTGATAGTACTTGAATGTCTTTGTGGAAGTAACTGGAAACCTGACTATCACAGTTACAAGTTAACTTTTCTTTATTGTTTGTATCTGCTGTTATAGCTTAAGACGTATAATTTTTAACTGCAATTTATAGTAATAGCTAAGCTTAAAAACCTCTTATAAACACACCACCAATTAAACTGAAAAACAATTGTCTTTCATTTTAAAGTTGTTAAACTTCCAAGTGGTTATCTTTAAACTGGTCCAAATATAGATAGTATTAATATTCATGTTTATAACTTTACATATTCATTAATTTTCTTTAATTTTCTATTCTAAGCAACAGTTTTTTGAACTTTGAAATGTCAAGACTGTTCATTGGAATTTATTTTCTAATAGTGTCTACCACAAGGTCAAAGTAATAACCTGTTTTTCTGTCATTTATCCCTAACAGCTAAAGAATTTTTTTTTGAAAAAGAAAAGGAATTCTAGTATTGCTTATAAGAAGTTTATAAGAAATGCTCTGTAAAGCAATCTAAACTGATGTTCAAAAATAGTTTTAAAAAAATGTCACAGAGAATTAGTAGGAAAGGAACGAAAACAAATAAAGAAAACTGCACTATTTCACTCCAAGTCCACATTGTACCTAAAAGCTAATATGATATTCTGTTGTTGTTCCTCTGTTATTAAATAAGAATTAACAGACAGAGAAGGCAGAAAAAGTCACTAATGGGGCAAGAAGCATACAGAATTATTTCCATTCAATGACCAATTAATAGATTAAGTCTTTTTAGCCTGGAAAAGAGACAAATGATTTGAAAGATGGTCAGAGTTTAAGATTGTAAGTGGCCTAGAGAGGATGATGGAAGAAGGTTTGTTTATTGTTTGCAGTACAGCAATTTGAATGAGACTTGGGGTGCTCTGTTAGAATAAATAAGAGGTATTTCCTTACATAGTGGTTCTCAGATACCTGCTGGGAAAAGGAACAGCTTTCTGTAAGGTGTTTTGGATATAAAATATTTGCATGGGTTCAAAAGGTTATTGAATGAAATTACATAGAAAAATACAACATTTGGCTTCTGCTGTTTCTAAGCCACAGAAAAGTAGTCCTAAGACTGGCAGACGGTACAGGTTCAGCAATCATTAGAAGCCTGCCTTGATCTTACACTCCTCCTCAGGTGTCACTATTAATCTGTGTCAGAAATGACTCATGGACCTAGGCCTTTTAATCTGATTTGGTAAAAAATATTTTTATATCCTTATGCAATGTGTAATCAGAGCATATAGCAGATATTTGTAATGAGTTTTTTTGCTAAAAATGTGGTCAAATATATGGTCATTATATATAACATTTTTAATGTTATATATATATTTTATGTTTTTTATGTTTTTATATGTATTTTTTATGTTATATATTTTATATATAAATATGAGGTCATTATATATACCATTTTTTCTTCCCTCTCAAGTCACTAAGAACTGTATAGAAACATTAATTTTTTTTACTTTAATATATTGGATCTTACTTCTTCGAGTCTGGTATTTTAAACATGCATTTTAAGACATTCTTTTTCTCCCTTTTCTTTTGTCTCTATAATTTACATTGATTTGTCAATGACACATAAACTGCACAGTAATGTTATATTAGAATGTTAAATGTTTCACTTTGGTATCTTTTCAATGAAATTGTATTATCTTATTGCCTGGAGATAAGTAAAAATAAATAACCATAAATCTATTTTCCTAGGAAAATGTGATTTGTTGTATTTTCTTCACATTTGTAGTTTTGTCAGTAGTAGTTCATAGAGATAAAATCAGAAAAAAATCTTTCTCTGAACATGCTTAGATTACCATGGGTCAAAACACCTATGAGGCCTGGTCCAGAGAAAAAAATAAAAAAATAAACTAAAAAAAACCCCTCCACATACATTCATGTTCAGATTTGCCTATGTGTACAGCCTATGTGTATCGCCCCAACCCTCAAAGTGTAACCCCATCCCTGGAGGTGTTTAAGGTGAAGTTGGATGGGGCTTTAGGCAACCTGGTCTAGTGGGAGGTTTCCCTGCCCATGGCAGGGGGGTTTGAACTAGATGATATTTAACGTTCCTTCCAATTCTAACCATTTTATGTTTCTGTGATTGTATGATTCCATAGTCTTGCACACAAGAGAGAGAAACAGGGATTTAAGTCTTTCCAGAGTCAGAATTATAGTGCATCGTAATCCATAAACATTTGTTAAATGGCTAGGAAAAATAAAAATTTCTTGTACAAGAAAGAAAATGTAGATCCATATATATATATATATGAATGTTTTAAAAAAGTAATGTAGGAAAAAAAAGAAAATAAATATAGTGAAGTTTAACATATCATTATACAAAGTCATTCACTTTCCATTTCCTATTCTTGTTTGTCTGAATGCACAAATGCAAATTCTAAGAAGTAAAATATTTGGTAAAAGGGTCAGACAGAAACAGGAATAACTAAGAGTGTCTCTTCAGTCTGTTGTGCAACAAATATCGCTGTTGAACCTATGTGATCCTGCCAGAACATATTTGAATCTTTTAGTGAATGTAGAGTTACACAGTTGAGTTGCAAACAGTCACTGTAAATTAGTAAAACCATGAGACTGTGACTGGATGAGGCATCAGCAGGACCTTCAGCCCAGTATCCTAGCCAGTGCTGTACCCTTCCAGAAGCATATCATATTTGTTGCTATGCAGGAATATCTCTGCAGCTTCTCTATTGGCAAAGTTAGGACCATTCTCATTAGAAAGCTTTTATTTGACATAGGATCTTTTGTCTTTTGTCAGGGCAACATTTCTTTTGTTTCCCACATGGTCAATTAGAATTAGCACTTTGCTTGGTCGCAGTTGTCTAAGGATGACCACCCATACATCCTTACAGAGAGAATGGGAGAAGAAACTTTTCCTCTGGCAAAGCCCTGTGATATACCAGGGGTGGAAGAAGGCGCTCATACCCTCACTCAGACCTGCCAACTTGTTGGCAAAACATGCAGGACTGATGGTGTGTCCAGAAATTAACACTGCACAAAAACATGAATAAATAAACTAATAAAGAAGTTCATCAGAAGGATCTCTTACCTGGGATAGCAGCTTTCTGCTCTTCATCTTGGTACTGGGAAAACTTAATCCTCCTTAATCAGCAAATAT
>JAOXJM010000001.1:162991954-163007979 GCA_026413425.1 Tringa solitaria
AAGGGGAAAGGGAAGGAACATTTAATAAAACTTGCTGGCCATGTAATTTCTACTTTGCATAATTCATCTGGTATCTAAACAGAAAATAGTTTTTTAAGGGTCAGGTTCTAAGGCTCTTTACAAGGCATCTTCAAAGGATTTTCTTTGTGAGGGAGGGAAAATCTAGTTTTAATGATTCAATCTCTCCCATACTTTAGTGTATGCTAGCTTCTGGGTTTCATACTTAATGGTTATTGCATGAATAGCCTCATTTGACAAGCAGCACTGAAATGTTCAATGAGAAAATTTTGCAATGAATAACTTAAATCATTAGAAATTTTTTTAGCTTTTCCAGCAATAACAAAGTTGGATATGTAAAATTGGATTTTTGTTGAGGTTGTATAAGTATCAGACATAAAGAAAAATAAGATCTGATATATATTCACTAACAATTTCAGAATTCTTTTTCAAAATCACTAACATCTTTGTCTTACCACAGATCTATTTATTGACTTCTTCATGTTTGTTTATTTATTCAATCCCTAGAAACATTCTGAGGCTGTGTATCACTTCAGACAAGGAA
Source organism: Tringa solitaria (assembly GCA_026413425.1). Classification (NCBI taxonomy): domain Eukaryota; kingdom Metazoa; phylum Chordata; class Aves; order Charadriiformes; family Scolopacidae; genus Tringa; species Tringa solitaria. Next base: position 162,992,517 of record JAOXJM010000001.1, read on the forward strand.
CTTTACTGTTTGTGTAATTGCGACACCCTCTTGATGAAAAGTATTTACTGGGTTTATTAAATATTCTTGTTAAAAGAAAAACAATGCAGCAAAATTGTAGGAAAGAAAAGGTAGAAGTTCTTGACAAAAGTAGAAGGAACAAAAGTGCAAAATATTGGGGGAAGGCATTATCATAGCAGTTCAAAGCACAGAATGAGTCACAGACTTAAAACCTTGGCAATGACTAATATTAGAAGCTGGAAAGAGACTCGTCCATGCACAATACTATGTCATGGGTAGTTTTTGATAGTTCATTCAAAGAAGAACACTATTGTTTGGAGTTGGTTTCCTTGTCAGATATGAATCTTGATGTTAAATGTTAGGTAAGTATACATATATTTCTTCCATGATGTGGAATATACAAGTAAAAATTCTTTTTCCCCTTGTTTTCAGTTCTTCTACCTGCAAACATAAAAAGGAAGAAACTATAGCCTCCTTAAACTCAATAACAAAATACCTTATTGAACAAAAATGGGATACATTTTATCTACTCTTCAGTAAAATTTGGCAGCCTAGATTATGACTTCTTAATTTTGTTGAAGTTTTGGTGTTTGTTTTATTGTTTATGCTTGTCATTTTAGTGGCCAGGCTTGCAACACTTCTCTGAATCAAATGTACACCCGTGCTATTCATAGGCAGGTGAGTGCAGACAAATGTAACAACAGATGAAGGGAAAAAAAAAAGAAAAAAAAAGATGGAGATGTCTTAAATCATTCTCACCAATAGAAGAAAATTACTTGTGGAAATATATGGCTTTGTGGAAATATGTCATCACCTTGTGAGTTCAGTTATACCTTGGAGTAATCCAAATGGATTCCAATTAGACTACATCTGGAGTAATTCCTATTCAGCATAAACAAGACTGACAGCAACAAGCAACAGCTGTTTTATATTGCAGCTTTTTCCTAATGTTACTGTACTTTAGGGCATCATAAATGAAAAGTTTTTACACTATCGTACCACATATTTTAGTACTACCACTACCATAAGCAAAGCATAGCAAATTGATGCAGCCAGAAATAAATAATATTCCCTTAACTGAGCCCTAATAATATACCAATGCTCTTATTTTTAAAATGTTTGAATTATATTTCCCTGTAGAGTTCAGGTTTTTTTATGCTGAAGACTGTTCTCTACATGTGTACAGTGTGCACTGAGCCACTGACTGAAGAATTCTTAAATCATTTAGGCATAAAGAGTGATTCTGATCTAAGTCAAAGGTAATGGGGAGAGAATTTGATTCTTCATATGATTGAAAGTCAAGTTTCATTTAAAGTGCTTGAAATCCAGGGAATGTTCCAATTTTAACATTTATGTAAAATTTACAGTGCAATGAATTTCTTTTTTTTTTTATTTAAACAGGTACATAGTAATTAACAGGACATTTTCATGTCTCTTGTAACTGAAATGTTATAGCAATAGTTCAATAAAAGAGGGATTATATTGTACTGTGAAGCTGAGGAGGACTCCAGAAGTTAAAAATGTTAAAAGGCTAGGAAGGAATATGTAAGTCTGCTCAATTGAAAAATGATGTTGTCTTTACTTAACATCTGTGAAGATCAATTCTAACTTGGGATCTAACCAAGTATTCTGTCATTTCCAGATGTTTGCCAGTTGTCTTTCAAGGGATTTATGACTGATTACCTGTTTATCACACAAGCTGAACTAATCTCTAGACTGTGCCATAAACAGTAGCTGTAATATCTCTTACATGACAGTATTGTACCAAGGAAAAAAAATAAAATTTAAAAGGACTTATTTGTGTGGATGAATACAACAGCACATTAATTGCTTTGGACAGCAACAGAATGTTGAACAATTCACAATATATTGTTTGAAGACTGTTGGTCTTTATGATATAAAATATGGCTTCTTAATATTCACCGATTTTAAGGGGGGTGGACAGTTTTGGACACAAGTCTTTGAAGATTCCTAAGCATCTGTAATAGAATATTAAGTGTGCAGTTATCATATTCTATACCAAACAAAAAATGTAAAGTGGAAGTGGAGAACTTTATTTTAGCAGGTTTTAGCATAAGCAAATTGGAAACAGTTATTCCATGGAGAAGCTTATGTTGCACAATCTCAATCAGTTTGTATTCAGGCACTGAGAGAGGTTATATCTCACTTAATCTTGGACTTCTATACTACAGATGTCTGCATATGAGGCAGTCAAGCCTCTTCATAGTTGATGATTGATATGGGCATTTTTTAGATTCAATGTGTCTTACGTATTTTTGGTATTTACCTCACAAAAAGTTAAGTGTTTAATTCTGCCCATTGACTCCAAAAGCCTACTTATATATAAGATCTCGTATAGAAAGATGAGTCAGAAAAACCTCAACCAGAGTTTTTTTAAGGTGACTTCCGTGTGAGTGTTAGGTTGTTTCCCCAGAGCTCAGAAGCACTGCCTGCTCCTCCAGTAGCCTATACAAAATTTAGTTTTGCTGCAGTTCTTGGCTCCAATCCCTGTGTAATAGATGACAGCGTGAGTAAGATAAGTAAAGTAGTTATCCTGAATGGAAAAACAAAGTAGTGTAAAGACCATCAGAAACCTATTTAAAAGAACCTTTGGACTGAAATAAAATCTAAATATCAGCTGCATATGGGGGTATCAGGAGCACCACCATAAAACTGAAGAACAGCTAGAACCAGCTGCTACATACCATAAACCCATCCAGTTTAGTGCAAAGAGAGCTAAACTTAGCAGTGCTGGCATGAACAAGACCTTGATATTGCATTTATGGAAAATTAATTACTTTGGGGCTTTTTTTATTGAGTAGGAGAGAGTGCCAAACAGACATTTGCTAAGATGCAGCTGACATTTCTCTGATGGATTTTCCACTGTGCATGAAAATACAGTAATAAAAAAAAAAAAAAAACCATAAGTGAATGAAACTGGAACAGGAAAAAAATCCAGTATTCAGCATGCAAAGTTTGATTTCACATGAGGGGAAAAAAAAAAGGGCGTGGGTGGGTAGAGACGATGACACTAAGTTGTATAATAGTTCAACAATACAGAAACCATAGCAGTGCAAAAAATACACAGGATGATAACTAGTTATGTAGAGGTTTTCTTAAGGGACAGTGGACACAACATCAGAACAAAATGAATTATTAAATGACAAAGCTCCTGGAGGTTGCCATCTTCAGGCAAGTTCTCCTTCCCCAGTCAGGTAGAAGGGAGGCTGCTGACAGCTCCCTAACCCTTAGTGCAGACAGTAGGTTAAGACCTTATTCCCATGGGCTAGTCATTGTCCTTAGATGCCCCAAGGACCTTTCAACTCATGTCCTGGTTTCACTGGGCAAGTCATCAGGGTTCCTCCACCTGTTATTGTAGCACTGACCCTGGCCACGTATCTGTTTAATGTAATTAGCCTTTTATCAGATAACCTGACAAAGGCTATGGAACATTTATTCAATGTTAAGTTAGATACAATTGTGCAAACCAAGGTGAGGACAAAATCAGCAGGGTTGATAATAAACTGTTAACAAGAGGTACACAGCTAGATTGCAGCGTTGATAGCCATGACTTTTGCTGCTGCAGAAATGGAGAGGGAAAGGGAAGAAAAGGATGAGGAGATGTAAAATACATATACAAACTGAAAACACACTGAAAATTGAACATCTGTAATAATGTGTGGTGGGTACATCTTGAGTTATAGAATATAATAACCCATCTATATTCTAAAAGATACTAAGGTTCAGAACAAAAGTGTGTTGAATTTAAAGATTTTGGGATACATTATGGGGCTGAAATAGCCTAATGACCACAAGGTTTATGCTTTTAGGAGAATATCCTTCTCCCTGTAGCAGAAGGTAAAGAGGTGCTAAATAATTTAATGTTTGAGTAACTTGTTTTATGAGCAGGTATGTTCTCTGATTAATGAGGAGGAAGAGAGAGAGAAATACCATTTTTTCTTATGTAAATTATCAGAAGAACTAAACAAATAGATAAATATTTCCTAATCCTAACATATGAAACATTTTACAGATGTGTATCGTAATGCCAAAGGACATAAATTAGGGTTTTATGTTCTGTGTGCATGATATCATGTTAAAACCTTTCTTACATTACTGGCTTTGTTTCCTTTATTTTCTCCCCTGACGTGATGGACTGTATTCTCTTCTTCCCTCACAGATGCTTAGGTTATTTTGGTGATCATAACAGTAAGAATAAAATGAAATAGATATTTTTGGACTCCTACAATACACTGAAATAGAAGTGGTGCCTGGGGATATAAGAACTTTTATTATTACTTTTGATTTTTTTATTTTTTATTTTCTTCATTTCTTTCTGTTCTATGATACAAATAACATACTTTTAAGTGAAGTATAGGGAATTATGAACAGCATATTAAGAATCCATGTACCCTTGTTAGGGTTTATGAACTTTACTGAGGGAATTCCAGCAAAATTAATTTACAGTCTCTTTTGGAGAAAAATAGAATATATCTGAAATGTCAAAAATATTTTTACACAGAAACCATTTGTAGTTAAGCGAGTGTTAATGTTAGTTCAAAAACATAATTCCTGTATTTTCCAGATTTGTTAGAAATTAATATGATATCATAGCTCTCTCTTTTTCTTTGGAAAGATGCACCTAATTTAAAAGTTTATGGGAAAAAAAAAGTACTATGTGTTTGATTTGAAAGACATGCAAGCAAGAAATCAGTAATCTGCTTAGAAAAAGAATTTCTTTTATGACCCATACAAAATGATTTAAAATAATAAGACGAGTCTCTGCAGCAGTAAATGGCTTCTAATAAACATCGTATTGCATGAAAGCAAAGAAAAGGAAAAAGCATTTTCTTCTAGTTCTACTAAGAATAAAATTTCAAAGATCATTTATTTCAAAACCATAGCACAGTAAAGAGCATAGGCAAGATTAATCATTTTTGTTTGCTCAATGTGTTGGCTACCAGTAAAAATTAATGCTCAACAACATGTTAAAAAAATTGAAATTATGCACATCATTATTTTCAATTGTAGGTGCAGGAAATTACTTTAATGATTGGTAATTGAAGAGCTTTCAGGCTAATGCCTTATGTATAGGCATTTAATTTTCTGTAGGGAAGCATACTAAGATTGTGAGTGCTAAATTATAAATAATTTTTTACATGAAAGACTGAAAACAATGCAAAACATCAAATACCTTATTTTAATGTGGCGAGTCAAATACTGAGATGACAAGTGCCATATTTTCTTACTCATAATCATACTGTGGGTGCCTGAATTTTCAGGTGTTGGTAGGTAAGTGTTGCTGTGTCAGGAAAGCCATAAATCTGCTGTATTACTCAAAGTCACAATAATTTGACCTTAAATCTTTCATTTTACTTTGGCCAGCTAGAGATGTTACAAGGCTAATCATAAAGAAACATTGGAAAGATACATTAAAGTCACACTGTAAAATAACAGTTCTCTTGTTTTTACATTATAACACCAAATTTGTTGTAGTGATTTTACAGTGACATTCCTCTCCATGAGATTTCATCATCACAGATGTTTTGAAAACTCACAAAATACTGCCTATATCTGTTGTTCCAAAGTACCTAAAACTCCTAGTCAAATGAACATAGATTATTTGGACCCATTGCATATTTACATATCCATATTTACATATACATATACATATATACCCATATTTACAGACTAGCAGTACTGAACAGAAGCCCATGTCAAAGCATCTTCCATGGGGTTCTCCATGAATACCCAGTAAAGTCAGGTAAAGACACTCAGTGGCAGCCCAGACCTAGAAATAGTAAACCTATATCACAAGACAGAGCTCTGGTAAGGTTTTCTGCCTCTCAAGCATCATGGAGTTATTCATAGCATAAACATAGGTAGCCAAAAAAACAGATGCCTATAGGTTCAATACTATCTAATCAAATTCAGATATGATAGTTACTGAGGGGAGGGAAGGAAAGTAACACAAGAATCTTTTTTTTCTCATACCCACCTTCTCAACATTTATTTTAATAATAGTGTTAGCCTTGGTTCCAGACACCAGGGTAAAATCATATATCTTTCTTAACAGACTCACTGAAGTCTTCCATCTGCAAATTCCCTCCCACCATCCATTCTTGAGTCACTTTGCTGTCCTTCACTTTCTTATCTTATTTTTGCATTTTCCTTTATGGCTCAGGAAACCCACAGAGGAACCCTTAAATCTTCATTATTCTGAGTACTTTCACATTTGCTCTCATCTTTGTCCATTCAGTTGAAAAATCTAACGATTTGTGCAAAATGAAGGTATATTATGTATTATTTTGTTACTTCTATCATGAGTCTTTTCAACTTCAGTTTCATATTCTCATTTTTGCTTTTTAATCGTCCATGCTTCTTTTCTCTCTCTACAAACTGATAATTTTTCTTTAATACAAACTTCCATTCACATAGCCTTTTCCTGTTTTTGACATAACTCTTAAATCCAGTGGGTTTTTTCCCTCTCTTCTTTATTTTTCTGTTTGTAGAACATCTTCATCCATCCATTCTCTTTGAAATTTTCCAAATATTATCCTTCACTCAACACCAACCCTCTCCATTTCCAAAAATCCTCTCCTTCTGTAGGGAAATTTTCATTTTACTCCTTTCTACCTTGCTTTCTTTTTCTGCTAATTTCTCTTCTGCATATTTTCAATGTGAAAATATTTTAAAGTATTCTCTGTTTCCTCAACCAACAATTTTCTTATTGTTTTTATTTCACATTTATAGTTGTGTTTCTGGGGATTGTCTTTGTTATTTAGAGATCTATTTTACTTTTAAGGAAAAAGAACACACCAGTATTGACTTAATTATAAAATTTTATGTCTTTCTTTTTCTACATAATATCTTTATGTTCTTGCCTGATCCTTTCTGTATTCTGTATTCATTTGGATGCGTAAAGGTATTTTCTATGTTTCTTAATGAATATGGTTCCACAGGACGCATCAAAGATACTTCTCTGAGACAAAGGCGCTTCAATAACTGCATAGATCTGGAGAGACTTGTTAGCTGTGGGAATCAGGAGAACATCACAGGAGAAAAATTTCTGTGAGTCCTCTCCCACTTGCAGATATGATTTAAACTTCTGTCATTTTTTGTTTTCATACTTTCCCAATACGATTGTGTATGGCCCAGTAAAAATGTGGGTTTATAGATATGAAGAAAAAATTACATTTCTAGACTCAGAAACAGTCAGATACTTTTAAAATGGACTAAAGAAATGAAAAGGGAGAATTAAGAAAAAAGTGTTAAATGAAGAAGGGAAGAAAGAAAGGGAAGGGGAGTGGAGGGAAGGGAAACAAGAAAATTATAAGTTGATGAGTCTCTTGGCTCTCATGTCTCACCCTCTTCAGAATTATCACTAATCAAGTTCTTCACCACCTCATCATCTCTCCTTTTATTTTCCTCCTGGCATACTAATTATCATCTGTTATAAATTTAAATCAAGATTATAGCAGTGAAGTATACTTAACATGTTGCATATACATGAATTGCAATATTTTATCAAGGATGCTCATTCCTAAAAATAATCTGTATGTAGCATTTCAAACCTGCTCTTGGTATTTTAAACTGCTTCTTTAATAAGTTCTGCAGAACCCAGTGAGGAAATGTAACAACTGGGGAAAAAAGTAAACTGATCTTGCTCTTTTTTAATGAAGATATGCAGAAAATTATTGACACTCACTAGCAAGCTACCATGCTGATAGCTGGAAGAGACACTGGTTGTATAACAATGTTGCATTTCTTCACAAGAAGCTGAAAAAACCTACTGGCTTTCTCGGACAGTTAATAAGAGAGCAATTAACTTGAATCTTTATAGTCACAAGCACAATGTTTTCCATATCATGGATTAAACAGGATTCTCTCAGCTCAATGTCTTTCAGGTACTGTAAAATACAACCCTTCCCAATACAGCAGAGGTTCTTCCATCTTGCCTATTGAATTCGAAGTTAGCAGGAACAGATTTCAAAAATAGTCAAATATGTTTAGTTTGAGGCCAGTCACTTATTTCACTGTTGAAATGTTATTTAAGTGTATCTTGAAAAATTCAGTGTCCTTGAGAATGTTAATTAATGAATGCATTTGAGAAGTATAAAACAGTATGTTAAATTAGTCTGTAATATAATTTTTTTATATTTTTATATTAGTGGCCCGTGTTTGGGTTTGGTTTTTATTGGTTAGTTTTGGGGGGTTTTTTTTGTTTGTTTTGGTTTTTTCTGTTGAATACAGCCATTTATTATGATTTACTGAGAGATCCTTTTCTCACAGTCCAACGTCTTTGAAATGCGTGTTCCCAAATGATGACAGGACCTTGCCATTTTGACATACAGAGGATAATGCACTTATGGGATTCATTTCTGCCAAAAAAGAAAGATGGCCCTAAGATCTGGTTTTATTAGCATGATCTGTCCCAGGTTTCCTGTGTGGCCTTGAAAAAATCTCAGTCAACTCCACAGTAGTGCCAGTTAAGGTGATAAATCCACATAGCACAACTCGGACTCACTGTCTCAGCCACTGAACCAGAAATGCCTTGTCTTCGCTAAACTAAGTTATTAACTATTATTTTAAATAAAGTTATGATTTTTCAGGAGAGTCCTTTCATGATTATAGAGGCCAAAGTTTGATTTTTTCACACCATCTAGCCAGTCACTCACACTGGTTTAGGTGAAATCTGCATTATATTGTCCATACTCATAGTGCAGATATGACCATGGTGTCTCTGATCAAAATTCAGAGGAATATAAAATCTTCCATAATGTTAGAAGAAATGTTAGCGAATTCAAACAATGGATCCACAAATTAGCCAGGAATTTACAAAGCAGGGATGACCCTAAGTAGTCTTGTCCTTGCTTTTTGTCTCAGCTCCCAACTACCTGAAGTTTCAGGATGCCACACACATCTATCTTCACTTTTGCAAACTACTGCTATGAAGTTAAGGCTCACTTACAAATCAGGTAACCTGGGAATTCAGCCTTTCTTAACAAGATGATTTCAAAGCCATATGACTGACTTTTTTTTTTTCGCAATCGGCTGGCAGGAGGGGAATTCAAACCCCCGCTGAAGTGCCTATATGTACAAGACTCAGGTGACCAGCTACAGGAAGACAGGGGTTTTTTTCTGTATAACCGGGAAAGAGGCACACATGGTGGATGTTTTTAAGTGCCTTCTCTCAGGACTATTTATGCAGTTTTATAAAGTGAAATGCACTAAGCCTACAGAGCAGAATAAGAGAAGCATTGTGTTCTTTGAGAAGGTATTTTATCTTTGAAAAGGGAAATAAAATAAAAAAACCAAAATACTATCACTTCCCTGTATAATTAATCTCTAGCAAATCTTAATTTCATTAACATTCAGATTCTTTTTTGAGGATAGGGTCACGGTTGCTGGCAGACTGTTCTTCAAGTACTCACTACATATAATGTGGGAGTGAGTCTTGAAGAGAATAGTCAGCTCTATTAATTAAAAATCAGTATTGCAGATATGCTTAATTTAAATTCTTTTAGAAAATTATGCACAGTTGGTTCACGTCCACAGATTTCTAAGAAATTCTTTGTTGCACAGCTGCTACAATTTATATTTCTATTCAGTGATTTTTTGTCATAATAAACTCCACCTTTAAGGCAGTTCAGTAAAACTGTAAAATGTAAAAGGGCTGTAGCTCTCTTAATAAGGCAGCGATAATAAAGAAAATTGCTGCGAATGATGTTCTGTCATGTAGGTGGTAAAAAGGAATTAAAACCTAATGCTTCATTGGTTGCTAATATTATCCCAGAATCACCACTATGCACTCTGGAAAGTAAGCAGCTGACACTCTGATTAAATCAGTACCATTATACAATTAGTATTTTTACACCTTTAAATGTGAAGTACATCAGTAAACACAACTGTAATTTAAGGCAGGGAGAAGTAAAAGCCAAAGGTTATGGAAGTGTAGTAGAGCAATACTTGAGATCCTGTTTCACAAATTAACTTTTGGTATCGCAGAGGGTTACCTTCTGAAATACTGACCACTCAAAGCCCTTCAGCATGTTTAAGTCTTGGAGTGTCTTGTGAAGGAAACTTGATACGTCTGTACTGACAGCCTTGGAAGAGCTTCAAGCTCCTAAATCCTGGTAGGTGCCAAGTCTTGACTTTTTGTCAGTGTGACAGCCTGACATGCAGCAGCCCTGCCCCCCAGGTCTGGTGCTTCAGGGAGGGACCCTTAACGGGCAGACCACATCAACCTCATCACGTCCTACCGTCTGGGTCCAGGATTAGGTAAAGTGCCCCAAAAGATTCAGAACTGCAACTGCAGTGGACTTTCCTGTTGGTCAGCAGTTTCCTTGCCTCCTAGCTTATCTTCTCTTCAGAAGAATATAAGGTCTCAAGAAAACTGTGAAACATCTTACTGAGAGAAATACAAACTTTTGCATTTTATTTAAAGCTGGTCTAGCAAAATTACTGGAAAACATATCATGCAAAATACAAGACAATAATCCTGCATTTACAAAAGCTTGGTCTAGACATTATAACACGTCTTTCCTATTTCTTACCTCTAGGATCCTGTGAAATGGCATTAAAACTGATAGCATTTTCCTCCCTAAACTGTAAAAATAGCTGAATTCTCCCATGTTCTCTGCTAAAGATGTACCACAATAATGGTAAATAATATCACCTAGAGGGCATATTTTAAATTACATTAACTTTCTTTTTTTCTTATATTCATGAGGGAACATACTCAATTTTTGGTGTATAGGAAGGATTTTGCAAAACTTTCTTCTGGAATATCCTTGGTAATCTGCTCAATATCATTACTAAAGGCACTATTTCTTAGAGAGACATTGATTTCGCATTTAAAGAAATCTGCAAATGTACTGTGATATTTAAAAAATACAGCAGAGCTTGGGTTTTGTTAATACATTTTATTTTACAAGTGATCATTGATATAATCACTCAGTTTTTAGTGGCATTTTTGTCCTATCAAATAAAATACTATCAGCAAAACAGTTTTCATTACACTGAGATTAAACCACAAATACTGCATTTTTAGCTACTGAAATATGTATCTTACTAATAAAGCATATGGAATGTAAGTCAAAATCTCTCTAGCTATGTGTTCATCAAAATTACTGCTCTATACACTTCTTTTATAAAGTGAGGGTTTTTTTTTCTTATTATGATTCATTTTTCAAATTGTTCAACTTAGATTATATTAAGAAGAATTCTGATCTGCTCTCCCTCTTAATTTGCCTTACAAATGATATAGAAAAGCATAAAGACTTATATCAGGTGAAGGCAACGGTCATTATTGATATTAATTTAAGCAATAACAGAAACATTGTTTCATAAGTATGTGACGTGCCTCTGGAGTGGCCATATTAGAAGGCAGCAAGCCAAAAGGTTAACCTTTTTAAAAGAAATGGGTTATTAATACCTTGTCAAACCTCTGGAATTTCTGTCTTTGCTACTACACTACAAGCCTGAAAAATATATTGCTGAGTAAATGTGTGAAATTTTATTCCAAATATTGTACACTGAATGTGACTGCATGACAGGAAAGTGAGAATACAATGAAGATTCCTATTCTTAGAAATAACACTGCTTTGATTTTGGAAGATGAAATAAGTTTTCAGATAGGTCAAATAGCTTCACAGTATGTAGGCTTTGTAAGTGTAATGGGTTGTGCAGCAGCTGAGAAGAATTACTTAAGACATGTCACTTTCTACCTTAGAATCACCCCTAAAAATCCTATGATAACTGGACAATCAGTGACAAAAAAGAGCTAAGTTTAAAATTTACATTAAAAAGGAAAAAGAATGTTACAATAAAGTCCTATCTTATTTATAGAAATGGTATGAACTCAATATTAAAAGTCTCCAATTGAAATAATTTGAAACAGAATTTCAATTTTTAATTGAATTTTGGTTCTACAAACCAAACCAAACCAAACCAAACCAAACCAAACCAAACCAAACCAAACTAATCCTTAAAAGCAGTCTGCTATGTGTTTCCATTACAACAAACAGCTCAGTAGAAGATAGAAAAAACAACAAACTTCCTTCCTTCTCATCCCTGATTTTCAGGTTTGGTTGATATGTCCTGGTTGTGATAAGGAAAATACTGCATCCCTCCTTGAATCTATGACTCCAATCACTTTGCTTTTGACAAGGGAAGGTAAGCACCTTTCTTCCTTCTGTGCATTCTTGCTAGAATTAGATATGTAATTGACCTCAAATGTATGCAAATAGAAGGTTATTCTCAAAATGAGTCAGTGAGCATACTTTAATGACAGGAAGTTGGGTTGTTCATCATGCTCACTGGAGAAGTTTTATTATGATTCTCATTTGTTTCAAACCCAATTTGCGAAGTATATTGTTGAAAACATATTAACACTTCATGACCTCTTAAGGTCTCTGTGACAGCAGATACTAGTAACAGCCCAATTTTAATGGCAGGATATTCACAATCTACTAAGCACTAATTCACACCCTGCTAAGCACCAATTGAACATTTGTTGGCAATCTGAACACAGTGGCCACATTTCCTTCCCATCATCAATGTCTTTATCCCAGACACTAGTAATGTAAGCCACTAGTACAGTGTCTATATTTTTTACTCTGCTACAACTGAATGGTATAGGGTAGTGGAAAACGTGGAAGGTGTCATTTGGAGATATTAAAATCTACTTTACAAAGACAGTCATTGAAGAATGCCATTTGCTCTTCACTCTTTTCCTGGCAAAACATAGTTGTTTTTGCTTAAGCACTCTTTATGTAATAATCTTCTTTAGGGACTCTTTGTCATACCTCAGTGAGGAAGTCAAGCCTCTGCTAGGGCATTAGATACTATCAGAAGGGGAAGTCTAGTTTTCACCTCTGATTCCCAACTCCAAAATTGAAATCTTAGAGTGTAGCCTAGTGAATGGGGTTAACTTTTGCATTTGAGTGGGTGGGAAGGTTAAGGTAAGAAAGTAAGGTCATTAAGATAAGGAAGTAAGGTCATTTAGGTAAGAAAGTAAGTCATGCCCCTTATCACCACTAAAACAGAAGGTAGGACGTGCTGATCTAGTCAATCTTTGTCACATTTATTCCTTTTTATGGAAAACTATGTTACGGAAGATTGCAGCATATTAAAGGTTTTGTGTTTCTAAGCAGTGTATGTACAAGTTTATTTCTTGACTCTTTATGCCTGGAGCATCTGTTAATAGGAATATTATTAATTTCAGCAGCCTAAAGGCAGATTGTACGAAATACATTTGCAAAGCAATCTGGTGCATAAAATGTACATCATTTTCTATGCTGTATCAAACCATATTTCTTCAGTTCCATTTTAAGTTCATTTACCAATCACTACAGATAATGCAACAGTCAGAGAGCATGAGCTTATGCAGAATGCAAGTCAATGAATATTACTTGGAGTAGACATTTATTACCTGTTTTTAATATTTTAGCTTTCGTCTTGTTTCCTAAACATTTCCATCCTGTAATAAAGAGTATTACATAAGAAGACTATGACAGTCAGAAAAGCTTTGTTTCATTTTTATGAAGATGACACTAAATTTGGCTGAGGTTGCAACCAGTCACTACACTGAAGGTTGCACAGAGGCTGCCATCCAAATGCATCTAGACAGGTTCAAGAAATGGGCTGAGAGAAACCTCATGAAGTTCAACAAGGCAAAATGCAAAGTCCTGTCCAAAGGAAGTAAAAACCCCTGGCAGCAATAGAGACTGATGGATTGGGTAGCAGCTCTGCCAAAAAGGGCCTGGGAGCCAGTAAGCTGAACATGAGCCAGCAGTGTGCCCTGGCAGCAGATACAGCCAGCAGCATTAATGGGAGAAAAGGCAGCAGGTCCAGGGAAGTGACTATTCTTGCCTTTACTCAGTGCTGATTACACAACATCTAATTGCTGTCAGACATCGATAAACCACCAAGGTGGTTGGGACTAGAACACTTGCCTTATAAGATGAGGCTGAGGGACCAGGGCTTGTGGAAGAGATGTCTTCAGGGCTCCTAACTAAAGCACCTCAGAGACTATGGTGAAGTCAGCAAGGAGACAGAGCTAGGCATAACTTGAAAAAGGCAGTTTCAGGTTAGATAAAAGGAGAAACTTTTTCCCAATGAGGACAGTAGGTCAGCGGAGCAGGTTGCCCAGAGAGATTGCACTGTCTCTGTCTTTGGAGGCTTTCAAGACCCACCTGGACATAGCCCCGAGGATCCTGGTCTGACCTCAGAGGTGCCCCTGCTTTGAGTTGAAGGCTGGACAAGAGGCCTTCTGAGGTACCTTCCCACTTGAATCGCCCCTTGATCCTACAAAGTACGACCTGATTTGGGGAGAGAAAAAAAGGCATCACTACTATATTTTTCAAGGTATCTTTCTTTATACATGTAGCTAAACAGCATTTGTAAGACTGCATTTGACAGTCTCATTTGGTTGCTTTATAAGCCTACTTTTTCGAAGCATTCATGGTAAGTTCCAGTTTTTACTTCAATTTTAACAATTTTGGTTAATCATGAGAAGATTTTACTTTTACCAACGTAATATATCAAAACTAGAGTGTAGCTAATGGGCTTATATGCTAGCTTTCAGTATTAATGTGTTTCTTCTTTGGGTTTTGATTTTTTGTTTTTGGTTGTGTTTGTTTTTTGGGTTTTGGTTTTTTTGTAATGCTACATACAGCTGTATTCCATTATTCTTTTTTGGGGAATTTGAGGGACAAAGAGGATTTTCAGCTTCCCATCTTTTTGCAATGTATTTTCATAGACATAGTCTTACATTACTGATGACTCTAAAAGTTCTGATATTGATTTTGTTTGGAGAAGAACCAAGTTTGGATTTAACTTTGTGAGGGCAAAACACATTTTACTCTCAGAATGCAAGTTAGAGTTTGTATGAAGAATGTCAATTCACACTATTGATCTTTAGCAACTTGCTCACCAAGAAACAGTAGACAGAAGATAAAAATGGCCCCAATGAGAACAGTTCAGTATTCCATCCAGTATGATATCCCATGTCTAATGTTGGTCAGTACCTTAAACAGAAGAGGAAGACAGAACAAAGAATCCCTTTAAGGACAATTAGAGATGAAACAGATGGTCATAATTAGCTAATATTTAACTTTCAGTCTCATCTTCAATAGCTTCCTTGTTTTTTTTACCTAATCAAAACAATGAAAAATATGCTTACCAAAAATTCTGGACAGTTACACTTTTCATATTGAAAAGGACAAACAAAGAAAATATTTTTTAGGCTCCCAGTCTCTGAAGGAAGCCTACAAGGGGGTTGGAGAGGGACTCTTTGTCAGGGAGTGTAGCCATAGGATGAGGAGTAATGGTTTTAAACTGGAAGAGGAGAGATTTATATTAGATACTCAAAAGAAATTCTTTACAATGAGGGTGGTAAGGCAGTGGAACAGGTTGCCCAGGGAAGTTGTGGATGCCCCATCCCTGGAAGTGTTCAAGG
>JAOXJM010000001.1:163018191-163030353 GCA_026413425.1 Tringa solitaria
ACAGAAAAAAATACACTGAGTGTTTATTTTCCAGCAGAGTTCTTTAGGATCTGATCTATTCTATGTAATATTTTAATTTACATAGTGTGTACCATATTAATTTCATGTTCTTCCTTTTTTTTAAAAAAGTCAAATTATTGTGTGAAAATGTTTTCAGGGCTTTAAAGAAGTTTATTTTACGAGCATTATTATTTTTATTAACGGTATTGTTAATCCAATGAAAAATTACTAGGTTAGTGTAACAAGATCTATTTATAATAAATCCTATTGATTATTAGCAGCTATGCTTCCAGTACTTTTTTTATTAATAAGTTCAGTATCAAAACTCCATTTGTTTTCCAGGAATCAATACTAATTTAACAAACAAAATTCCTTGAACTACCTTATTAATGCTTTAAAATATCAGGTTTTCTACTGTCTGTCCAACATGCTTTGTTTGTTCCCATTTTTCTTCCCCTCCTTTCTTAACTCCAGAACTTCCAGAAGATTTTATGAACAATTAAAAAATCAGCATTCAGAATCTAGAGAAGATAACAGCTGGTGCATTATGAATTCCTAAATTCCTTCTCAAGCAGATAATTTCAAAAGAAAATCTAACTTTATTGCCCGTTGTTTAGCACACTCAGCTATTAATGTAATGGGTTAACTTCTGATACATAATCTTTCCTTTTCAGACTGTGAGTATTAATGGGACTTTTCCTCCTTAGGAAAGTCCTTATACCATACATATACCCATACCCTTTATAACTACCGGACAAATTTAAATAAACCATAAAAATGTCTCCATAGGACTAAGAACCAGCACATCATTTTCTGTCGTCATTGTTCTTCATTATTCAGTGAGCAAACTTGGCTTACTTAATGTAGCAAGATAAAGTTATTTTGCGACATTAGTTGAATGGTTCTGCATCAGTGTTTTCTAATTATAAAACTACTTTTCCCATAAGTTAAAAATGAAATTACTACTCCAGAATTTTGTCTCATGGAAGTGTAAAGTCATTATATTATTTATCAGTTCTAATCTTCAATTTTGGTATCAGGACATTGGAACATTTTTTTTTTTTCATTTTAAAGACAGAACCTGCACACCATCTTCAATGTCAGGGAATAGTGAGGTCAGGCAGGAAGTCGGGAGCCAAGGGTGAGGTAAAATAGCAGAGCAGAAACTTGACAAGGCTCACAGCCCTATGGTATCTGACCAGGAGGGAAGGGCTGGGATGGGGATAACAACCAGGTGCCTGATGGCCAGGCAAGTCCTCAGTGATCAGGCAGCCCTGAGGCCGTGCAGCATGTTTATGCCCATGGGCCAGGGCCAGGGCAGCAGAGCTGCTGCCTAACTCCAGCCATGACCCAGAATGAGTGCCTGCATGGAAATGCTGCTCCCACATGAAGCAGAGAAGGTTCCAGACAGGTTTGCTGCAGCTCCTTCTTATCCAGACCTTCTCAATTACCTGATCATGGTTCCAACTGTGCCCCGTATCAAGCAGCCTTGACCATAGGCTAACGAGCTCTTGGGGCATGTGGTGTGCTCAAGGCCCAACACTGGGATTTGCTTGGTTTCAGAAGGAAGGTAAGGTTTCATGTGAGCATGTTTTTCTAAAATATTACATTGTATAGTATAATATGATGTGACACAGCTACATGACAAGATGCTAACTCCCTGACAAAATATATTTGACAAAAAGCTGTTTGAAACTCAGGAAAGCTTCTATCAATTCATTTATTCAAAATCAAGATATCATGGGACCTTTATTGGTTATCAAATGTCTTGCAGCTCTTTATTAACCTGTCCTTATCAAGTACATCTGGAAAAAAACTTCTTGTATACAGTTTGATTATTTAATTTGTCCCTGTTCCAGTTGGCAGAATTTGTTATGAAGCTCTTGTTTTCAAATATGTTTGTCTTTACATGACAAGTGTTTTGTATGAAAGAACAAAACAAAACACAAAATTAACACCCTATAGCTTGCTAGTTAACTATCCCTCTTAGGTGTTCTATATTCAAGAGTTGATGTTCCAGCTGTGTAACTGAATACATTTTTCCACTTGAAATGCATGTATGTAATTAAATGAATCCTAGCTACATGTTTGGTATTTTTCTGAACACTCAGGTGAATAAATATTCTCTTTCACAAATATTTGCAAATGAAAATCAGAAGAGGTTGCAAAGGCAGTCAGAGTGAAAATAAAATAAATCTAACTATACTGAGGACCGGAAAAGTCACAGTATAGTGGAAGATATGTCTCTGTGTGGGGTTCTCCAAACCTAAAGATGAGAGGATTTTTAGAAAAGGAGCAGACTTAGGCTCTAGATAATGTATACACAATTTTTTCCTTTGTCTAGTAGAGTCCAATAGCTTACAATGGAGGAAGGTTGGGAAATTTAGAAAGACGTGTGAGGCAGAATGAGGAAAGAGTGTGGTACTCGGGTAGCATGGGTTGATGCATATCTGAAAGCACCACTGAAGCAAATGAGGCCTGGACTACAACTGCCTAGTTTGAACTAGATTAATCCAACATCTGCTTGCAAACAGAGAAGCACCTGTGTACTTTGTTATGTAACTGTTGTCAGCTTCACAGCCTTATTGCAGATTTGGAGACAGAGACCACAGAGCGATAGGAGTCCCAGTAACAACCATTATTTGGCCTTAGATAAAGAAGTTTTCCTGGGACTTGGTAACTTCCAAGACTTGTATCAACAGCATAATTCAGAAACCAATAAGTAGACAGTCGCCCCTTGTGGTAGTAATTCCATACTTCTACTTTCAACTCCACCCTGAAGATGAAGCCTGAGGTAGAAAAACTATGCGTCACAATGGTGACTCAGTTGTGGTCAGTGGTCAGAGTGCATGCCTTGTTCCCTAGATCCATGGGGCAGGCCTAGCCCCTAGGAGTAGGGCTGGGGAGACAATTAGAGTGTGTGGGGTGGTGTCTGTGTGAAAGAGAGAGGCTGTGAGTTTCTGTTAGGATAGAAGTCTTAAACTAGAAATCATTCTCCACTCTCTATCCACCCTGTGTAGTAAATACATGTTAGATTAAATATCACAGTTCTTGCAGCCACTCCGCCAATGATTCCCCTGTGACTTTAGGAATGCATTTGCAAGACTATTAAGATCTGGAGATTTCAGGTGACATACAGTACATAATAGAATTGGATGCTGTGTTCTAGCAGTGGAGAAGCATGACAAGAGGAAAATATCCCATTAAACTCTTTCCCTTTATTCATTACCATAAATATTACAAAGACAGGACCTCTTGATCAGGCAGTTTATTTCAACCATCTACAAAATGAAGAAAATAAACATTCTGGGGAAAACAAAACAAAAACCTGGGTGTTTAAGGCACAGGCACAAACTGAAGGAGAGAATAAATGAAAGAAGACAGAAGTCAAAATACCATACACAGCATTGGGAACTGCAATATAAACCATATCTAAATAATTTTAAATGGAGAAAAGTAACAGCAACAAAATTATTTTTAATTTGGGAAGAGAAATTAAGTTCTAGAAGAAAAAAATCACAAAATTTAATTAGAACTTCCTGGTGCCTATGAAAGGATGTCTGAATGCTCTTTAGCTCTCTGTGTTGTAGTTTTAGATTTTACATAATTTTCTCAATAAAGTGAAAGGCAGTAAGAGATAGTGTTACAGCTTTCCTAGAACAATCATAAGAGTAACTTATGATAAATTAATTACATTAATGTAGCCACAGAAATAGGGACACCTGGAAACAGGAATAACTTGCAGGAAACAAATTCCTAAATAGGACATGGTAATTTGAAAGGTGCACACCTTTAAGTAGTTACAAATTTGATATTTTTATTGTTATTTGTGAAAAATAACATTCATGTTTTTACTGGCTATTATGTGATTTTTCTCTCTTGATATTTTAGTAACATTTTTCTATTGACATAAATAGATTTAATGTATAAAAAAATGCATGGTCTATACCTTTCAGAATCTGGCTTGAAGTTTCTCTTTAAGGTAGGTATGTAACATATGCAAAAGAGAAAGTGCTATAAGAAACACAGATTATTATTTTTTTAAGCTCCCTAAGCATACTAATCAGAATCCAATTTGATTTCAAATGATTATGCATGTCATTCTTCATTAAAGATGGAAGCAGCTGAATAACTAATTCTCATTACAAACTTTTTATAGAGTAAAATGCTGATTCATGATGGTGATGGACAAGCCACAGTGAGAACTTTGACAGGGGCTTGTTCTGGCAGAAGGCTTCTCAGCAGGGAAATAAGGGCATATTGAAAGAGGAAAGTCTGCTCCAACTGGTCAGGATCCAGATTTGTGTCATTTCAGTCTAACAAGAATTGTCCCTGGCTCCCCTGAGGTAGGGACCAATTACAGCTGGTCATTTCTTCAGCTGCATACATGATCTCTTGGTAAACATAGATAATTAATAGGCTGAATCAGTAAATATCTACTCCTTGACATTACAGACAAATAAAATATTTTCTCTTTGCTTAATAAAACTTAAAACACATCTTTCTAATTTTAACATTTTGTTCTGATTACCATTTTTCCAGTAACCCTTGGCAGAGAAACCATTTAATTACTACTCCAAAGCTGTTCCAACCTTTTTAAACAGAGAGCTTTCAGTTAACTAGATACTGCAAATCCAATTTTTTTTAGACCAATTATGTAAGAATACTTTTTCAGTTATCAGATGACACTGCAGAAACTCTCTTTAGACTCTTTTTGCAGCTTTAGAGTTGATTTTGGGTTTTTTTTGGGGGATTTTTTCCAAATCAGAAACTCACAGAATCACAGAATGGTAGGACTTGGAAGGGATGTTCAGAGATCATCTCATTCAACCCCCCTGACAAAGCAGGTTCACCTAGAGCAGGTTGAATGAGCACATCCAGGTGGGTTTTGAAAATCTCCAGAGAAGTCCACAGCCTCTCCAGGCAGCCTGTTTCAATGCTCTGTCCCCCTCAAAGTAAAGAAGTTCTTCCTCATGTTGAGATGGAACTTCCTGTGTTCCCGTTTGTGACCATTGCCCCTTCACCAATCACTGGGCACCACTGGAAAGAGTCCTATCCTCTTGATACCCACCCTTTAGGTATTTATTACCACTGATAAGATCCCCTCTCAGCCTTCTCTTCTCCAGGCTAAACAGATGCAGGTGTCTCAGCCTTTCCTCATAAGAAAGATGCTTCAGCCCCTTGATCACCTTTGTAGCCCTCCACTGGACTCTTTCCAGTCCAGTGTCAGTCACTTCAAGGTCATTGCATTTCTTAAGTCACATTTTGGGTAAGTTCACTTCTGTAATCACTTAAACAAAATATATTTATGATGTTACTAACTTTAACAAACTTTAGGGGATTACTGATGTAAATAGTTTCAAATCAGTGTCATCAGTGTTCAAGGGAATTCTAAACTCCTTTTCATATAGAAAAATGAGAATTTATGTATTTTATATATGCATAAGTATATAACTAGGTGTATAATTATATATATACACATATATGCAAAAAACCCTGTAGTTATATATAAACACACACACATATATATAGCTATACACATAGCTATATATTGTGTCAAATACTCTCATATTATGTTATTTGAAATAGATTCTGGTATGCTAAGTTCATGTCTGAACTCACTCCCCAGTGAGAGAAAAATTGCCAGCATGATTAAATATATACAGGATTGAGTACCAACAGCGAGACATACCTGTAACAAACACTAAAACATACCACCTATGCCATTAAAACAAAACAAAACAAACTGCCCAACAAATAGACCTTTTCCCCACTTGACAGGGGATTTTATTTTTTTTTTTAAATTATCATAAAGACAATGCTATTGCTTTGGCTTGCTGTCTGCTAGGTCACCTGAAAATATACAGTATCAAGAAGGTTCATTGCCTCTTGCTGTCCACTACATTTGAATTTTAGTTTTTTGTATACATTGGCTCTCTCTGCCTTGTCTTCTCAATGTCTTCTTGCCTGTCCCCAAGGTGAGTTCTAGGATCTAGCATGATTAATTATCATATAACAAGAGACACTTAACTTTGCAATGATTTAATTAAGTATTTATTGGAAAGTGGATGGAAGCCTAACACTTCTTTGTACTTATGAGTTAATGTATTTGAATCTTCCTGTTTAACTCTGTCTTGTGCCTATTTTTCATTTGGTTTTGTGGTTCTAGTCTATATTTAGTGTAATTTTAGATTAAAGTATTTTAACAAGCATAATGCTATAATTTAAACATAAATTCAAATGCAGTATTGAAATATCAGTGATGACTGATAAAATAAGTGCATTTATAAGCACAGATTTATTCCAAGTTATTAAAAAACAATATTTCTGCAAAACTACATAAATTTAGAGAGTAAACGTTTTGACATTATTGCTGACAATTATGAACACACTGCGTAAGGTCCAATGTATGTAAATTTAAATCTGCAACTGGGAACAGCCTTTTAGAGGCTGTTCTTTGAAATGGTGTGGTGGTCTTGGAAAAATACTTTAAGTCAAATAACTTTTTTATTAAAAAATTTTATGTTAACTTACTGTAATTGCCACCTACTCAGTGGGAATATTTCAAACCTTCCATGATTGAACAGATCTGTTTTACCCATGTGGGTCAAGACATTCTACTTGAATAGAAGATTCATAAAAGGATCCTTGGTTATCTCTGTAGTCTATGAAGAGATGGACTCAGGTTGGGGGTGCAACCAGAATCGTTTATTAAAAGAAATGCTCGACTTACAGAAGATTCATAGAAGGATCCTTACTTGAAAATGAGAAGGCAGGCAGGAGGAATAAGAGAGAAATGGGTTAGTATTTTGGAGGGGGAGATAAGTTAAGGTGTGGGATTATACTGCACTTTTCTCAGAGGTCTTTGAAACATTTTAGACTAGTTCATGATTAAAATATTCTTATGAACACACACACACACACAAAATGGAAAAAATTACAAAGCATAAAAAGGACTTTTTTACTTGTAAGCCTACCCTCTACCTACTGTACAGTCTATGTAACTGTGGTACAGGTGGTAAAAAGGCACTCTCAGTCTATCCAGAAAGTACATGTTATTACAGTAAAAAACTAAAACGTCTCTAAAGATTCAGTACTACTTGCATACGATCTAAAAAGTCATATTTACACCTTTGGACTTTCCTGCATTGTTCCAAAGAAGACACTACTGTTTTCGTGAAGAGGTCAGTTTATTTGACTAAGAAGTATTGATATAATTTCCTTTTACGCT
The DNA here is from genome assembly GCA_026413425.1 of Tringa solitaria. Lineage (NCBI taxonomy): Eukaryota > Metazoa > Chordata > Aves > Charadriiformes > Scolopacidae > Tringa > Tringa solitaria. The sequence continues at coordinate 163,025,423 of JAOXJM010000001.1, forward strand.
CTAGATTTTGTGCACAGTGCTAACACCAATTTCCAGATAACACTCAATCTTAATGTTTGTGACAAATGGAGAACAGCTTGAACAGTATACAGGCAACAAGGAGACTTACTGCTACTCAGGAGAATGCTGGAGAGAACAATTACCTCTTTAATTAAAGAAATTAGTACTTGTTACTAAATTTCAATGATTCCACCCATAAATCTCCGCATATATATATATACCTATAAAACTGCATATAAAGACAGTCATGAAAAATTTCCATGAAATATTTTATTTTTGTGAATTTCTAATAAAACCAACTTGAAATAGGGGCAGTATACATAACTGAATTAAGAACAAATTGTTTAAATTTAAACTCTTTTCCAAGGTTATGACTATCTAGTTTGACAGGAGTACCATAGTATTATCAGTTTAACTTGTTTTACTACTAATTAACCTCATTATATAAGAAAAAATATGCAGAGGTATACAAAGCAAGTTCCCTTGACCAATGCCACTGGTGATCCAAAACTCACTCACTTTACAATTAAGGGCCATTATACCATCCTAACCTGGTTATATGAGAAGGAATGTATACATTAGAAAAACAACTGACCAGATAATAAATCTTCTCTATCTCTGAAAAATAAAAATTGTGCAGGTATTGGACTTGAGAACAGACTGCAAAGGTCTGATTGTCCAAGACAAAAGCTGAAGTAGGCTCCAGACTCTGGATCTCACCTTTGTTGAGACCAAGTTTGGGTCTAAATACTCAAAAAGAGGCTCTTTGTAAGGTGGGCTCTGCATGTATGCCAAAAATTGCTATGGAAGACATGAAGTACAGTTTTCTTTGCTCAAGGTAAGCACGGCTATGCCCTCTCCCGCCTGCTCAACATTACAGGAATCTATCTACCAGAGTCAAAAGTGGGGAAGAGTTTTAAAGACCAGGAAGCTGTCTTTCCCCTCCCTTTCCATTCTACACTCTCATATGCTTGATTCTTAAGTTCAAACCTTGTCAATACCCATATCTTTTTCTTTTCTTTTTTTTTTTTACAAGCCAACAAGACAGCAAACTCAACAAGGACTTTACTTTCCTAATTTTTTTTGTAATGCTACTGACATTTGTCATAATCAAGTTTTTTTTTCTCTTTGACCTTCAGAATTCCCCTGAACTTTGTTTCTAATTATTTGTTCAGAGAAGTTGTGGGTGCCCCATCCCTCAAAGTGTTCAAGGCCAGGTAGGATGGGGCTTTGAGCAACATAGTCTGGTGGAAGGTGTCCCTGCCCATAGCAGGGGGGTTGGAACTTTAAGGTTCCATCCAACCCAAACCATTCTAGAATTCATTACTGAAATATCCTTTTCTCTACCTTCCCATGAGTTTGGTAATGCCCATCCACTTCCCCTGTACTATGCAATGTTTTTTACCTTTGGTTCATTCTCTGCTCCAGTCCTGTTTTCTTCTACTACCACTGGGTGCTCCCTGGACTCTGCTTCAGCCTTTTCAGTCTTTCTCCTGGTCTCACTTCCCTGTCCCCTTCACCTGATAAGTCTACAAATACTCGCTAATATTTGATAATACAGCCCGAACCACAGAGTTAGAGAGGCTATATTCCTATGCACTAAAAAAAAAATAAATGGTTATTATCATGATTCCTGACTTAGGTTACTAAAACACCTTTCCAAAAAGTAGAATGGATGTTTAATGCAAGGCAAGCAATGTCAAAACAAATGGTTAAAACTGCTTTTATGGTTCCATACTATCTTAAAGTATTTGGATGCCCCGTCAGAAGATACCTAAAGGTCCTCCAATCTTATAATGCTGTATAGCCTTCCTATATAAAGCAGTTTTTACTCCAAGTTCTGGCAATTTTTTAGACCTCCCTCCCCAGAACAAAAATATGAGTTTGACTGGCAGGGTAGCTCAAGAAAAAAACTCTTTGCAGGATTAAGAAAAACATCTAAACGACTAATGTCAACGATTAAACTTAAAATCTTGCTGCAAGACTGGTTTTATCATTATTCAAATTTCCTTCCAAGAGTATTACCCTAGGGAATAGTCTACTAGCTAAAGAAAGGTGTTTTTATTATGTTGTTATTACTGGTCTCCTACTTTTCAAGACTGTCTTACCTTTCATATGTTATGAATATTTTATTTATTCCTCCTACTCTTTCTGAAGAATAATGGACCAGATAATTAGCACACATAGTTTTAATCATCTCACCTAAGGATAGGCCTTCAGTAAAGCTCACCTTAAATTTTCAAAGGCGTTTTCCTTTCAAATATTTTTTTGGACTCATGAATAACTCTGAAATCATGCATACCAAAGCATGATTGCTTAACATGTGAACTATCTGCAACCTGTTCTTCCTATATTCACATTGTATTGTGTCAAGAGGAATAATTTTGAAGTTAGTAGAACAGCTGTTATGTAACATTAGTCTAAAAAGACAACTCTAACCAAAAACCAAAAAAAAATATAAACATTCAAAGTAACACTCAGGCACATTTTATGTTGGCATTTACATTCTTTATTTCTTTCTTAGAAAATTTAAGATTTCTTTTTTTAATTAAAAATATTTTATGTTTACCTGATGCTTTTGTAACATTATTTCTGAACTATTTTATTCTGATTTTAGTAAGGGTGGGTTATTTATTTCATTGGAAAAAATAACTAATTTCTCATTTTTAATATTTTTTTAATTTCCATTTCAAACTACTTTTTCAACATGAGCTAGCAATTTGCAGTCGCATCCTAGAAAGCCAGCTGCATCCTGGGCTGCATCAAGAGAAATGTGGCCAGAAGTTGAGGGAGGTGATTCCACCCCTCTACTCCATTCTCATGAGACCTTCACCTGAAGTATTGCCTCTAGCTCTGGACCCCCCCAACATAAAAGTCTTATACTACACTTTTTAATGCATACGTGTATAACATTCTTTTGGCCTGCTTTTCAAGGTATTTAAGATGGGAAAATACTAAATTTGCAGCAATTAATTATACAGTTTCCTTCTCTTGCATGTCTTTTGAACATCTTCAAATGTTCTGACACTGAAACATCTGTGTTCCATGACCTAATTTCTTGTAAATATAAATGACTTTTTTTTTAATTATTTGTAATTTGCAGAAATTAGGAAATCTAGAGTAATAGCTCACAGCATTTTCATCACACTGACAAAAGTACACTGTTATGAGACAATCACACACAGAAACATTCCAAAATATTGGGATGCTTTGGAGTGCATTGGAATACTGTATATAGAAGCTATTACTCTTAGGTTCAATGCATTTTTTTCCCCTCTAACTTAAAATATAATTACTTCTGTGATACAAAGATAAGTGTGTGCTAATTACTTAATTTTCAATAAACAAAAGATGAAAAATCAGGGGGTTGCTCTGTAACATCACTGATGGCTATGCTAAATCCTATCTTTGCTGGGAGAAAAATCCTCTAGTAACTGCTGCTTGGTATAAAAATGCCTGGATTCTGATATAAACCCCACATTTTTCTTCGGGATATCTTCTGCTGCATAGACATATAATCAAAATGCTAGAACAGCATAGATGCTATGGAATAATTCCTCAACTCATAATGGAAGGGGCAAATCTACCAGGAGGATCCCACTCACAGATAATGAATAGGATTCTTGAAAATAGTCCAATGACTTAGTCAAAAAGAAAGATAACTTTCCTTTAGATCTTTCAGTCTGTATTTTCTTTATTATGCTTGCTATGGAATTGTGATTAACTAAATATGGCAAGTGCTCTTATTCTGTGACTATGATTAGGTTAATGTTCTTTGTCATTTCAATTACACACAAAATAAGGAAACATCCTTGTTGAGTAGAAGGAAATACGGAAATGACTGAGAATACAACCTTATCTGAATATGAGTGATTATAGTACTTTTCTTTGGAAATTGGTGTGAACCAAGTTTATTATAGAGCTCCCTTGATTATGAAAGGCTTACATGTCAAAATGTTGAAACACTACTAACTTTTATTTATAATTTTAGGTTACATTTGGAATGTGTAAAGCAGTTTAAAACTAGGTTTTGTCTTCTTTTGATTATTTATATATAATTTCTGGACACAGTTCTCCCCACCCCCTCTAGATATAAATATGCTATTAGTTCAAAATAATTTAAAAATTATTGCTATGTGTGTTAATTTTTATTTTACATAAATTTTCTATGATGGATGTATAATAGTCTGTGGATTTTTTAAAAAATTAATTAATACAGTACATATTTACTGTTTAATTTTAAATTTTAATACAATTTTAAAATTAGAAAATTAATTTGAACATTTAATCTTGTTAAGGAAGAATTCATCATGTTTTTCTATAGATAAATCCTGATTTAGAAATAATTGGATTACAGGAAATCTTTAAGAAAAATCTTTATAGTCAACCATGTATTCTACTAGGACATGTAAGGCATGCACACAGGAAAACAGAAGATCTGAAAATTAAATCCATTTGTTTCATTTCTTCTAGAAACTCATTGTGATTTCTAGTTGATATTTATTCTAAATTAGTCTAAGTAGACAGTGGATTACATTAAATCCTATGAGTCAAAAAAAAAATCTGAATAAACTTAAATCTTTTGGCTTACTAAACTAATAAAAAAAATGTGAAGCTTTAATTCAATTAAAACTTGTCCTTGATATGTACATGTAATTGTGGTTAGGTCCAGAGGTCCACCTCTCAGTTTTACAAAGCTTGTTTCATCCAGCTTGGTGGGTGAGTTTTATCAATCGTCTCTACTGCACTGCAAAAATAGTCAATTATAAAACCAGAAGAATATTTTTAAGTACTCCTTTCACAATTGCTCACAATGACTTTTCAGTGTTTCAGTGTTTATGGTGCTGTATAGGAAGTCACTTTAGCACAATATTTTTCTAGTTCATCTGTTCCATTCTACATCTGTGACACATAATGAAGTTTATATATGA
>JAOXJM010000001.1:163118888-163130204 GCA_026413425.1 Tringa solitaria
TGCAGCAGGGGAGGTTTAGATTAGATATAAGGAAGAATTACTTTACAGAGAGAGTGGTCAAGCAGTGGAACAGCCCGCCCAGGGAGGTGGTGGAATCACCATCTCCGGAGGTTCTGGAGGTATTTAAGAAATGTATAGACATGGCACTTCAGAGCATGTTCTAGTGCCCAAGATTGTTGGTTTGTGTCTGTTTGTGGTTTTTTTGTTTGTTTGCTTTTTGGTTTGGATTGTTGTGGTGGTGTTTGTTTTTTTGTTGGACTCAATGATCTCAAAGGTCCCTTCCAACCATGAAGATTGTGTGATTCTATGATTTGAAATTGGAAATATCAGTGATAGGCATGGCGTTAGCATAACTATGGAGCATATATGGAGGTTTAAATAATAATTAAATTCAGCAGTTCTTTTAAGAGGAAAAATGTAACTAAAATCAGAGCTATATATTGTAACTCAAATTGCTGCTTGTGCCCATTTCTAGCACTCAAGTGGAAATAAAATCCACTTGAAATGGGTAAGAAAACAGGAAATGAGATATAGTGGGCATGATTAAGGCTACAAATTTTGCAAATCTTGTTTTGTTTGCTTATTACCTACACTAAATAATTTTCAGTAGTAATTGGAAAACTTCAAGAACTCTATACTAACACTGCAATGCTCTATGCTATAAACAGATTATAGACCGTGTAAGAGTGACTTATGTAGACTACTTAGCTTTAAGTGAGAAACTTAATTTAAAAGCAAAACAAAACTTGGAGTTAACCTGCGTAATATAAAGTAAATTTAAACTAAAATAATCTGCTGAACATCTTTCTTAGTTTTATTGCAATACAAAGCAAAAAAAAAAAGTTTGCTGTTCATTACAGAAGGCACATTTTCTTGATTTTTGGGTACATTGACATAACCAGACATCAATATAGACAGATAAGACAAGACTGTGAGAGAAAACACTAAATTATTTTTTTGATATGAAACAGCTGAACTTGAATGATTTAAAGTTTAAAAATTAGTTGGTCTGTGCAGTAGACTTTATGCTGACAAAATACTGTGTGTTTTAAATATTTACTTAAATATTCAGATAACCAAAAATATTCAAAATATTTGAATTAAATCTTGTAATATTTGACTGCAGAGGAGTCAAAGTACAGAAGTATTAGCTCCATGTGGTAGAATAACAGATCTTTCCTTCACATGTTGATGGAAAAGAGAGTGTAGACAAAAGTAACAAAGTTCAGTCAAGATATTAAGCTGTTTTGAATAGAGATATCATGAAGAACTCAAATAAATAGACACATAAACAGGTAAAGTAAACATCTCCAAAAATCAATCTTAGCCTTACTTATACAATGTTGGGCCCTGAGCTCATTGGAAATACACTTATTTTAGAGCTGTAATAGATAAATTTGTGAATCATTGACCCAATATTAAGGTATATTCAAAAAGCTGGAATTATGAGTAAAAGAATGGAAAGTAAACCATTGTGTGCCTCCATGATGCACCCATGAGTTTATGTCAAAAGAAGGTAGAGATGGAAGAGGTATAAAGAAGGTCATGAAAGATAGTCTAAGAGGCAGAATGTTTTCATATGTGGAACAGCAACAGACTAGGGCATTCAGCATGGAAAATAGATGTATGAAGAGGGATATAATGGAGATTATGAAATTATGAGTCCTTGTCACAGTTTTGGACTAAATTCACAGTGTGAAGACTATAAACACTCAGATATCAAAACACTTAGTCACAGGCATATTTAATGTTCAGGCAGGACATGATAACTCTGCCCTGAAAGGGGGTTGACACAGTCAGGTACGTCAGCACAGGGGTGCCAAGTGTGGCCCTGGAGCTAGGCTGTAAGGTGCCCTGTGTTCTCTTTACAGGATCTCTCCCACAGTCTCTTCCAGATCTCTCCCCACATCACTACAGACCCCATCAGTTGAAGGCCAGATTAGAGAATTCCTGTTTCTGATCAACTCATTCCTGAAACACCTGAAACAGACTGTCACAATCACTGATGCTCACTGTCTGCCCCTCTTAAACTTTCTCTGACACTCTCTCAAGTATTGAAATATCATTAACCCTTAAACTACTCCCCCATTTCTGAAAACCATGCCAGCTGCTACAATGCCTTGGGGAAAGATGAACAGGGAAACAGAGTTCATTTCTCTAGCACTAGAAGTAGAGTGTACCAAATTATATAGGCTTAACATTAGTTCAAAACAGACAAAAGATGGGAGTTCTTGATACAGTCTGAAGTCCTGCTTGCTCTGCAAGTTGTGAATGCTGAAAGATAGTACCAATTGAAAAATGGTTTCAACAAACTTACAGAAGAAAACTATAAGGTACTATACAGGTGCTTAAAACTATAAGGTGCTACTATACAGAGAGACTACTAAAGCTGAGAAAGCCACAGAGCCACTGATCACCAGAGGACTTACTGTGATAATACTTATGATCTTTTTGTCTTCCCCAAGGCATCTACTCATGACCATAGTGAGCTGGGAGGATTTTATATATATGTGTATTAGTAAAGTAAGACGCAACCTGGCATGATACAAACAAGGGCCCATAGTCATCTTCACTATTTCATTGTTAACGTGCTCCATGGTGTTATTTTGACCTCCATGTTACTGTTTCAGGTTATATCAAAATGTGGTTCAGATACTAACAGGGACCGAGATCTGATACAAATAGGTAATATTGACAAGACCACTCTATTTTGACAATAAAGGTGTAAATCATGCTACTCCACTAGTAAATTTACTGTTTTATGTATTTAGTCCTATTGTAGTCCTGTCTAGTTGCTCTCATATAATGTAATGTCACCTCCTGAAAGAGATATTTTTATGGTCTATTTGCAATGTTCAATCTGCCTTTTTGGGAGTGCAGAGATATATGAAGAAGTTTATAACAAACCATTCTTGGAGTACTCGGAGTCCTCAAGTGATCTAGGATACTAGCCTATCTATTTTCAGTTCTATGAATTATTATTTAATGGTAGCACTCACTGATTTTATCTTGTTAATGGTGAATTAAGTATATATTGTAAGCCTTCTGAACTGTCTTCAATGTTATGGACTACTAACATGGTCTGTGAGCTGGGAGGAACTTGAGATATGCTGACCTTTTTTTTTCATTTTTGTTATTTTATTTTGGTTTTATAAAAGGTTCCAGTGTGTAACAGAGTCCACTTTTTTTTTTTTTTTCTTCTCAATGAGCTCTCTTCTAAAGTTTTGTGTCAGATTCTGTTCCGTCATTCCTTTCCCCCAGTCTTCTGGTATTGAATAGAAATGTGAGTAATGTTCAGATTTATAGATAAGACTGTTTAAAGCATGAAGTAGTAGTCCATGTGAACTTCCACCGAGATAAAATTCTGCTGCCCAATAGTTTTTATTATGCCTGTCTTGGAAAGCTTTGACAAATTACTTAACCTCTTGCGTCCGAAGTTTTGGTGAGGACCAGGCATATTTATATAGTGAAATAAACTACCTTCAAAGAAGATGGAGTACAGAAGCTCATCAGTGGAATCACGAGAGAAATCTGTCTGTAAATCTTGACAGATAACTGGTGTTATGGCTGTTACTGGAGATTAACAATCTGGTTTAGTTTGCTGTTGTGTCATTTCCCAATAAAAATGATAACGTGATTTAAAACACACCCTACCCAGCAGAAATTTTTTTCAAGTACATTTTCCTTTTTTTTTTTTATAACAATAGCCTCTTACCGTGAATAAGATCCATAAAATAGAAAATTAATGTTACAGTTAAATCTTCTTTGAAGTGCATATGTATTTGCATTCTACAAAATAAAATGATTGAACTCAGGATTTTATATGTCTTGCTATAATCATGTTCTTAATGATTGAAAAAATAATTTAATAGCAAGATATTGCATGTTATGAGTCCACAGAAATACATTAGCAAGTTTCAAGATTATATCATCTACATAAAAATTACATGTAAAATCCATAATTAACTTTATGAGTCTTTATAAAATATACTTTGTGCTTTATCAGAGGTCCCTAAAATGTGTATCAAGCAGCTTAACATGCTCAAATAATAAGCTGAAATGCAATTGAACTTATACAGTGTTTAGAAGTAAACACAGCATGAGTCTTTAGAAGAGTAAAAACAGAGTATTAGCTGAAAAAATGACCTTACGTAATGAAGGGTCTGGAGAATTACCATCAGAGTTGTAGGCACTTCCTAACTGTCAGTCTTGTAAACTGGAATATAACAGTCATTTGTATTGAAGTTCTATTTGTAATTATTCATTTCATTGAGCTATCAGATCCTCTCAAAAGCAGATCCTCTCCGTCCCCAAGAAAACCTGATCTTCAACTATTGTTCAAATCTGAAAAATATGCTGTTAGAGAATGTCATGTCTTAGTATTTAGATAATATATGGGTCTTTGCTTTTTCAGTTTTAAAGAAAATTTACCAAAATCTGCTGTCATGCTCAAGATGTTTTGTCATAGTATGAAGACATATAATTCTTTTCTTTTATTATTTCCTTCCACTACCTTTTCTTCTTATCAAACTGTAGTTTTAAGAGAGTATTTCTTTTCCCATACTTCATAATTTTACTGTTATGGTGGACTGCTAAGTGACTTGAGACAATGAAAAGGAACTTATAACAATTAAATATATTCACATTGTTTAGAAAAATAATAAGGTTTAACTTGACACATTAAAGAACCTATGCATAGGAAAAATGTGTCAGTTAAAGATTCTCAGTTCTTTTATTATTAAAATGAAACTCATAACCTTTGAAATATTCATGATTGATAAAATTAGTGTTAATAATTTCATAAATATTTCTCTCTCCAGGTTTTTTTTACACTTCTAAGGAATGCATTATAGTATTAAAGATTAATCATATAGATTTTAAAGATTACTACATTAAACAAAATATGTCATTCAGGTGTATTAATCATACTAAACTCAGTACAAAACTGAATTTTTCTAAAAAGATTATAGAAGTTTTAAATATTATTATTAATAATATTGTTTTAATATAAATTAATAGTGTCTTAATATAAAAGATTATAAAAAGAAGAAAGATTTTTCTTATAAAATCTCAAGTCCAGAGGGTCAGGAAATCAATGGTTGTAATGACTGAGCACCTCCTGGTGCAAAAGACCAAGGGGGTTTGACTCTTGCATAGTTGGAGTCCCAAAGATAAAACCACAACGTCCCCTATTGCTGTGGAACCACTCCATTCAAGGGGATTGACAACGCATTCTTGTCTCAGTTTCTGGAGAGGATAATAACATTTTCTTGACAAAACAGTTCCACAGTGCAAGAGATTTAATTTTGAGTTCGGATGTGTTTTTTTTTCCCTCCTAATATTCATCCCAAATTTAACTTCTTGTTTGCATAGTCATAGTTTTCTCCTCCAAGATGGAAGATCATAAACAATTCCATATTAGTTTCACTCTTTCCTCATGTCTCGTCTATCCTCTTAGATAGGCAGAGGAGAGCTGGTGCTTTGTGTTCTTATGGGCAGGCAAACCCAAACCTCTGTGCTCACATTGTCCTACTGTGGGATTTGTGAATAGTTAGCTGAATGGCAGCTTATCAGGAAGATAGATAACTTCTCAATGTGAAGCACAGTACAGTACCTTCTTACAGTTCTTTCAGGACCTTTATGTGAAGCTTGTTTAGCAGACATCACACTAGAATACGCCACTTGCGATCCTGCAGGTGTGATCTGTAAAGATCAATATCCAGTTTTAGCAATATTTGAATTATGTTAGGGATGAGTTGGACATTAACTTTTGTAAAGTGTAACCCATACCCCTAGGGCAAACACAGACTCTCAAAGTCATCTAGACTCTCCAAGGTTAGGCAAAAGCATGATTTTCATAGAGTGATCATTGACTAGATGGTGGGCTTAGGTACCATAAAGCAGCAGTTTTGAACCTAAATCCATTCGTAGATTTTAGCCTTAAATTAAGGGTTGCTGTCGACTTTCCTGCCTTCTGTTCTTTCTCTTCCTCATGTCCTCAGATCACGCTTTTTCCTGGCTAATAACCTTTACACCTTCCCTCAGGTAACAATCTATCAAAATAAAGGTTTCGTCTAACCCTCCTGCAAAGGCTCAAAGTGTCAGTAGCTATTGGGAGGACCACAGAAGAGAAATTTATGTTGTTAAAATACATATGGAGATATTATCAAAATCTACCAGATGACGTATCTTTGTTAATTTATTCTGTAACTGAAAGATGCAGCCATTGCAGGCATCAAATTTTAGTTTCTAGAAACTCTGGTCCCTACATAACTGCTGTCTTACTGAATAAAAAATACACAGTCCTTCAAGTTGACAGGCACTGAGTGTGACTTATGGGCATTTGCTGGAATTATAACACCTAATCCAAACACCTACAAGACCACACATTTTTGCCCCTATCTGTTCCACACTTCTGCTGTCTGTCCTCACATCATTCACATTGGGCAGCTTTTTCAGATTAGCAGCTGCAAAATATGGTTATATTTTTTAATGCCTGCTCCGTCCCCTTCTTGCCATAACAGTTTTGGTAACCTGAGTACCCCAGAGAAGCCAAAAGCCATCTCAACAGACAGAATATAGAACTGGGGGCCATCAGATGAAGGTAGTACAAACCAGGTTCAGAATAAAATAAAAGAAGTGTTTGCTCACCTTTACTGACCTACTGAGTACGTAGTATATCTGTAGAAATCACCTGAGCTGAAACTAGATGAAATCTGGAATGTTCCTAGGAGAAGTGTTTCTAGGAGAGGTATTTCCCCCGATCTTCCTCTTTTCTGGCATCCATTTATGATCACTATTGGAAATAGGCTACTAATTCAGGCAATCCATGCATATGAAAGGGAATATCCTACTTATTGTACTGTAGCTTTCTATCTCAGTGCTTTCATATTATAATAATAGTATTTTTTACTATTATTATTGTTGGTTTTGTTATGGTTGCACAGTTATAAAAAGCTACTAAAAAGGACAATGTCTTTTTTTGTATTCTTTGCTTTCTTGAGCATATAATTGTTTCTCTATTGCTATGTTCATAATTTTTATTTTTATATTTCAAATGTTTTTTAGGAATAAATTAATATAGGTTCTCTTCACCTTTTTAAGTAGGATAATTTTTAATATTCTGGTTACTACTGGTGTCTTTGTTTACTGCAATTTGGTTTTCCCAATCTTTTCTTCTTTACAAAAACAAGGAAGAATATTTTTATGCTTTTTTTTCCTCCTCAAGAATGTTTTAACTTAAAATTTTCCAAATTAAGCTCATTTTATAATAAAACATGTTTTTAGGAAGGGCTGAGTTCTTACCCTACCATTTGAAAAAGGCACACAGATGGAGGCAGAAAGTGGAAAATCCTATCATCTGCTGGCACGGCCCAGCAAGATGCTATTTGTCTGTTTACTGCAGAAAGTGCAGAGAAGATTTGGGAAAAGATTAGCAGTCAAGAGTAACAAGAGTCATCTTGAGTAACTTCAGCCATCTGTAATGCACGTTGCCACTTTTCAGTGGTCAGTTTAGATATCCTTTGTAGTTTAAAGAGGAAAGAAATGTGTCTTCTGGGCTAAGATTCAATTAACCTATTTCAAACATATACTTTAGGATAAGAAGAAGCCTTAGAGTACCTATTTCTTTCCATTGTTGCTGAAAAGCACCTAGAATAGCTAATTCAGCTGTAGATGTCCCCACTATAAAAATCTTTGTGAGCAGTTTTTCTTACTGATGTTTTTATGTGCTGTTTCCTGACGTCTCACATATCTGTACACTGGATATTTAGGCTTATAGAGTGACTAAACTTACTCAAAATGACAGAATCCAAGAACTTAGGAAATGTATACACCAGTAAATTTAGTGCTCAGAGACAATTTAGTGCACATATTTAGGCTGAATAATAATTAAAAAAAAATAAATAAAGCTTCTCTCTACTCTTACAAAATGTCAAACCTTCAAAATAAGATACTGTATAGAAACTTCCACTGGCTCTCTGTCAGGATACATTGTTTCTGACCATTATTCCTTACACACATCCGCAGCACACATATAGTAGTTAAGAGTCATCTCTCATCATTGTAAATGCCTGCAATGCAGAAATGTTTTTGGGGTTTTTTTTGATACAATTTCCTTTAATAAACAGCAGACATTTTTTCAGGTACAATTCAATTGGTTTATTTAAGGCGCAAGATGGATCACAGTTTAGATGCGCCTGTTTTTTCCTATTGACTATAAAAAGAGTTCAGATTAGAATCTTAGATATAAATACGTACACTGAAGATAGAGCAGGGGAGAATGCCTATGAGTTTATGACGTTCTTCCTAGTTATTCTGGAAGCATAAGGCAAAAGTCAAAGCTAAAATTACATGACGTGTTTCAAATGTGTTGCCTGTTTATTTTTTCTTTGTCCCTTATAAGACTGATTTTGTCTGGCTCCCAAGGTTGTATTCCTTTAAAAAATAGTAACTGATCATTGGTGATTAGTTTATAGCCCTGAAGCCTCTGTTTTCATCTTGGGTCCATGCTTTTGAAGCCTCTGCAGTCATTTTGTGATTCTTTACTCCTCTACTCTGCATCATTATCCTGGGTCATTGTTTGCACTACACAGGAAAGTACTCTTTCACTGGCAATTGGCACAGAACTATATCAGAAGTAATATAACAATGTGTTACACCACACAGTCACTCAATGCTAAGCAAAACTGAAATTAATTAGGCAAAAATCATCAGTCTTCTCGTTGTTAGGCAGTTCCTGTTACTTCTAAAAAAGGTGAAAAGAGCTCCAGGCTCACAAATTAGGCAAATCATAGCTGATAAATCCTTCTGGGAATCTGCAGCTGAATATAGACCTGTAGCCTGCTACTAGTAACGGTAATCCAGATTTACCAGTCTGCAGAGATACAGCAGTATCCTGCTGTTTTGTTTTAGGGTGTTTTTCTTTGGAGACTGGAATACAACACAAACCTCTCTTTCTGTTTCTTTCTCCACCCTTCTTCCCCCTGGCCACAACATCAGTGCCAAAGTAATGTGACATACATTTTTCTACTGTAGACAGGATGGATAAGACCTAAAAATTATTTGTATATTTTATGTCTTCATTTCTGCTTTGCTTTTTTTGCCTCTTTACATTATTTCTCTTTGGAACCTTCAGCAAGTAGGACTGCTGAGGATCTCTTCTCTGTTTTACTGCTGGAAACCCATTCATCACCTATACCTGCAGTATTATTGTACACCCACTGAATATACAAAAGATGGCTTGCAAAAGGGTTTTTGGAAGTCAGATACCTTGCTTCCTTCTTCCTTACATAGAGGATTAGTGATTTCAGGATATTTTCTTGTTAAGCTATATTGAATGTTAAAACCAGAAACAGTTATAAAAGTTCTAAATTTTTTATGCATTTCCTAGTCCAGGAAAAAAAAAAAAAAAACAAAAGGAAAAGTCTGGCACTTTGAAAGTGTTTCCTGGGATTTAGGAATTGTTTTGGCAGTTAATGGAAACTTACAAAGTAAGCTCTATTCCTTTTATTTTCTGACAGATTTTACCCTCTGAAACAGCTGCTGTGATTATTTAAAAATGTCTCCTCTAGTTTAGTATTCCAAACCAGACCAGCATGTAGCACTGGATTAAACATAACACCATTCTGTGACTTTCAGAACCCCAAAATCAGCTAATATATGCATAATGCCAGGTTGAGTCAAAGTTGTATTAGAAGTTTCAGGACCCTGATGAAAGTCAGTGGAGTGTAATTGCCAAAATTCAAGACAGCCTGTACAAATAGCTTGTTTCACAATATATGCTTTCCTGGGTAGGAGGGAGCTGCTGAAGAGGCTGTTCATTTTGGCTTTCTTCATTTTAGATCACCCTTAGGCAATCTGGAGAGTAACAGGAAAAAGGCACTTTGCAGAAGTGCCACGTAATCTGACTTCTGTGTGGACCCTCATTATGCATCCTTGCACATCGCTGAACTGCTGAAAGGCAGCGATGAAAGTACTTCATAGACTTCTTTTGCATTTCATACTTTGCTCTAGTATACTCAAGGCTAAAGTTTTCATGCCCACATGAACTGGATTTACAGCTTTTCTGCACACAATGCTATTGTAGCTCAATAAAACATAATGCAAGTAAAATAAAGGTTTAATCTTTATCTAGTATTCAACCCAATAGATATATGGAAATAATGGTGGTGTCTGTGTGGACAAAGCAAGGAAACAGCTCCTCATACATTTACTTTTAAGAAGTACAAGATATTTGTAATAGTTTATATATAAATTTCTTGGTAACATGAAGAAAAAGTTACATAAAGAAAAAATTAATGATCTCTACTTCAAAGAAAAAATAACCAATTAAATTTAATCAACAATGTACACTTATATGTGTCTTTGGGCAGACAGCCTAATTTTGTTGCTGGCAGTTCCTGAAATATTATATATTAAAACACAGATATTTTGCAATTTGACTTCTGTACTGCTCAAAGGTTATTCACAGAGAATCTTATACATTTGAATGCGCCCCCGAGATCTCTATATATGAAATAAACGTGTGTGTACTTCTGTTAAGAGTGACAAACAACATTCCAGCATTACTGAAAGCACAACTGAAAAATATTTAAATTACCCAAGAATTAGTGGATCTTATTAGTACAGTTTACTTCAGTCAAGGACTGCATTACTCAGCTTTGTTTTGTTTTTTATATCAAGACAAACATAAAACATACCTTTCTGGATGGCTATTTCTATGACATACTAGTTATTCAAATATTTAAGAATAGAACTAACGTTGTAACTTTGTAGTTATGTATTTTTACATTTTTTATTTCCATGCAACTTAAAACAGGCCTACTTTTCTACTACAATTTTTCAGATTACTGCTTAGCACAAATAAATGGAATATATACTTTTAGCTATTTAGCGTGTGACATATAGGTATTTAGATTTCAACAAGAGACAAGAGAAAATTTGAGTGTTTGAAGAACATGGTTTCTTGATCTTAAAAGTGCAATGAAACTCTAAAGAAGAAAAAAACCAAACCTTAATTATTTTGAGGTTTCTATGTTGAAAAGCCTGAACAACCAGTCTTTAGGAGCATGCAGAAAGAAACCAATATAAAAATAGCTTTCCTTAATTACCTTTTTCTTTCTGCAAAATCCTTTTATATTTCCTTGTACATTTGTGATATCCCAGAATGCACCACTCAGCTAATGCTGCAGATACCACAGATTGCAATGAAATTTCTATTCCCTGTAAAGACAAATTATGGGATATTGTAAGTGAACCAAAAATAATGTATTTCACATATACTGTTAAAAACTTCCTCCCATCCTGAATACCATT
>JAOXJM010000001.1:163227192-163241913 GCA_026413425.1 Tringa solitaria
GTGGGTGGATGTGTATACAGATGAATACTATATTTTTTAAAACCTCCTAGATACCTAATTGTCATTCCTTTCAATAAATTTGCGACATTTCATTATAAGAAACTTCCAAGAGTAATCCTTATATTCTGAAACATAGTGTGGACTGGAATAAAAAATCAACTTTTCTATGCTTTTGGATGAGTAATGGCACCTGCATAAGGGCCAAAAAGCAAAAAGGATCTGTAACTTACATAGTCCATTCCAGATGGAACACACTAATTCCTTGCCTGCTAGGAAATCCTACTTACCGCTTTAAAAGAAGCAATTTCAGTAATTTAGTAATGGTTTCATCTCATATAACACTAAAAAAATCAGTAAAAATAAGAGGAATGAAAATATTTATGTCAGAGAGAGAATTTCATCATTTAGTTTCTATTTGCACATCTGTGGTACAACACTGATTATTTTGGATCTCAACATAAAAAAGGTTCCTTTATTACACAGTAGTGAAAATTGTTGTATTGTACTAAATCCTGTAATTTCATTCCTACATTTTCCTCAGTCTCATAAATTCTTTATCTCTGTATTAGCAATTCTTTTCACATTGAGTTCCATATGGACATCACAGAATAAAATTGCAAATTTAGTCACCTTATTCAAAAGAGAAAAAAAGGCAGAAGTTTCCACCAGAAAGCATAAAAACCTGATAACATTTTGTGGAAGGGTACTGTAAAGTTATGAGGCAATTTCAGAGGAAATAAAATTAATTTAAAAGGACACTTTTAAGGGACATTTTCAAACACTGTTTGTATACTTCACAATTTGTTATATCCCGTCCGCTAAAAAGAATGTTCATGCTAACTATAATTCCTGTATCCACAACTGAGTAATAACCATGCTAGCTGTCATTTATTTTTGTCTGTACACCACTAATATGCAATGCAAACCCTTAATGTTTGCAATCATAGAAACATGCTGAAACCTAAACCTCATAGGATGAGAATAACCATGCATCTTACAATTATTATATTTGCTGGAGTTTCTTTAACTATGTGTCCACATCTATAAAATTAGTAAAATGCAAACAACATGGACTTGTTAATTGATTTCTTGCTACAAATAAGTAGATTTATAACACTCAGACACAGGAAAATGAATTTTTAGGATTATTTTAGGCTTTTTGTTAGCATCTGAAGAGGATGAGGCAAATCATGTACTTTAACACAAATAATATTCTTTGCCAATTTGTTATTTGAAAAACAGAACAAAGCGCAAAATACTTTGACTTGAAGTAGATGTATTTATCTCTCAGTAATTACACAGCAAATGAAATGAGTATCAGGATGAATTCTATATATTGTACTGCACTTCAAGCAGCCAAAATGAGGAAGCATGAAAAGTATAATAAAAGGACAGGGGAAGAGGACAGGGACAGGGACAATGGATAGATGAATGAAGAATGACACAGAAATTTCTGTCTAAAAAGATGGGAAGGTAGTTATACAGATATCAAAAGGATTATACCTGGGGAGTTCTCATATTTCAGATGAAACAATAACTGTGCTTATACAGGAGTAAAGCACAGGGTACAAGAGGACCAATAATTACAACAGTTCTTCAAGTACTTCAAGTAACAGCCTAATCTCCTCTGTACACATACTATGTCATTGATTGTCTTTATTGCCTAAAAGATGAGAACCTCAACTAAGGATTTTCCTTTCTCTTGTGAAGTATATAAAAAAAAGGTTACTCTGCAGTAAAAGACATATTTTTCTGCAACTTAATTCAGTCTTTGGGAGGATTCTGAGGGACACCATGTTTTGTTCAGTTGTTATGTTGGCTTCATTCTTTTATACTTTCATGGACATTTCTTAGGCGTAAAAATATTAGCCAACTAGTTGTATTTCCAGGATCAGGAAAATGGTTCTATCATTTATTTTGTACTAAAGACTGAGGAGGCCAAGTTGGCAGCTACTATTACTAGCACTAGAGAAGGGAATATGTTACTTAATGTTGGGTGATGACTCCTCTGAACAGTGACAGCCCATGTCCCTGTCATTCCTGGTTGCATCCCATCTCATTTCATCCAGATGCAGGAAGAAAGAACACTCCAAGTTCCCAGCTCTTCCACCTTCATTGTCTCTGTGTCTGCCACTGTCTTCGAAGGTATAGCACATTGCCTGCTTTTCTGAGAAGCCTTGAGCCAAATTGTTCTCTTTACATTTGGCTCTATAGCTTAAAAACTCTAGAGGCAGTATCCCTGCAAGCACTCACCTGTTATACTATCACATCTAGTTGAAAAAAAACCAAAGCCTGACTAATGAATAGATATTACAAAAGAAAATAAATCTCAGTGAAACCAGACATAATAATATGTACAAACTAATGCATGTAAGAAAACACTCAGTAATGCTGAGTAGACAAACCACTGAAATTTCAAAGAATGAGAGAATGGGTGAAGTTTGAAGGGATCTCTGGATGTCATCTGGTCCAAATCACCTGCTCAAGTAGAGCCGTCTAGAGCCACTTACCCAGGATTATGTCCAGACCCCTTTTTTTCAATATCTCCAAGGAGGGAGACGCCACATTCTCTAGGCTACCTTTTCCAGTGCTCAGTTACCCTCACAATAAAAAAGGGTTTCCTGATGTTCAGAGGGAATGTCATGTGTTTCGGTCTGTGTCCATTGCTCCTGGTCACTGGGCACCACTCTAGGCAAAACAATCCTGGATCCCACAGCCTTTCCTCACAGAAGAGATTCTCCACTCCCTTCATCAACTTTGTACTACTTTGTTGGACTCTTTCCACTAGGTCCATCCTCTCGTACTAGCAGACCAAAACTGTTCAAGTGTGGCCTTACCAGTGCTGAATAAATGCAAAGGATCACCTTCCTTGATCTTCTGGCAGTACTTTGTCTAAGACAGTCTAACATAGCACTAGCTTTCTTTGCTGCAAAGGCACACTACTGATTCATGTTCAACTCAGTATCCACAAGGACCCCCTGCTCCTTTTTCTTCATATCTGTTTTCCGGCTGTGTGCCTTCCAGCATATATTGGTGCATGGAGCTGTTCTTCCCCAGGTGCAGAACTTTATACTTTTCTTGTTGAACTTAATGTCAGCCCATTTCTCCAGCCTGTCAAGGTCCCTCTGGATGGCAGTACAACCCTCTGGAGTATCAGCCAATCCTCTCAGCTTGGTGTCATCTGCAAACTTGCTGAGGGTACACTCTGCCAGATCTATACATTATCCAGATCATTAATGAAGATGTTGAACAGGACTGGACCCAGTATTAATCCCTGGAGTACAACAACTAGTTATTTGCATCCAACAAGACTTTGCACCACTGATAAATCTGGACTAAGATAGTATATTTCTACAATGCTGAGATTATTTTTTTTTAATATTGAAAAAATAAAGTTACAACTTTCTGTGGACCTGATTTTCATGTGTAGGTACTGTCCAAGAAAACTAACATGAAAAATGCCAAGATCATTCTAGATTTTCATATTTACCAGAGTCATTCAGAGATGCAAAAAACACAGTCAATGCCACTATCACTTATCTCATTCTAGGATCAACTCAACCTGTTTTAAATCCTGAACATCCTGAGAGTGAACTGTGGAGCATTAGAGAGAAACAAAAGAGTTCTGGCCTAATGACTGTTTCTCAAAATATCACTGTGGTAACATGTCCATAAAGTTTAAGAGGATTATGAAGCCTGAGCTGAATGCAATGCAAAATACCAGAAACGGTGGTAAGAAAATTCAAATGTCATCCATCACTGATCGGTATTACTGAAATACGACAGTGGATATAATATGGTTTGCAAATCAATTTAATATATTTCTGCAGCGTGCAGTGAGCTCTTTTTCACAAGCATATTGTGCAGTCATTTAGACCTGCTTGTACTAAGGACAATGGTTTTTTTTATCCTTTTACACCGATGTGACTAAACCAAAGAAAGAAATCTGACTCAGGCTGCACATTTAAGAAACTCTAGCTTAAAAGCAATTTAATTCCACTTGTGCATAGACACACCAATTTCCAAGAGTATTTCTAACACAGACTGGAAATTGAAATCTGTGCAGCAGGCAGAGGCTGACAGACAGTGAAAAGGAGATTGGAACTTCCATATATTTATCATGCAATTTTATGCAGCAGAAAAATCTAAAGGCATTAGATGACTAGTATTGTTCTGAAGCTAAAAAGTATTTAATCTGAAAAAGATTTAACTTAACCCACAAAGGTTTGATTTGGTTTAGTTTGTTTATTTTCTTTTAAAGATCACATGTCCACAGGACAGTAAATGCTTTTAGGAAATCTTTTGCGACAGGAAAAAGAGATTGATCTGAAAAAATCTCAGTGTTTAGCATGATGTAGCTACCTAGGGCATGTCTACACTACTTTAAATTAACTTCCTTTTACCTTTCCCAAATAAAAATAAAAAAACAGTGCATTATTTAGTCACCTCATGCATGCCTGACTTAACAAAAACAACAAGCCCTTTGTCAGACAAAGCCTGCTAATGGTTCTAGTGATAGTTAGCTTGCAGGATTGGTCCAGAAAAGAATATGAATAAGTTTTGTCCTCAGTGAGGAATGACCCCTCATCTTCATTGAAAAAGATTGCTAATAAGGCAGCAGTTGAACACATATTATCTCTACAACCTTTTATATATTATCTTGATGAATATGAACCATGTTTATCAAGCAAAAAATGCTACTATTTGGAGTTCTCTGTGTTTCTACTAGTTAAAATACTACCAATCTCCAAACTAGTTGCAGATGATGCTGTGGTGTGCAAGCAGTGTTGCAGTAGAACTACAAGACATCCCAAAGACCCTTCTCTGGAGCCTTTGTTGACCTTGAGAATCAAAACCTGTTATGGTGCAAAAGGACTGTTATCTCATATTGCACAATGTGAGTGAGTGAAAAGCAGCACACAGTATCAGTGAAATAATAAATAACCTATCACATGTATGTTTTTAGTTGCCACTTATGCATGTGTATGTGTATTGCTGGAAATGTGCTAACAAATTTTCACAGTGAGGGTGATCAAGCCCTGGAACAGGCTGCCCAGGGAGGTCGTGGAGTCCCTTTCTCTGGAGATTTTCAAAACCCGCCTGGATGCAGTCCTGAGTGGCATGCTCTGACATGCTCTGGGTAGTCCTGCCTTGGCGGGGGAGTTGGACTATATGATCTCTATGGTCCCTTCCAACTCTAAAAATTCAGTGAAATTCAGTGAAATTCAGTGAAAAATAACATGTTTCCAATTCCACTGTAGTATTTCATTTCACAAAAATCTAATAAGAGTGCAAACACTCTAAAAAAACACTTGGTCATTTCTAAGGGTTAGGGATCTAAGCATCAGAGGTCAGAGAGGCTAGATCTACACTAAAAATTCTTGGCAACATGTTCAGGTTCTGGGATACCACCCTCCATGCTGTTGGATGATTGCAGTCTCTGGCACAGTTTAAGCCCATTTCAGCTATGATTTTCCCCAAAAACATACAAACATAATTTAAGCAATTACAATAGGAAAAATCATGTACTTAACAGGCAGAAAAAAATGAAGATATGATACTTTGGCATGTTCTTTTTGAAATAGTTCTCCAATATTTTCCCAGTTAGCAAACCTATCCTATGTCTTCTCATCATGTCAACAGTCAAGAAATATACTATGGGAATAAAAAGAGAATCTGTCATATTTTCCATAGACAGTCTCTTGGAGCAACTACAGATGACAAAACAGCAGTACTAGTGAGTCTATCTGCATAGTAATGAGGTAACTCACTGGCCAGTATGCCACCATCACAACATATATGGGACAGCAGTACTAAATATAGGGGAGAAATTATCTTGTGCACCTAGTTGTGCATTAATATGACCTGACCAGCTTCCTCCTCTTCAAGCAAGAAACCTTTTAAAAAGTGGCACAGTTTCAGCAAGGAATGGAAAAGACATCTTTCTGCTCACACAAGGAGCATACAGATTCATTTTTTTTAGTTTGGCTATTCCTAGGGTAAGGTAAAAGACACCAGTTAGTAAAATTTTGTGACAAGAGTAGTGAAAATTGCTCCAGATAGATGATGATCTTATGCACTTGTACTCTGGGTGTGCAAAGGATGGAGGGCTGAAACCTTCTGGGTCACGACAGTTGGGGTGACTTAACCAGGAGAGTTGGTTCAACGAGTACCATGCAATGATGATTCATTGACATCACAATAAACCAGCCTTGTACTTCCAAGTTTCCCACTCACAGTAAATTGCCTAGATGTGCAGTCACAGGAGGCAGCTGGCAGGCAGATGAGTGGTGAGTGTATCTTGGGTGTTGTACTAATGACATTTGCCAGTTAGTAGGTGGCGAAGCTTATGGGAAACTCTTCTTGACAAGGCCTGTGGCAAACAAGTGACCATCATGTTTTAATAATTTAGATATATGGACAGGGTGTACACCATGCCCCTTTGCTCCAACATGGTAGAATGGTCCACCCACTTGACATCACTTGACTTCTCTTCCCACATACCGGGAGGGGTTTCTAACTGAGTCAGGATAATGAGCTTTTTGATGTGGTGTTATGGATAAACAAAGGGATCTCAAACATACTGAACTATGGTTGTCTAATATTCTTATTTCTCTGTAGCTTCAGACCAACACCGTCAGTTTTTTACGGTTACTATTCCTATTGATTTTAAGTCAGAATCTGAAATTTTAATCTTAAATATATTAAATTTGCAGGCTGTCATCCTGTTAGGGGGCTTCAACCACCCCACCATCTCCTGGAAAAGTAGCACGGTGAGCTGTAGGTGATTGAGGAGACTCCAGGAGTGCATTGATGATAATTTATTAAGACAGGTAATAGCCCTACCAGAGGGGATGGGACACTGGACCTGTTGGTCACCAATGAAAGTGAGCTCATCAGTGATGTCAAGACTGGAGGCAGCCTGGGCTGCAGCAATCGTGCACTGGTGGAGCTGGCAATCCTCCAAAAGCTAGTGGAGCTGGGATACAGGTCAGGGAAAGAATAAAGTCAGGATCCTGAATTTTAGAAAAGCAAAATTCCAGTTCTTCAAGGAGTTAATCAATAGGACAGGAAACTGCCCTCAGGGGCAAGGGAGCAGAACAGAGCTGGCAGATCTTTAATGATGCTTTCCATAGAGCTCAAGAGTTCTCGATCCCCAGGTGTAAGAAAGCAAGAAAGGAAGGCAAGAAACTGGCATGGATGAGTTGAGACCTGCTAGTCAAACTAAACGGAAAGAAGAACGTTCGCAGGCAGTGGAAGCAGGGACAGGAAGGTACAGGGACGTTGCCCAGTTGCATAGGGATGGGGTCAGTAAGACAAGGTGCAATGGAAGCTGAGCTTGGCAAGGAACACAAAGAATAATAAGAAGGGTTTCTATAGGTATGTCAGCCAGAAAAGGAAAGTCAAAGAAAGCAAACCCCCAGTGATGAGCAAGAAGAAGGCTGAGGTACTCAACAACAATTTTGCCTCAGCCTTCACTGGCAATCTCTCTTCACAAACCTCTTGAATGGATGGGGAAGCAAGGTCCCTCCCACTGTAAGAGAAAATCAGGTTCATGACCACCTGAGGAACTGGAACATGCAGTCTATGGGACCTGAAAAAATGAATCTGAGAGTCCTGAGGAAATCAGCTGATGTAGTTACCAAGCCACTCCCCATGATATTTCAAAAGTCATGGCAGTCAGGTGAAGTCCCCAGTGACTGGAAAAAGGGAAACGTTATACCCATTTTTCAAAAGAGTAGAAAGGAGGACCCTTGGAACTAACAACCTGTCAGCTTCACCTCCATGCCTGGGAAGATCATGTTAGAATCTGTGCTAAAGCACATGGAGGACAGGGAGGTGGTTTGAGACAGCCAGCATGGCTTCACTGACAGCAATTCCTAAATCACCAACCTAGTAGCCTTCTGTGATAGAGTGACTACATCAGTGGACAAAGGAAGAGTTATGGATGTTGTCTATCTGGACTTGTGCAAGGCCTTTGACAAGATCCCCGCAACATCCTTCTCTCTAAATTGGAGAGATATGGATTTGATTGGTGGACTGTTTGGTGGATGAAGAATCGGTTGGATGGCCACATCCAGAGGGTAGTGGTCAATGGTTCAATGTCCAGATGGAGATCAATGACAACCGGTTTCCCTCAGGGGTCCATACTGGGACCAGTACTGTTTAATATCTTCATCAATGACATAGATAACAGGATTAAGTGCACCCTCAGCAAATTTGCAGACGACACCAAGCTGAGTGGTGCAGTTGACATGGCTGAGGGGTGGGATGCCTTCCAGAGGGACCTGGACAAGCTCCAGAAGTGGGCCTGTGTAAACTTCATGAAGTTCAACAGGGTCAAGTGCAGAATCCTGCACCTGGCTTTCACAGCCCCTGGCATCAATAAAGGCTGGGGCATGAAGGGATTGAGAGTAACCTGGAGGAGAAGGACCTGGGGGTACTGGTGGATGAGAAGCTGGACATGATCCAGAAATGTGCGCTTGCAGCCTAGAAGGCCAACTGCATCCTGGGCTGCATCAAAAGAAGCATGGTCAGTAGGTCAAGAGAAGTGATGCTGCCCCTCTACTCTGCTCTGGTGAGACCCCATTCAGAGTACTGTGTCCAGCTCTTCGGCCCTCAGCATAGGAAAAGCATGGACCTGTTGGAGTGGCCATGAAAATGATGAGTGGGCTAGAACACCTCTCCTGTGAAGAAAAGCTGAGAGAGTTGGAGTTGTTTAGCTGGGAGAAGAGAAGGTTCCAGGAAGACCTTATTGCAAACTTTCAGTACTTAAATGGACAAGATGGGGAAAGGAAAGATAGGGACAAACTTTTAGCAGACCCTGTTGCAACAGACAATGGGTAATGATTTTAAACTAAAAGATGGTAGGTTAAGCCTAGATATAAGGAAGAATTTCTTTACAATGAGGATGGTGAAACACTGGAACAGGTTGCCTAGAGGTGTCATAGTTGCCCCATTCCTGGAAATATTCAAGGCCTGAATATTGGACAGGGCTCTGAGCTACCTGATCTAGTTGAAGATGTCCCTGCTCATTGCAAGGGGGTTTGACTGGATGACCTTAAAAGGTCCCTTCCAACAGAAGTTGTTCTATGATTCTATGGTTCTATAAACAAGCCTTATTAAAACTTTATCCTGTCTGGTAATAGCACACAAAAGATAAGTTTCAGACTTGGATGAAAATGATAGACAATTTTCCAGGTTTACTGCAGCTGATTTAGAACCACAGAAGTAGTTGCCAAAACGGAACAGATTGTCTTTCTGAATGGATTAATCTATAATAAGTTTCCACCTGGTTAAAGACCAATAAGTCAAATGAGTGAACCTCTTAAGTTTTATTAACTTGTTTGAGAATGAAGTCTTGCTGTAGTAATAAAGAGTGGGAGAAACTGGCAGACAACAATGTGTGCTGTTTGCTAAGCTATTTTTTTATAACTAGAAGTTTTGGCTCTATAAAGGATAAGGAGGGGAAAGAGGCAGGACTGCAATTCATCACAGACATATGGTAATAGAAAACATGTTACTAGTGAAGATATATACAAAAAGGAGGGTGTTTTCATCCCAAGCCAGCGTGTTCTAGGATTTTTATTTATTTATTCATTCTATCATTGGTTGTGGGAAAACATTGTAAAGAATTCTTCATGAATTTGTGTTCTCTTTTAGGCTACCAGAAAGACACTTCTTTTCTTGTTCTCTGTTTCTTAGCAATCAAGTGAAAAGCATAGACTGCTGGAGTGTAACCCAAAGGTAGACATAAAAGATGTTTAAAAGATCACATTCCATTACAACTGGTTGCATGGGATATTTGTACTTTAAAGAGAATTTAAGAAAAAAGAAGTAGTCAGAAGTCATAATGCTGTTTTACAATGAATTATTTTTAGATGCATATGAAGAAAGGAACTGTAGTCACAAAAAAGCCCTTCTAAGTTACTTTAGTCACCAAATGAGGAATGAGAATCTAAATCTTCAAACCTTAGGACTGAACCGTGCAGGCAAAGAGAGAACAGCAGAAATACGTTAAAGGGTGCCTTGGAACAGATGATGAGCTCATTCTGAGCTTATGGGTGAGGATCAGAGAGCATACCAATGCTTGGAATATTGTGGTGAGTGTCTGTTATAGATTGCCTAATCAGGAAGAAGTCAATGAGGTCTTCTTTAAAAAAATGGAAGAAGCTTCATATTTGCAGTTTCTCATGGGGAACTGGAACCACCCAATATTAACCTTCAGGTATCCCTGGCCCCTGAGATGAAACTAACAGACATTTAAATAATTTGGACACACACAAGCCCGTGGGAACTGATATGATGTACCCACAAGTGCTGACACAGCTGGCAGGTATCATTGTAAGGCCATCTCAATTATGTTTAAAACATCACGAGCAGATTTCTGAGGACTAGAAGAAAGCAAATGTTACTCCAGTATTCAAGAAGGATGACCTGGGAAGCTACCTACCAGTAAGCCTCACCTCAGTCCCTGGGAAAATGATCGAGGAAATCTTTCTGGAAGCAATTTCCATATATATGGAGGACAAGGAGGTGATCAGCAGAAGTCAATGAATGGGAAATCGTACCTAACTAACGTGATAGCCTTTTATGAAAAAAGTCTGGCTCAGTGGATGAGGGGAGAACAGGGAATGTTATATTGACTTTAGTACATCCACATTGACAACCTGAAGAAATGCAAGCAAGGTGGAGCAAGTCCAGCAATGGACCACAAAGGTGATTAAGGAATTGGAGCAACTGCCATATGGAGGGACACTGAGGAAGATAGAACTGTTTAGCTTGGACATGAGAAGGTTTGTGGATAATTTATCATTATATATAAATACCTGATGAGGGAGATTAAGGAAGATGGTAGAGAGAAGATGATCTAAAGATGTGGTATTCAGTTACAGGACAAGAGGTAATGGGCACAAAATCTACTTATATTTAAGAAAAACTTCTTTTTACTCTGGTAATGGTGAAATGTTGGAAACGGTTGCTCAGAGAGGTTGTCAAGTCGTCATCCTTGGAGATATTCAGAAGCTGAGTGGACATGATGATGAACAACCTGCTCTAGCTGACCTTGGTCTGTGTATCCATGTTAGACTAGATGATCTCCAGTGATTCAATGATTCTAAGAAAGCTACCATGTCCTTAACAAGTAGAAAGCTAAGCAAAAATTCTGTGAAAAACAAACAAAATACAATTATCCTTCAGATGAGATTACCTTTAAGGACCTAAATCTCTCTACCCAGGAGAAAAGAACCAATATTAATGTGAAAAATTTCAACTGGAGAAAGTCGATGACTTAAAAGTTAGCTTACTAATCCATGCCACGTTTATTCAAGTTGTTCTCCTTCAATTTAAAAAAAAATGTACTGCTTTACACAGAAGAAACGAAATCCACCATTTTTCCCAAGGCTTGTAGAAGGTATGTTTAGAATACTGGAGAAAGCACAGGGTTTGAAGACTGTAAAATACCATTGCCAGCCGTTATCCTGTCTGCTTAACTTAGAAGTTTCAGTTATGTCCAAAATTCAATATGAGTGAACTAGCTTGATAAAATTCCCAGAGGAATCAATGGAGAGACACAGATGCCTTTGAAGACCAGTAAAGCAAGCTTCAGTTGTACAGTGAAAGTTATTTCTGTATTAGAAAGGGACATGAGACAGTTTTTCCCTGACTGGATGAAAAGATGTCAGTCACAAAATTCATTGTCCTGAATGTTCATTTTTAAGTCAAAACCTAACTTTAACCAAGGCTAGATAATTTCAGTTTGCCAGAGCTCTCTTCATACAATCTGCTTCTGATCTATTCCTTCACGTAAAACCATGAAGTTGCACCTACTTTCCTTCTTTTATTTTCCCTTTCCAAAAAAAAAAAGCTAGTCTTCCAAACTTTTCCCTAATTCACTTCCAAATTTTCGGAAACTCAAGAACAGAACTGAAATATATTTATTTCTTTTTCATAACCAACACCTTTCTTTCCAAAAGATTTCTGCTTTTTTGACTGCATGGTTATTTATCCAAAGAATGAGACAGAATAAGATGTCCAGTGTCCTGGAAATGAGTTCCTGGATTCACCATTTCTCTATTACTGAAGAACAAGAATAGGACCTTGTAGAATAGATTGTGCTTTCAGTTGTGAAACTTTGTTGTTGTTGTTGTTATCAATAAGGTATTAAAATCAAGAACTTGGGAAGATTTAACATCTCAATTACCTTAAAAAGTGAGTAAAATGCTCATTATAGCTGGGCAATCTGACTGAAGGGTTAGTTTTTACATACAGTATGTAAGTCACTATCTTATAGCACACACGAGGGAAGAGAAACAGAGTTTGAGAAATAAAAGCAAAAATCCTATAGAGAAAAACAGCAATCATGAAACATAGGAGCACATACAAGGTGTTCAGAGGAAAGATATACAAGTGCCATGATCAACATGAAAAGCAGTTCCAGAGGAGTAGGAAAGCCCTTGGCTTAAGAAAAAGACCTGTTGACCAGTGGGATTTCAATTTCCTTGACAATTCAACCAAGGATATCCATTCTACAATCACTAAAGCATCATTTACGCACTCCAAGGTGGAATAAGACTACTTTGTTACTGTTCAATGAACAACAGGATCAGTAGCAAAAGGAGAAATCGTCTTAGAAAACAGACCCCAGTGTAATAAAATGCTAGGTGAGAGTGAATATTTAAGGTCTGCTGATCTCATGAAGTCTAAAATACTCTGGAGAATATGGTGCATATAAAAAGTCAGAGTTTGCTAAGTACACTGGACTCCATAAAGCAGTCTAAAGAAAATGCAGCTTTACTCTTAAATGGTTAAATTAGAACCCATTACTATCAAAATCAAATTTAGGAAAATTTATTACCTAAGAAATAGTTGAAAGAGATCGTTTCGGTGTTTGCAATAAAAAACTCTCCTGGCTGGAACGCTGAATGAATACAGATTTCAAAAGACTTGGAACAGAAGAGCAGACAGAGATGTTAAAACATATAAATTATTGTGGTTTGATGGTTTTTTTCCCCCCATGCATGCTTCAGTGCATACTATTCCAGCTGTGCTGAAAACAGGATATTTAGTTCTAAACAGACAAAAATATTTTTATTTCTTCCACAAAGGAAGAACCATGTTGAAACTGTTAGAGCTTACGGAGCTAATGCTGGGAGGAAAGGGAGCAGTATTTTTGGATTTCACGAGACACAGTATGGAATTTTATGTGATGAATCAAAGGCAGGAAAGGGAAGGATCAAGTTGGTTTGGAGAGAAGTAAACATAGGAAAATAGAGGAATAAGGGGATAAAAGAGGTCAATCATGTAAACGGGTGTTGGTCAGTGGGCTTGTGTGGTCGCGCCCTGCACTCATTCCCCACACTGTGTCTTGTCTCCTCATTAAACCCCCCTTCTAACTGCTCTGCAGAGTCTGTAGGATCTGGGGGGGGGGGGGTCAATTGAGAAATCTGTTTGCATATGTATGTGTGTGTGTGTGTGCTTATGTCTGTGCATGAGGTAACTGAAAACCAGGGTATCCAGGGCCCAGCTGCTGGGTAGGCTGAGTGTCTAAGGCCGGTTACTGGCCTTCATCTTGATCAGCCAGAGAGAGGACGAAAATGAGGCCATTGATATTATTTATGTTCAAGTGCCATGTTTTCTGTCTGTGTTGGTCTTTGTGGCCAGGTGTGTGTATATGTATATTTGATATGTGTGTTTGCATATGTGCCGATTGGGAAGGTATGCTCAGCTTCACTTCTACCCAGACCTGCGAAGAGGGAGCTGCACCATTCTACTGAACTCAGCAACTCCTAACAGCAACAACAACAAAAAGATAATTATCACAAACATCAAGACGATGTGATACTATTTATGGTAAAATTAAAACCCATATTCAGGAACACGTATATCTGAGTAAGTAGCTGGTTGTGCAGGAAAAAGTGTTTTTTGTATTTCCTTCCAAGATACTTTCACTAAATAATTAAAAGATATGATCAGAAGAAAAACAGTTCTAAATGTCCATAAAACATATATGTTATCAAGTAATTTATATTTTTAGACAGGTTGCTTGACTCTCATTCAGAACCTACGTTTTTTCTGCACAAGCTTAGGGATGACCTCTATAGATTTTTCCAATTATTTCCAATACTAATGACTTTTTTCTTAGAGCTGGTACAGAACCAGAATCATTTCATTACCATTCACTTTCAGAATCAAATTTCTGTGAAAGTTGATTTCAGTACAACCTATGTAAAGTTACTGAAGCCAATGGAAATATAACATGACAAGATTCAGTCCAGCTTTCAAGTGACCATTACTGACTGTGGCAGAACAGAGGAAAGAAAAAACAAGCCAAAGATTCTTAAGTATTGATTGCATTTACAAGGCCAGATTTTGTTGTTATTGTTCCAGAAGACCAACTACACTTCATATAGAAATCCATGTGTTGAACTGTGGGATTTTTGGTTTATGTTTTTTTTATTTGTTTGTTTTGTTGTTGTTAGTGGTGGGTTTTTTGTTTAGTTTTTTATTTTTAAGAAGAAACTCTTTAAAACAGAATCTTATTTAAAGAAGAATGTCCTCTGAACAAGGAAGACCTAGTATGTTAGATATTTTGCATTTCTCTTGCATTTGCCTTTTGCATGATTAAAATTGAACTAAAATATGTTGACCATAGCACCATAATAATAATAAAAAAGGAAGAGGAAGAGGAAGAGGAAGAGGAAGAGGAAGAGGAAGAGGAAG
>JAOXJM010000001.1:163291215-163303173 GCA_026413425.1 Tringa solitaria
ATTTGGCTTAGAGCTGACATTGTTATTCTCCTTGAATATATCAACAGGAAAGGGATAGTGGTAGAAGAAGAATGAGTATTAACTGGCCATAAGTAAGCTTTGGCTGGAAATTAGAGCAAAGATTCTAACTATCTTCAGAGGAGCAAGATTCTGGAACAGCTTCTCACCAAGATAAATGGAAACTGCTTCTGGATGGAGCTAGATATATTTATTAACAGGATTATAGAACGGGCTTGACTATAGTAGCCATGAATTGGACACAATACTTTGTTTTAATCTTGTGTCCCAAAGGCCTTTATTACTGCAATAAAAAGTAGGCCAGAACTCAGATAAAAGGGGAGTTAGTGGACGACATTTTGAATACATGTATATCCTAGTTTTTATAATGTTTTTCAGGATAGTAATAAAAAAGTCAACATAATAAATTTGAAAGAAAAAAAGTATTTCTTCTTTCTGTATTCCTTTTAATTTGTATTTTTTTTGCTTATTTTTTTCAGACAATATGAGGTTTATTTATTTTATATACTGTGGGTATTTATTTTATTTATGGTGAGTGAAAAACATGTTTAAAGGAATATAAAATATTTTCAAATTCCATCATTCCTGACCCAAATCTTGCAGAAAATAGTTTTAGAAGTGTTAAATATGATTGACATACCTGGCATATTCAGGCTGCCATTTGAGAGTCAAAGTGTAGCCACCTTATTTGTAGGTACAGTCTTACAAATTTTGCAAAACTTAGTACTCTTCTCATTCCTTCTGTTATGATTAAAATCAAGCCAGATACTTCATACTTGATTTTCTAATGCAAATGAATTTGAAAGTTTGACTCTGAGTTTGAGGGCAGTCATCAAAGCAGTCTGTAAATTATTTGTGGCACCAGTAATGATCTTCTACTTTGTCCTTTCTAAGACTGTGCTGTTCAAATATTAATTACCATCCATCTGATCTATCTGAATGAGATCTGGTTCCTGTGTCACACATACTTCACTTAAGTTACAGGCTAGAGTTAAGTCTTATGGCTAGGATACTGAACTTTTAATTTTTGGTTATTTGCATTTATATCAAATGCCAGAGAAGTTTAATCACTGCAATACTATTCACAAACATGCATTCTGTTCCCTTAGACTCAAAGAAATTTACACGTAACTTGCAAAATATCAGTGGACTACAAAGAGTAAATCTTATAAAGTTTCTACATTCCCCAAGTACATTATGAAACACTACTAAACAGTATGCAGGAACTCTGTTGCTGTTGAAAGTAAGTAAAACCATATTCACGGTATGTGAAATATGAATACTTGCCTTCTTTGCAATGCAGAATATTCAGGTCCTCTGTCCTCCAGCTGGTACCCACAATTAAAAAGGGAAATGAAGTCTTAAGGACTGAGAGAATGCTGAACCTATGGTAGCTACTGTTGAGCTGCCTATATGACTTCCCATAACTATAGTCAGCATCAATTAAGTTAATAGGGAGCCCTGATGCTCACAGAGAGGAATCTCACACATCTTTTGGGGTTTAGTTCAAAAAGCTAATGAAACTCATTGTCAAGTAGCAGGCTGACTGCAGTTGACGAATGCACAGTGTATCCTAAAGTATGGTATTTGGGGTAAAACTACGAAATGAGTTCTTAGCCTCCTTAGCCTTTGCAATGTCTGAGTGCTTACTGAAAGTGCAAGGAACACCCAGTCATATTCCTTTTTTACAGTAAATTTCCTATGCTCACAAGCAATAAATTGGACATCATGTTGCATAAATTTCATAAAATATCAGGATCTCCCCAGCATGGAAACTCTCTGTTGCTCAATACACCTCTTTTAGAATAATTTTTCTATGTGTGTGAAGGATCTGCAACACAGTAGAGGACTTAAGACTTATGTGTCTGAAATCTATTCGATACAATAGGATTCAATTGTTTTTAACAGCATCAAACTCTACAGGTCTGTCTTATCTGTGGATCCATCTGAAAAAAAAAATTAAACACGTACATTTCTGCATGGACTTATAAATAAAACCCAAAACTGAACCGATTTTTTATGTCATACTAAATATTTGTAGAATACATTAATTTTCATTGCAGTCTTCTACTGAGAAAAACAGCCACTAACAAATGCTGAGGCAAAATAAAGCTTAAGAGGATCCTGCAAATACTTAAACTCTAAATGTGCCTTAAGCAGAAACAACCCAATATCCTGCATTTAAAATGAAAATATATTTCTCCTTTGTGAATAGTTAGCTGGAGCCAAGAACACATCTGTTATGAGGATTCTACCTCATTTTTGTGCCCAGCATTCCTGAGAATGAAAGTGTGGGGTTTTTTTTAAAAAATCATTTACAAATGTTTATCTGCAAAGAATTTTGTATTATTTATTTGGTATTTTATTTAAAATATTCTGTACATCCATTGCTTTTGATTAAGTTCAATAACTGAATCTGTCCTGAAGTGATAATCTAAAAAAGGGGCATTAGTGAGAGAAAATGTTATGGGAGTGACAGAAGAATGCAGCTCTATATTTTGATGAACAGTGAGTGTTAAGCGACCCAAGATAGAGGAAGCTATAAATGATTCATAACTGAGTAATCCTGTAGTTTGGGTAATTTAAGACACAGAGTTCTATCTAATTAAAAGTAAGTACGGATCTACTCTGGTCTTAGCTCTTTTATTGGGTCCTGGTCTCAATAAAATTATTTTCATGTGATCCATATTGCTATTTTAAGGGCCTCTGTATGGTGGATTGGTTGATTTATTATTATCTGATTTGCACATTGAAAATGATTACCCTCAGGAGAATTACGATGGGATTTGATTCAGATGTAAATAAATAACAGAAGAGCCCTGAGATCTCAGCACAGTTTGCTTCTTTTCGTGGAGCTTTCCAGATTTCCTAACTTGCCAGAAAATTTTTTCCAAACCTAAGGGCATAACTTTACAATTTGTGTCCCACTATTTTTCTTTTTACTTCTTTTTTTTTTTTTTTTTTTTTTATTAAACAGATACATTATTTATATAATAAACAGTTGCTTCTGACTTTAGGAGCATGGTTGTCCTTGTGGTCACTCCTCCCCATTGCAAAGCCAGGCTAGATAAATGCTTCCAATGCTCTTGCTTGATACCTTAGAACAAGTTTCTATTACTTGCTTATGTACAAAAATACACTAGTTCTGCAAGTATGTGCATATGTACATAAATTTATCCGAAAACTTTCAAGACTAAGTTTAAAAGCTAAACACACAGGAAAAGCTCAGATGCTTTAAAAGTAAAACCTGTAATTTCTAATTTCTAGACACTTGGCACCATGAAGGAAATCCCAAATCTAGTTTCAGGCACATTACAGTGAAAATAAAGAAAACTTGTAAGTGCTGGTCAGGGAACTGCAGAACTAGGCAGAAGGAAACCTGAAATCCTGAACTTCTCTACAAGCTAGGAGTAAGTGAGACTGCCAGGGGGTTCTTCTGACCATCAGGCTTTAACAACTATTTCCTGAAGAAGGTTACCTACAAATGTATCCTTGAAAAAAAAACAAACCAAAAAGCAAATAGAATTTATGGCTATTGTTTACACAAAAGCTTGTCAGTCATAAATTAAATTACTGTAACATAGTTGAAAGAACTGTAACTTCAGCTGAGGGGCAACAACTTTTTAAATACCTTGAGATTGATAATGAGCATGTTTGACAGCAATATCATTCATGATCTTGTGTTTATTTATATCCCAGTGTATAACTGTCATGCTTCTCCTTAGCTGTAATTTTTATAACAATATGGCACCATGAGCCTTTTACTAAATCGTTAATTTTTTACTGTAATGATAAGAAGATTTTAAGTAAGAGACAGATATTGAATATACAGATGTGATTATATCATCACAAACAACCATTGCTTTGCAGATTGATTAACATATACATGAAATAAAGAAAATAAGACAAGAAAGCCTAAAGAGCAAAAGGAAGATGAGAAAAGAAGTAATGAGCTGGGAAAGGTAGAAGATGATAAGTTAGAAAGATGGACCTAGAGTTTAAGGCAGTTTTACTTTAAGGCTTTATGTATCACCAAAAAACAAATGCACATTCAGATGACACACGTTTTGTGGTACTTAGGGTATGCTTTATCTAAGAAAGGTCATCTTGGTGCCCTGAAAAATTTTTGTAAATGGACTAGATTCAACCTTAGAGATATGACAATTCACTTGCAAAACATTTGTTCTAGGAGGTGGATAAGAGGTGGACAACATGCTTTCCAACTACCACTCTGAGTTGGGTAGAGGAGATAGCTGAACCATCATTTACCACTGCCGAGGTGGGTGGGCTAGGCAATAGGCTTTCAGTCATGAGAGAGTAGATAACTTCTTCATCTCACTGTTTTTTTCTAGCTGTGCTTTTGAAAGCACTATTTGGTTCTACTCCTAGAATTAAATAAACAATGGGAGAACCCCACTTAAAGCTCAGGTATGGGTCAGAAGGTTTGAGGATTATGCCAAGGGCTGAGTTGCCATGTACACTGCCACTAGGAGAAATGTAGTTTCCTATGGACTTTGAATGCTTCCCTGGTTAGTTAAAGGGTGCAAAAGAATTCTGAAAATGTTCAGAGTGAGCTTCATGAATGTCAAATATGGCCTGATACTAGCATGATTAATAGTTATCTAAATCCTTCCATAAATTTAATTCCTTATTTCTTCAGTTCTCCTTTGGCAATCTTTTAAGCTAGAATAATGATGACTTTGGGTTGGGTTTTTTTCAGATTGTAAACTCTTTGCTTCTCTCTGAGTATGCAAAACAGGTCTTGGGCATCACCTGACACTTAAAGGCAGTATTACAACAAGTAAACTCTTACAGTAAACCAAGGTTCGGATACTGTGGCTAACTTGGTAGGAGAGAAATTATTTAGACTTTGTTACAGATGAAGCAGCAGGAAGATAAGGGAGCAATTAAAATATTTTAGATTCTTTGAAGTTTCAGATTCTCCAAATCCTTAGAGGTCAATAAAGAGATGACCTAGATTAACTCCAACAGATGTCTTCCAATTCAGTAATTGTAAAAGGGTTACAAACACAATTTTAAGCACAATTCTCTTAAGAGAACAAAATAGGGAGTGCTGGTTCTAGTAAATGAGAACTAAATATAAAAAGGTAAATATTACAATCATATTAACAGTGGTATAGTAGTAGAATAGGCACCAGGATGGTGTTAGGTAGCTTTTTGGATGTAACTAGCCTGCACAGTATAGTTCCATGAAGAAGTACTTGAGCTAATATGAGCATGACATCATTTTAAGCATTGGACATGACTGCATTGTGTCAATTTTTGTATTGATCTTTCCTATAGAGATGAATCTTATAAAGTACCAAACACCCTGTGTCTTGTAAAATCAATTCAGTTTAAAATAAATCTATCCTGACTCACTGATGTTCAGAGTGCAATAAAGGAAAACACCAAAGGCCTTTACACAGAAATGAAGCTACTAAGAAGTTTAGATAGCACTCTATGGAGACGTAACGGTCAGCACTACTAAGAAATAGGCATAAAACAAAATAATATATAATATATGTACTGAAAGGCCTTGCTGGTTTTGGATTAATGTTTACAGACAACCTCTTAAAGACACCTACATTTTATGAGAAACAATGAGGTATTAGCTAATACAGTTTCTTCATGCCTGAAGTATTTCTCCCTCAACACTTCTCAAATTACTTCTGCAAAATAATTATGTAAACTTTTTTTATGGATATTGCACTGTGTTCTTGGGAATGAGATGTCATCATTCATATGAAGCGGGTGGAAAGCCTGGAAGACAATGACAGTGCTAGAGAGAAGTTGTTAATTACTTTTACTGTAAGAGCCATCTGTTACAAGAGTTTGGATTAAATCCCATCAACCTCCTTGCATATCCTGACTAAAGTAAGTTTGCTCAAATATGAAATGACTTACCTATACTTAAAAAAACCCATACATGAGATAAAGCATCTGACTATCACCTCCAAGATTACGTCACTGCTTTAAATTGTCAAGCAAAAATTACTCAGAAGCCTAAGTTACTGACAGTGTGCATACCTACAGGTAATATTACAACAAGCCAACCCTATGATTAGGGGACTCAATGAGGGAAAAGTTAAATCAAATGGAAGATACTGTCTAAATTCATAACTCCAGAAAGATGAAATAGTTTAAAACATGATATTTAGATCATTCTTCTGTGTCTGCCCCTAAGAGGTAAAAAGATTTGCCTTCATGTTAATTAACTTTAAAAAATAAATTTTTTCATCTTTTTTCAATCCAGAAAATATTAGCCCTTGGTAACACCATCAGTGTTCAGAAAACAGTAAAAATATTTTTGTCTAATTGTTTTGGATGGCAACTTCAAGGCTGAATTTTGTGACCACATCATTCAGTAAAAGTCAAGAATCTGGTATGTATGTTCATGTCAGTTACCTGAGACGTATTCAAATATCCAGCAGAGCTCTAACAAAAATTATCTACATAACTGTCATTAAATGAACACAGTTTCAGTGGTACGTATCCATTTTTTCTCTAAAACTAATCATATCTGCTTTATTATTTCAGTCTACAGACGAAGTGAATTCACATCTCTAGATAACAATGTTAACATATGGAAATTCTGATTTGAACATTTCTGGAAATTTTGATCAACATCGCAAAACTGCATTGAGGTCAAGAATTGTTTTCCTCATGCATCTGAATCATTAGTATAGTAAGAAACATTTCTACAGTCTTAAATTTCCACTCAGAAAAAATCTTGCAAGAGCAAGTGTGGAGCAACATTGTGGAATATAGGCTAAGATGTTAAGAACTAGCCCTGTCACCATTTGAGTTTCTAATCCTTCAGTTATACATGTGCATACCAACTTCAGCAGAGTGTGGGTGCAGGGCTGTACCTACATAGCCCACTGAATATTCAGATTCTACATTTTACTACCTCTCAACACAGCTTTCACTTAAACTGTGACTGGGTTTGTGCAAAGCATTGAGACTGTGCCGCATGGCATCCTGGTCTCTAAACTGGAGAGACATGGATTTGGTGGACGGACCGCACTCTAAGGGTTGCAGTCAACGGCTCAATGTCCAATGGAAATCAGTGACAAGTGGTGTCCCTCAGGGGTCGGTACTGGGACTGGTGTTTAACATCTTTGTCGGGGACATGAACATTGGGATTGAGTGCACCCTCAGCAAGTTTGCTGATGACACCAAGCTGTTTAGCATGGTGGACACACTGGAGGGAAGGGATGCCATCCAGAGGGACCTAGACAGGCTAGACAGGTGGGCCCATGTGAACGTCATGAAGTTCAATCAGGCCAAATGCAAGGTCCTGCACCTGGGTCATAGCAATCCCAAGCACAAATACAGGCTGGGCAGAGAATATATTAAGTGCAGCCCTGAGGAGAAGGATGTGGGGTTGTTGGTGGATGAGAGACTCAACATGAGCCAGCAATGTACACCTGCAGTCCAGAAAGCCAATGGCATCCTAGACTGCATCAAAAGTGTGGCCAGCTTGTCGAGGGAGGTGATTCTGTCCCTCTACATCACTCTTGTGAGACCCCAGCTGGAGCACTGTGTCCAGCTCTGGAATCCTCAGCACAGGAAGGACATGGACCTGTTAGAACGGGTCCAGATGAGGGCCATAAAGATGATCAAAGGGCTGAAGCACCACTCATATGAAGACAGGCTGAGAGAGTTGGGGTTGTTCAGCCTGGAGAAGAGAAGGCTCCAAGGAGACCTTATAGTGGCCTTCCTATACCTAAAGGGGGCCTACAGGAGAGATGGGGAAGGACTCTTTATTAGGGAATGTAGCAATAGGATGAGGGGTAATGGTTTTAAATTGGAAGAGGGGACATTTAGATTAGACACCAGAAAGAAATTCTTTACTGTGAGGATAGCGAGACACTGGCAGAGGTTCCTCAGAGAAGTTGTGGATGCCCCATCGCTGGAGGTGTTTAAGGCCAGATTTTATGGGACTTTGAGCAACCTGGTGTTGTGGGAGGTGTACCTGCCCATGGGAGGGGGATTGGAACTCAATGATCTTTGAGGTCCCTTCCAAACTAAACCATTCTAGGTTCTAAGGTTCTATGATTTCAGAATTTGTTTTTGCTCTGATGAGACAAAAAAAAAGTTTTAGAGCAAATAGATTCTGCCCATAAAGCTTATGCCGTTTAAATCTGAATCTCTAAAAGTTCATTAAAAATGAGTCATATCGCTTCTTACTGTGCAGTAAAATGCAAGACTGGATTATGATATACAGTGTATATGTACTGTATGCATTTTTTTCATTGTTCAAAGAACTTTGAGGTTTTGTTTGGTTTAGACTGACAAATTAAATAAATGTCCAGAAATCTTAAACAACACTGCTGTAGTGGACGTTGGGAAACTTCAATCATCTATTAAATGAACAACATCTTATTTTTCACTACAGAGGTACACTCTCTATTCTTCTCTTTCAAAAGCACCTAGGCTGCAGAACATTAAATGTTGAACTTTTTTATACCACTATATAAATCACTAAATTGGAAAATGGTGTATTAACCAGATAGTGTCACTGGGATACTGTCAGAGAATAATTCTCTCCTGCTATTACAGAAACACTGAATCTGTTGCAGTGATCCTAGATACATAAGACAAGATCCTGCTTATTTGCAGAAGAAAGGTATTAAACTTGTAGCAATGTTACAGTACAAAAACTTTGCTGAATTGTACACTATTTATGATCTGTTTTATTTGGGAAATCATGGAGTAAGATTTTATTCCCTGTGTTTAAGTACAAAAAAAAATCTGATTGTGACTGGATTAAATAACAAATTTATTTGAACTGTTCTCTTCTCTCACTGGTTTGGTGATGAAGAGTGGAATTAGCTGGGTGTTAAGCATTAGAGATGTAATGAAAATTAAGACAATAGTGTCCTCAAGGTTGTTCATAAAGATAATAGCTAAGTTACAATAGTAATAAAAGCAAATCCCAGTACATTCTTATATTTGCAGCAAATGAATAGTTACAATTAATTCAAAGGATCTCTTTCCATACCTAAAGCACACGCCTACAATGATGTGCAAACTCTAAAAAACAAAAGTCCATGTACTTTTCTTTGTTTTCACTGCTGAAGCAATCTTATCCTTGATATCACATTTGTGTTTTACATAAACCACACAGCACTAACAATTGCATTTCCATATTGACTCAATAGGTTTATTACTGAAGGAAGAGTGGCTGCATCAATATAAAAAACTGTCAATGAGCCCACGCCCTGCTGGACAGCTCCAAATTAATCATATAGTTCATTACAAAAACAGCATTTCCTTTCTTTTCCAGATGACAGTGATTATAGTCAGCCATGGAAAAGTTTCTCCAGATGAGGTGCCTGAAGGAGAACACTAATCTAACTCATCTGAAAGAGCAATGCTTTCCTTTCCCAGAGGCTACAAAACACCATAAAAGAATGTTCTCTTTGGCTTACCCCCATTTTTCCCCCTCAATATACGCTTCTCAATTTATTGAACAGCTTCAGAGCCTGAACTGCAGAATTTAACTCCTGCATATCTAAGGTGAAGGGTATTCAACCTGATTAGCTTGACTTTCCTTCAAATCTCTTTGTTCTTTTCCATCTTTAATTGAAAAGGCAAAGAAAGAAACAGGAATGGGGAGGGGATAGCACACAAGCAGCCATGAATGGATAATCTACTTCTTCAAAATTGCCCATTTTCTAAGGTACTTAACCCATGAAGTGACACAGAATAAGACAAGAAGGAAAGACTTTTCAGGACGGATAACCTACAATGTGGTTAATGAAGGCCAAGAGGTTGTGCTAAGCTTACTGGTGGTCCTTTAGTTATGAATGATAGAAAAATAGGATAAATGCTTTAGAGTAAATCTACAAAAAATCATGTGTTTACTTTTCAAGAGCCACTATACTCATTCTTGTCCATATCAGGGGAGAAAAAAAAAAAAACAAAACAAACCCAACCAAAAAATCCATGAAAGAATGTGCATACTTGCAACACATAAATATCAATTTCCTCTAGGGAAGGAAGGGAAGGGTTAGACACCTGTGCAACATATAGTACCTCAGTCTTTTCAGAGCAGTCTCTGGCTTAAGACTCATAATTAACAAAAGAGACAAAGATGAAAGTGCATGGCACCTGTGTCACTGGGTTCAGTGTTGTTTGCTGTTCTCACAAAGGACATGGAAAGGTTCCTCAAAAATAGTACAAGCTTAGGCTGCACTAGGTGTATTAACAAAAGAGAGTCTTGAATCAATGGAGTCTGACACAGAGGCAGTCTATGTATGTGCTCAGGTCTCTTGCTCACCTGATATCTAGTCATGAATGTCTTCAGGAATACACAGTTGTCTGCTCAATAAGGAGGCAAATCTTCATCCCTGATGATACAACCGAAAAGTTCATGAAGATTTTCTCCTTTTCTAGGTTTTACTATATAAAGAGACTTTTTACAAAGTGGGAACTATTCTTAAAAAAGCAAAGTTATAAATTGAAGAAGCTCATTTTCTTCATTCTGAGGTTTGCAATGGATATTCTTATTTCTTCTTTCTGGTATCTAAACTACTCTTTTGTTACTTATTACAAACTACAGGACCAATCTTATTCTGTATCAGTTTTCGATAAACAAATCAATGCAACAGACATATGTTATTCCTCAAAAAGAGCAAAAATGTAAACATCTGCTCTAAATCCTCAAATGAAACGTGTTTTCCTTGGGGACATTTAAGTTTTCATTTCCTGATATATCATCTTTCGTGTCTCAGGCTTCTTATGGGAAATCCTGAAGCCATTATTCTGGATAAAAATAAATAAATGTAAGAACTCCAAACCAATTAGGCGAAAAAAAAAAAAAAAACCACAAAACTAACCCTGATTAAACTGTTTAGAATATATGTGATCACAGCTAGATAAAACATGGTTTAAAAGATTCACTGCAGTTTTTATTTTTTTTTTTTCTCCAAATATATGTTAAGAAGTCTTTGTGCTGGCACACTCATCTTTTTATTTGGAGGATTAGTGAAGATGAGTAAGGACTGGATGAAACAGGTTTGCCCAAGTAACTGCCTTTGCTACTGTGATCTTTAATTACATGGTTGAAACCATCTTTCCTTGGAAACCTACTAAAGGACTGAAAAGAAACAAGACTTAAGACACTGGCCAGAGATCTCACCGGGAAGTCAGTAAAATCAGATCTAAATATGCAGATTTCTCAGAAGGATTTGACCCAGAATGATGTATACTAATTAAAGTTAGCTTTATGACTCATCATGTTATAGGATTTAGGATTTTTGTAAGATAAAATAAATTCCACTGTGCAATCAATCCTGTTCAAAATATGCATAAGGCTATCAAACAAAAGTAATGTAAGAGGAAACCGCAACATTAAAGACAGTGTGTAATTTTGTTATTGATTTCAGTGCAGCTAAAATGTGCTAAGCATCTTTATTGCTTTCTGACATATAATAATAACTGACATAGTAAGAAAATTTCTATATATACTGTTTAACAATACTTCCTTCCTAAACACTAAACTATATACATATATATAGAGAGAGAGTATATATATAAAGACAGTGTATATATATATGTATATGTACTCCAAAAAAGAGTATATAGAATCAAAATGTGAATTAAACTGAGTACTGGACAGGGAGGGTTCACGGACTCATGGATTTGATGGAGTTGGAAGGGATCTCTAGAGATCATCTAGTCCAACTCCTCTGCCAAGCAGGATTGTCTAGAGCACGTTTCTCAGGACTGCATCCAGTCAGGTCTTGAAGATCTCCAGAGAAGAGGACTCCATGACCTCTCTTGGCAGCCTGTTCCAGTGCTCTGTCACCTTCACCGTAAAGACGTTTTCTCTCATATTTGAGTGGAGCTTATGCCTGTTGCCCCCTGTCCTGTCGCTGGAAACCACTGAAAAGAGTCCGGCTCCATCATCCTTCAACCCACCCTTTA
>JAOXJM010000001.1:163311128-163323105 GCA_026413425.1 Tringa solitaria
TCTTAACATGGATTCCATTATTTATTTATTTTTTAAATATTATTGAATGCACATTACTGAACTTCACTAGATTCTTGTGAGAAAGAATCATAAGAAAATAAATTACCATGATTTCAGAAATCATCATCTCTGTCTAATGTTGCCCTAGCATGATCATATCTATTTCTGACAGTGCTCCAGTGATGTATGTTTAATATGTTCTGTTCTTTGATTCTCTTACCTTTAGAAAATTTTCCTGATATCTAACATGATCAATTTGCAAAAAAGAGCCACAACCAAACAACAGTAATATGTTACTGTTCTTATCTGCCATAGTTATGGAAAACAGATTATTCTTTTCCTCTATGGAAAATTCTTTTACATATTTGAAGGGTGTTATCATGACTGCTATAAATCTTCTGTTCTTTAAGATAAGCAACAGAATTTCTTTTATTCATGTATTACACATCACATTTTCCATATTTGTGGTTGTTTCTGTTGTTCTCATTAAGACTCTTTTCATTTAGGCCACATATTATGGCAGTGTGGTACCCAAACTTGAATTCCAGCTGATACCTTAATAATGCTCAGTATTTACATGATCATGCAATCATGCATGTAGATCATGCATTTACATATTTACATGCAGATCATTTACATATCTTGCAGCCCTAATTAATATTTGAACATCACCATTTGATTGTTTTCTTCATAACAATACGGCATAGTGAAATTCTGGTTCCCTGGAATCTCAGAGCC
Organism: Tringa solitaria; assembly: GCA_026413425.1. Classification (NCBI taxonomy): domain Eukaryota; kingdom Metazoa; phylum Chordata; class Aves; order Charadriiformes; family Scolopacidae; genus Tringa; species Tringa solitaria. The sequence continues at coordinate 163,311,867 of JAOXJM010000001.1, forward strand.
TTTTCTAAAGAACTGCTGGCAAAGAGTCTTTCTCATCTTGTATTTCTTCCATTATTTATTCATATTTTATGATGACCCTTGTTAAATATCCCTCCCATTTCCTTCTCAGCTGATTTAACTACTAAGTCAAGATTTTGAACTCCAGTCCTACTCTTCAGTTTGACAAATACAGGTGATCATGTGCAGTCCCTTTAGGATTTTAAAGACCTTTGTTCATATCACTCATATTTTATCTTGCGGAAGATTCCTGTCTGTGTACAGTATTCTTATGGAAGTCATTCAATACCACCAGCTGATCTTCAGTGTATTTTTTCTACTCTGCTGTTTAGTCAGATGATAAGATGTCACAGGATTAATATACATGGTGTTTTTAAACACTATTTATTGAATCAAAGATGTACTTCTGTTTCTTTCCAGAGAACTGGTTGTAAAGTAAGTGAAAACAGCAGAATCAAGCTGCAGAAGAATTAACGTATAGATACAGGACAAATATTTCAAATCCCAAATATTTCAACATTGCACACAGTTTCATCGTTGTCAATTTTATACAGTGCCTTCGATTTGGAAAGCAGACAGCTGCATTCTATTACTGAAACACCCTTTGCATACCTGTCCTCATCTGGGTTCCTGGTTTATTGTGCAGGTCATAAAACACCTTTTGTTCTGAAGAATGTTTACACACATTTTATAGATATGATAGAGGAAATTTATTTAAATTACTTATGCAATCATCAGTTCAGGTCTCACAGAATAAAAACAGGTCTACCTGCCAATTCATACTTTTCTACTTGTCTTCACCTTATTAAGAGTTACATCCAGAACTTACTGAAATCATCAGCTTCATTTAACAAAAATTCCTCTGCATTTCAGTGCTTTGTGGTGAGGCTTTAGCTCTGCTGATAGCTTATTCTGCTCATTTTATTGAATCCCAGAGCGACCCCATGGACTTCACAAAGTCTTCAGGCTTCTTCCTATGTGGAACTGCTTTAACAGCAAGGACTCAATCTTCACCATTAAATGCTACACTACATTGTGGCAATTTAGTCATTACTCCACCCGTCATATGCTATTTTTGCTGTGTTGGCAGGTATAAACAGTGATGAAATTCCAAATGATAGGAAGTAATTTCAGATAACCTCAGGATATATGCTTGTTAATTGGCAAGCAATAGCAGCAATAAAACACTAAATCAAAACATGAATTGTGTATTTTTTATTGTTTAATTAAGCAACAACTTTAAAGGTAGGTGCTATTATAATATTTTAGCATGCAAAAATAACAACACAAAAATATTAATGAGTTGAATTGAGTATACAAGCGACATTTATATATGTGTCTGTGTATATATATGCCAACTGAATACAAATGAAGGCAAGTTTTTTATCTATGAAAAAAGAAGACATCAAGGAAGCAGTAGAATGAAACTTTTTTTTTCATAAAGTGGACATACTACATTTTATAAAATTCCTTAGTACAGATGGCTGAATGACTTGCATTCTTTGTTGTAGTGTGAGCCTATTACTGCAAAAGTAGAGCAAGAAATAGACAGAGATACCATATTTTTTTTCACTGGTATGTGAAAACACTAAAAATTGGACCTCCAGGGGGAGGACTCACTTCACATATCTTTGAACGTCTAAAATTGGTCATCAACATGTGTGACAATTGCCTTGGGCTCACTGTACCATCCATAGAGGAAAATGAAATCTTCAAGAGCACAGTTTATCTCATCTTCAGATCTAAGATCTCAGACAGTTAAGGTCAATTTCCTGTTTCTCTTCACCTAAAGGAAAACTATTATGATCATCCCAGGTTGAAACATTCAACTCTTACAAGCCTAAACAATGGGAGAAATGTTTCAAATTTTGAGGAGAACTAGGAGTTTTGACGATTTCTATAAGTCTGTGTCAAATTAATAGACATGACAGAGTATTTGAATAAACTTAAGGTTTTTGAGAAAGTACTTGACCATAAGTATGCAAACAGACCCAGTAATCTCACTTGTAACTTAAATTCAATGGAATGATTTAGCTAACAAGGTTGGGATTATGTACTAGTTACATGGGAACCAGGGATTTTATCATTTTATCCATCTGTCAAGTTTCATAAATGATATGGAATCTGTGCGCAGAACTGATAGGCAATGTCATGTAAAGCTATCTAAATTAGTTTAGTAGAATTCTGTCATTTCAGTTCTGAAAGGTACTGAAAAGAGAAGTCCTGGTGTGTTTGTAAGGTATTTATGGCTTTAAAGGTAGAATCTGGTAAATTTTCACAGCTAAGCACTTATGTTTGTCACAAGGTTTGCCAATCTGTCAGTGTTTAATTAAGCCAAGCACTTTAAATAGCTGTGATAACTGACTAAACATCAAACTATCCTAATCCAAACTCTGCACTTCTTAAAATCTGTTCATTGTTACTTTAAAACTTCATTGAACTGACTTCACTAGAGTTAACACTTTATACTATTTTGCAAAAATATTTTTATTGTGATATAAAATGTACTTTTTCTTTAAATAAGGACCGCTAATATTTTGTGACTTGTGACCTTAAAATCTATAATGGAGTCAAATTAATAGGGAAATATAATCAGTTTATCTCAAAGAAAATCTATGCCACTTTATTAATGTTAAACACAGTTAACAAGACTTTCCTAATGTTAGAAACTGCTAATGGGAATTATGGGAATTTACAACACATTAAAAAAAAAAAAAAAAAAGATGTCCAGGGGTGTAATAGTCTGGACCAGTATTATAAACCACCATCACTTTCACAACACTCTCATTCGCACATAGTGGTCACTATAAATTCATGTCAATTTGGTCTTCCTTTGACGACACAGAACTGCAAAGAAATGTCATTATACATATTGCAGTCATAAAAATCACATATAGTACTGTAAAAGGTCTCTTGTGGAGCACAAGAAATAAAAAAGCCTGAGTTTGTGGTGTGATGTGGCTGAGGAGAGAGAATCTATTGTTTCCAGTGGTGGTAAATCAGGTGGCATTCCCTGAGGATTTTAGTCTACGCCCACAAATGTCCCCCTGCAAAAACAAGCTAATTTCCTCTCCATCCCACATGCTGCTCACCCTGATGTCAGAGCACTGAGGATATTATTGACCAGGAAAATACTAAAAGTAAATGCTATTAAGAGCTTCTTTTCTTACAGTTAAATTGATTTTATAGTTAAAATAAACCTGACCTTCCTTTGGAAAACACACACCACTACTTCATTCTTAACAATTCAGCTGTTTAAAGCTAGCCATCCTGTTCTGGGTTCAGTACTCCAGCAAGTGAAAGTATTGTCCTTCTACAGAGGTATGTTCCTCAAAGCATATTTTCTCCATTATTTTTTTCTCTCTTGAGGAAAAGTTTTTAAATTCAGTAACATTTCATTTCACATTTATCACAACTGTGTAGCTCAGCTTACCTTCCTTCAAGAATTACTGTTTGGGGAATATATTTCTGAAAACTTTATTTAGGATAGGATAGAAACGACAATTTTCTTGTGAGTTTTACCTAAACTTAAAAACTGGGATGGAAAATACTGATGACAGCAAAAACTTCAAATATACCTCAGAACTTTAAAACCTAGACACATTTTTCCGTTAGCCTTTGCTGTTGGAGATTTCAATAAAGACATCATGGAATAAATTAATTACATTCGGCAATTAGAAAGTCACAGAACCAGTCAGAAGACACACCAAGGTTCAAAAGGGAGACATTTTTTTTCTCATTATATTTGTTTCATAGTTGATTTTTAACTTTAGAAGTATTGCTGTCATGTTTTCAGTGCCTTTCATCTATTCTTTCGTCTACTTCAACTAAACATATGAAGCTGTTTATCTCTCAGGGTTACGCATGTACAGGGTACATGAGTTCTCAACACTGACAAGAGTAAACAGTTTTTACACATTTTTATCAACGAAAAATGTTCCTTTCATGTAGATCTCTGAGGCTGATGCAATTCTGATTAAAAAAAAATTAAAAACTCTAGCATTATGCGGCAAACACAAGGTACAACAGCCATTGTACAGAGATGTTTTCTACTTTGCTGAGTCCATCTGGGCCCCTTCTAGTTAATCACATAAAAACTTAGAGGTCTACTTTTTTTCCAAGTATAAAATGCAAATTAAAATCTTTTGACTACACTATTGTGTGCATGCACAAAATAGTCTGTATGTTTAATATTTTCTGAGATATTTTATGTTGTTTTAATAAGATCATTATTTCATATATTATATGGGAAATCTATCATGAAAAGTGCTACATAAAAGTAAGTAAGGTTCCTATCTTACTATTTAGAGTCAGTCAGAATTTTGCCTCTTCATAAAATGGAAGCCAGACTAGGTCCCATATAAAAGAGTCTTAAAGAGGAATGTAGCCCTTTTTCTCTCTTTGAAAAGGTAAATCTTAGTATTATGTACTATCACTATCCTAGCATTACCTACTACCACTTAGTCTACTATCAGTGCTTCCATAAGTAACTGCATTCACATTATTATCTAATTTATTCTTTGAACTGTCTTTGCAACATTTAAAACCGTTTAATAGCTAATGTTCTCTCCCCTATATATTCTGCTGTATGGTCGTAATTAAACTGCAAATTGTAGCACCTGTGCATGCTGTTTTATTTCACATCACAGTTTCCAGATGACATGGAACAGGTGATACAACAACACAGAAAGTATCCTTTACAACAGGGCAACACTTAGTATGCACAGCACCACGTCTCATCACACTGCACCTAAATCTCTGGGGAAAAAAAAAAAAAAAGCATATCCCTGCAACTTTTTTCAAACTAAATTTTGAAATTTAAAAATCACCGTTGCTGCCTAAAAGATTAAGAGTGCCCCTTTCCTTTAAAGAAATGTTGAGGCAAAGAGAAAGTTGCTGCCTCTCTGCCTACCCTGTGAGTTAATCACAGTGTGTTAAAACAAGTATCACAAGATCATGGCCAACTGTTCCAAACCCTATTGTCATCTCTTCTCTCTTCGCTGGAAAGATACAGATACACATCTCTTTTCTTATACATGTCTATTCAAGGCAATTAGTTAAGATACTTATTTTTCTTAGCGTTACATTGTTCAGCGCAGTCATTTTTCTTTTTATGCTTCAACCAAGGAAGTACAGGCCTTATTTGTTATGAAAACAATGGCAGTACTGTCATCAGGCATGTTAGTACTGTGTAATGGAATTTGGTGACTCCAAACCAGCTAAGATCCAATCCAGTAAATATCTAAAAATGACCTAAACTAACTTCTACCTATCCATCTATCTACCCATACATGCATCATATACAAAAGCACACTATTTTATCTCTTATTTTTCTTTCTTCCACAATTAGGAAATGTGGTGTATTTTCTGCTGGAAGCTGAAGAATCCACCCCTTTAGTTTTACCACTAGAGGGCCAGTAGATACTACATTTCTTTAACTTGCGCATTATATACCTAATGCTGGAAGAATCTGGAGCGAGTAAGGAGCAAATATTGTTTCTGGCAGTTTGCCATTGCTTTGTTTTGCTTGTTTGCCACTGGGCACTGCTCAGAGAATCTAATTGTTTGAGTTCTTATGAAGCAAAGATTTGAAGTGCACAACTCATGAGGGGATCAAAACTGCATAAGTAAATAAGCATCTGGTTTATGCAGTTTATTATACACAAACCTTCTCCACATACATCAATATGCTAACTTGATGCACACGCACACATGAATTTGAATTCATTTGTAAGTTGCCTGAAGACTTAAGAGAACTTGCATCAAGTTTTTAGAGATGATTGCTAGCTAGGTTACATCAATAACCTTCCTTAGCAAGAAATGTTAAAGACATGCCTGTGGTATAAAATTAGTTGAAAATATTATTACTTTAGTTTATTTATGTATTTTTCTTTTCAGATTAAGGCTGCTTTGCAGCAATTAGGACAGAATAAATTAAAACTTCCTCAAGGCTATTAAAAATTGATTCAATGCAGAAGGATATCTGATGGAGCTTCATGAATCTACCTCAGTAATATCTGCTGGAACAATTTTCAAGTACTGGTTAAAGTGCATTCCTGTTTATTTCCACTTAAGCCATCTGCCAATCTTAATACTTATTCCTGAGGGAGGAAATCTTCCAGTGCTGTTTTTCATTTAATTCACAAGGACATCCTGTTTAGGTACTTATCGAAAGAACAGAAGAATGGATGCCAAATACCACAAGCTTTGGTTTAGAAAACTTAATGGGTCAAACGAAAGTTACAAGCTATATTTAAAAGAAGTTGCAGCACTGTTTCTTTATATTTGTAAAATATATGTTGCTCCTTTCAGACCAGATACATTTATGCATGTCTCAACAGTAACTGCTCTCTGTTTCCTAAACATTAAAGGATTTTGCTAAAAGTTGCTAAATTCCACTAGTTTGATGACTAAGGATGAAATCCAAAAAAAGCAACTAAGCAAGTGAGCTATGCAGCCAAACCATGACTGACTGAGAGCACCAGTTACCTTCATTGCCGAAACCATCATTGACCACAGGGGTCAATGCAGGAGTGTTTACATATTCAAATGCCTAAAGTTCTGCTACTGTACTTGTTTAGAGATGCTGCCATTGTATCTGAGCCAAGGACTTTGGTGCCTATCTCATCCTTCAGGCTATTTGGATCAATCAAAGGAGGCTTCCCTGTGCCTAACTCTCCTGAAATGCATTTGTTGGAGGGAGAAGGGGAGGTGGGAGAGAGAAACAGATCATACCTAAACCACACTCAAAGCGCCAAATGAAACATGACTGATGTAGCTATCACATGGACCACCATTTCAAAAACTGACAGAGAGAGGCTGGAAGTTTATGTTCATTTCTTCTTTCAAAAAGAGTGCCTAACTATCAGTCTGCATGCAAAGCAGTAGGAAGACTCTCCTGGTAAATATGGGGCTACTGTGCAAAACTAGATCAGCAAGAAACAGAAAAGAGAGCTTATACATTGCCCGGTGGTTAATACAGTTGCATTCCCCTGGCAGGAGAAGGGTGTCTTAAGTTCCCTTTCCTGATTTAGAGACCTTGTACTTTCTGCATTAAAGAGTCATGGGGTAAAAATGCCCTAATCTTAATGGCAAGAACTAGAACGCAGGGAGAAACAGACAAGCAGGGACCTGCCTCAGTGTACTATTAAAAATTGTTGTATTCTTTGCACTAAGTCTCTGGGGAGGCTGAATTCCTACAGTTCCCACTGGCTTCACAAAATAAAAATCCTGTCCTGGGGAAAAAGTACAACCAACTTCTGTCCAAGTTTCATGATCAGTATGATAAAGTGACTCTACCAGCTCTGTTCTCTTCCAGGACCTCTTTTATGGGTAAAGCTCTTATTGACAGTGAGGGTAAAAGTCATCCCCCCTACGATGTAAACTGATCTATCTTAGCTAGTCACCTAGGGGTCTTTTGTAGGTAAAGAACAGGGCTTTGAGCAGCAATTCATTTTATCCAAGGTTAGCTACCTAAGCAAGGTTCAATAACTTGAACTATGAAGGTATCTATGTCCTTCTGTTGAATAAAAAGGAGTTGAAGTAGCTGCTCAGATGCAAAGATCTACAATATGGATACCCAGAATCAAGTGAGCAATAATACCTCCTATTTCAGTGGGAAGTTGGCTTGCATAAGAGTGACATGCTCAGTCTCAGACCTTCATTTTAGTTGAGCATCAAAACAATCAGTTTCTGATCAAAATATTATTTTCTACTGACAATGTAAAAAGAACCCTCAGAACACATCTTGAATTTTTTCTTCATACCAAGTAAAACTTTACTGAAGGCCCAGATATGATTTTTGAATCTTTTATTTCTAACAGGAAGGAAAGACACTAAATATGGCCTCATTTACTGCAATTACTAAGCGGTGGATACCCACTGCTTTGAAAAACAGCTGACATAACAGTGTTAAAGCGAACCCATGGCTAGGAACTGTCTAACACACTGTTGGAAAGGAGAGGATAATATCTGCTCCCAGGAATCCACCAAAGATTGGCATCTGAAGTTACCTTTGTAAGATTGTGTGATCCATTTGTAGAGAGAGGTGGAGTGGAAATGTTTTATCAGTATTAGATTATCTAGCCCCACATCAGTCTTGGCCTACATGTGCTTTTGCACTGCCTTTCTGCTCCTATATATGCAGTTTGCATAAGGCTGGGCTTTACTCCCTGATGGAATTATTAACCCTGTGTACTTCTTCTTGTCTCCAGAGCCAAAGCAAAACACATTAGGTTGCCGGCCAAAAGCCTTTATGTGGCTAAAAAGGCGTCGGTTGGATTTGCCTATTAAAGAGGACCAGACTATGTTTCAAAACCAAAAAAAATGCATTGTTTTAAATACCGTATAATGTGTTTCTACAAGTTTATATAAGGTAGAGAGACTGTTACTAAAGTAACCACCAAAAAAAGAAAAAAAAAAAAAACACCGTGAGGGGATTCACATGTAGGGGGAAGGGAAGCAAAAAACTAACCACTGTTGAAGTTGTGACTCAGATGAATGACTGCCAGGAAATTCAGAGTTAAGGATGACATTCCATTACAAGCTCATGCTGTTGTTCCTGTTTCTGAGTTCTCACAGCCATATAGTCTGAATTGTCTTGGGTTTGTTCGCTGGAGTTTCTAATGCAGCCATTTAAATGGGACTTTCCTCTGTTTCAACATACTTCATTGATGAACTCCAGGCATATAATGACTCATTCTTAAACACTGCATTAGCTGTAGGAAAAGCCAGTTTGTTGCAATAACTGATTGTGAGCCACAGAACAGTTACTTAGTCATATATAGAAGCACAAAACTAACACATTTCTTCTTTTTAAAAAAAGAGATTAAACATAGTTTATTAGGAAATTCCAGCTGATCTGGCACTGTTAACTCAGTCAGGAGAGAACTCTCCTGACAAGTAATGCTCATCTGTTAAATGCCTAAGCTATCATGAAGATATTTTGAAAAGTACTAATTGCAGTACAAGAGAATCAGTTTGGCAGGGATATCAGTTCACAGTCATGAAAGACCGGCATATCTATCTAGTCTCTCACCTGATGGTTTGGAGGCAGAATAACTGGTTTAGCTATCCTTCAACAAGGAAACAAATCAGCCCACTGTTAGAGCCAAACTATGTTTGGCTAAGCAGCTTATCGGAGCATTGCAGAAACTTGCTTGCAAGGGTAGATGCATAGGAAATGAAGGTCAGAAAGGATTAAATCCAAGACAACTCTAGTAAAAATCACTGCAATCGTCTCAGGGCAACCAGGAATATAATCTCAATATGCCACATTCTCGCTTTGCTTAACAGCAGCTTCTTTTTTTCCTTTTCCTTCTGTCTCACTCTATGAAGACTATTACAATTCAAAGAATTAATTTATAATTTTGCAGGCATTCCAATGCATCCTGACGTTTGTTCCTATCAATTGGCTCTTTATGCCTCTCAGTCGAGGCCGGATGTTTGCAGTTGCTGGCAGCTGTTGTTTGAGGCCTAGTGAACAGCTGATAGACTGGCAGTGTACATTGAAAGAGTGCAGCCCAGAGCCTGGGAAAGGTCCTAATGCTGAATGCTCTCAGCTCTGATGGGTAATTAGCTTAGTACATGCAAGATTAGAGAGTTAGCACTGAAGATAGTGCATCTGACCCGCTTTTCAGAAGTCATTAAAAATTAGAAACGGTAATTCTTTCACAAGAAATGTAAAGAATTTTGTGAATGGGACTTGTTGGCTTTCTTTCCTGAAGAAACTCCGCTAGAAGTTGAGCTCCTCTGAGCATGTATTCAAACAAATGGTTATTATTTTGTTTTATTTCTACATCGAATTAGTATATTTAAATATTGTTTAAAAATGAAGTTATATGTACTTGTCTCTGGAATTTGTGGGTGCTGCAAATTTTCAGGCATGACTGTATGTCCCAGTGAATTTCTTGTATTGGGGGGGAATCACCTTTCAAATAGTAAACCCCTCATTACTTCCAGATCTGATTTGAAAAAATAAAAGTGAGAAACCAAAATTCTATTTCTAAAAATAGAATTTAGGTTTTTCAGTTTTCTTTATATTCTGTGGATATCTCCATATTCATCATATAGACAGGATCAGGCTCAAAGCCAGTTGAAATCAAATTAAGTCTTTTGTGTCCTAAGAGGTTCTGCTCTAATATTCAAGATGTATGTGTATGCATGGGGGTGGATGTGTGTGTATGTGTGTGTCTTAGAACATACTACATCCTTTTCCATATCCTGCATTCAGACTGAGCTTCTTTCAGGATCATGAAGTTCTTGGAAATTCTGATCTAAGCACAGCAATAAAATTCTGTTTCATCCAGCCCTGACACTAGCTCCCTCTATGCTCTGGCAATATTTTCATGAGCTTCTGCAAAAATGAAGAAAATCATTATCTACTTCACAGATGGGTTTTGAGGAAAAAAAAAAAAAGTTTATGTCTGCAATCTACTTAAAGGAAAAAAAAGTAAACCATTATCATATATTCAAGTCCACAGTTCTTGTTAAAAATCCAAGAGTTTTAATGCAGTGTGGATTTATAAGTTTTTCACAGTATTAAAGTACTTGGCAGATTCAGCTCTCAAGGGTCAGTGCTCTATGTGTGCATTACCCACCACATGTAGTTCTGTAGAAAACACTAGTGTTGTATCTGTCGGATTTGGGCTTTAAGTGAAAAGACACATAGAAGTTTACCAAATCTAGGAATCAACAGAGAGCCTGGATAAGCATTCTCTTCTCCTGTTTTACCTTACTGTAATTTCAGTTTCCAGTGACATTTTTTCCTGGAGGAACTTCTTTGGAGAATAAGATAAAAATCTAGGAGAGGAAACACAGGTTTAGAAGAAAAAGCATTAGAAGCAGGTGGCAAGAAAGAGAAAGGAATATATGCAGAAATTAATTTCCACTATCTACTTCACTGGGGAATCCGCAACTTGCAAGGGAGGAACTATTGGCTTCTTCTGTGGTTGGAAGTCAGCTACATACCTGAGGTAGAGGAATACATAGGAAACCATAAATTTTAAAAGAGGACGTCTAAAATAATACTTTCAAAAATGGGTTTTGGGGATGGGAAGCACTCATATTTTTATTAATCTCTGTTCATTTCCAGCCCAAACCTGCTGAGAAGAAGCAAGTTAAATACAGGACAACTGAATAAGTGAACAAGTCAGTCTGTATCAGGTCTCTCCAAGATTAATTCTTGTAGCTGAGATTACTGCTTCCAGTAGAGAAACAGGCTGGGGGGGGTGGGTGGGGGGCT
>JAOXJM010000001.1:163345298-163359693 GCA_026413425.1 Tringa solitaria
CCTTTGAAATTAATGAAGTTAAGATTTGTGAAAACACACAAAGTAGTAACAGAATCAGGGACCAAGTTAAAGGGAACATTGAGATACGCTTTTGGAAAAGCTGTAGGTAGTTCTTTTTGGAGACAATCAGCATCCACAAAAATCTCCATGTATTTCTTTGTATGGTTTCAGTAGTGCTTATGTACATTTCTCATTTTAACAGGATGTAAGTATTATCTTAACCTATTTAAATTATAGATTCTTACCTTCATTAGAACTTAACTACTTATCCCTAATCTTACATACTCTTGAATTATGTATTTATACACAGGAAAGAATAGGGGACCCTTTTGAGATAAAAAGAGTTTCACTAATACTATCTGCAGTTTTAGAAACTATGACTTTTTATTAGATTTTCTATTCCAGATATAACTGACACCATTTCAGTTTGTTAAACCCTGGGCATTTCCATTGATCAATCTTCATTTTAATCATAACTGATGTTGCAGGAAAGTAGTGTGCTTTTTTTTCAGCTTCTTATGGCCTGTAATAATAATGGAGAAAAGCAATATGGGGGATATAGAACATGTGTGCTATTCCTAGAAATAAACTGTAATGTTTCACTTTAGACTAGAGGTTGTATTGCCTTTAAGTCTGTACATAGTCACTGAAAAAGCTGTGAAATGAAACTGCCTTTCTCACGAAGAGCAAAATTTCTTCTAAGTCATCTCTTTCAATAATTTGATAACATTAGCCTCTTTTTATCCACGCTTTTAAGTATTTTGAAATAATCTTATTCTTTTTCTAAGTCCTTTTGCTCCCTTTTGCTGAATATTACCATTGAGGAAAACTAGTTATCTGCTTAGGCCCAAATCCAGACAACGTAAAAATGTTTTTTTGGACAACGGAAGCCCAAAATGTAGCGGATTCTGGCTTTGAGCTGTGCTACACTGGTAGCTAATCAAGCCAACCAAAAGTTCCCAGAACTCTTGAAAGGTGATCTTAGAGTCGATCAAGTCCCGGAGGCAACGAACTTGTGTCCTGCTTTGCATAAGATCTGATTTAACACACAGTTAAATGATGGAACTCATTGCCACAATTTGCTGCAGAAGCCAGAAGCAAAAGCAGCTCCATTAATTATTTACAAAAATTATTTGAGTATGGGTTCACTGGACGCTATCAAGAACATCTCCAGGCTCCAGACCAGCAAGTTCCTGGCTTGCAGATTTCTGGAGAATCAGAAGATATGCTGCAAAGGTTGTGTTATTTTCTCTCTTCTCTCTTTAAGATCTGCTTCGAGGTACAGAATGCCTCAGAATGAAAAATATGACCTGAAAAACCATAGCTTTTCTTACATTCTTAAAATAACCTATTATTGAAAATTAGTACATTATAAGAATTCTCTACACATATAATTGCTAGATTTACTCTCTCTTCTCAGTTTAATTGAATTTAAAAAAAAAATGAAATAACAAGGGGATAACCTGTGACATTCCAGCTACCAAGGAAAAAAAAGTTCCTTTTCAGGTTGCTAGACAACCTATTCTGTACAATCATATGTATCTTCTGACATCACTAGGTATGAGAAATTTGACAGCCTTTGCCCCTGGAAAATAGGGAGGTAAAATACCTGATTTCATCATTGCCAGAGGTGGAATAATGTACTTCTGAATAGGAAGTAGTCTCCACTGCTGCATGAAACTCAATGTTCTACAAAGCGTAAATTGTGACAGAAATAAAGCCCTTAGGAGAACGCTTGCCGAGTGGTACTATTTGTAAGTCCTCACAGGTCAAGCTCAAAAGACTAATTTCTTTTTTTTTCCTGGAATTCCTTGTTTCCTTTACGATGTGCGTGCCAATATATACTGTCAACTGAAAAGGAAATGTTATAAAAAATTAGGTCGTTTGCCTACTGTAAAATATATTAAAGCATGATGTGACTAGCTTCTTGTGTCAGTCAAGTACTGAGTTGTCATTGGAGTTGTAAGCAGAAAAAATATTGGCAGCTATGAACAATGTATTTGATTTCTGTGATATATATATATATTTAAATTATAACCAGAAATGTGGAATTGGCATTCTTCCAGCCACAGAACTTGTTAGCAGTTTCTTTACATCATTTAAAAACTTTTATCTAAGAATTACCACCAAAAATACCAAAACAAAAGAACAACAAAAAATGTTGCTTTTCCAAGGGAGATGCCACATATTCATATCCTGTTAAATTTAAATACCTGCATGTAAGCATAGCCTTCAACCTGTGCAATCTCTAGTCTCTGAATTGGGATAGCATTCCTCTATTTTTCAGCAATTTAACAGTTATGAAATATAATAAAACACAACGGTAATTCTGTGGAGTGTAATTGAAAAAAAAAAAAAAAAGTAAATTAAGGAACAAGGCCTTTCAAAAGTTTTGTAATAAGATTTGGAATATTCCCAGTTACGATTCTGCCCTATGATGGTGGTGACTAAAATGTGTTACTATCGCCTAACTGTTTCTCAGCCTAGATTAAACAAAGCCCTGGTCTCAATCAATATCTAGTTTACCAAAACCACAGTCACATTTGGTATCCATTGATACTCTTGTTTACAGTCTCAGAGAGAAGACTAAGCAATAAGTTAACTTGGGGCTGGAACTGAACCCTAAGTCTTGTAGATGAGCTGTCAGCTTGGGCTCCACAAAACTGGCAGGAAGAGTGTGGGGCCTCAGCAACAGTTATCTAATGAAAACTGAGAAACCAAGTCTGTCAAAAAAATGAACATATGCTTTTGTTTCATTCTTCCAAGTATTAACAACGAAAATGAAGATTTCTGATTTTGCAATCTGAATACAACATAGACACATGCCACCCTTTCAAAGTATACTTCCCAGAATCATCAGACTCACCAAGAAAAGGCATGCCAGGGAGTGGCTTCAGCTATCTTAATCTAATATCCAGGTAGTGGAAATTTTGCAGTCTCCGCAGGCAACGTATTCCAGTATTCCCTTGGCCTTCCTGTTTGAATTGTTTCTGATTATATCTAACCCAGATCTTCCTTGCTGTTATTTAAACTCTTTTTTTTTTTTCTTACCTACTCTGGATATGTAAACATTATTCTTTCCTCTCTGTAATACCCTTTTACACAACTTTCCATTGATGTTCAAATTGAGTTCCACTTTATCCTGCAGATCTTTTCAAAGCCACTTGTCTTGTGTCTGTTCATTTCTACATACAGGAACTTTGTCTTTTCTTGAGGAACTACATCCTTCAAGAAAATACTTTCTCAACTTTTAACTCTCTTTTGGAATGATAAATAAGCTTTCTGATATTCTTGTAACCTCTATTAGTTTCTGACTTTTTTGAAGTATCCTCTATTGCATTATCACTGAGAAACTGCTAAACAGAACTGTGAAGACTCAAATCTATACTTCCTCCAGTTTGACAATGAGACATTGATAACTACTTTGGCTTTCAGCCAGTTTTGCATCTCATTATGGTAATATGTTTCTCTAACCTACTTACAAGAACATCATGTGACACTATTCCTTTAATTTTATTCAAGTCAAAACATACGACATTCTCTTCTTCTCTTATATTTACAGTACCTCAACCTATTATAGAAAAAATTAATCTGGTTTGTAATCATTTGTCTTGGCAATTCATCCAATTTTTATGCCACAATCCATAGCATTGTTTACAAATGTTGATTACTTGTTTTCACATTGTCTGAGGACTGAAGTTATACAGATGAGTATTTAATTTGTAACCTACAGGTTTGAAACCAGATCAGATTTGTGCCAAATGCCAGTTAGAAAAAGAAAACATCACCTCTTCTGCAAACGTTCAAATCTAAAGAAGGACTACTGGAAAAGTGATTAGGAGAAACAGCATGAACTCCCTCCCTACACCCAAGCAATTCAAATTTGATCAAGCAGAAGCAAGAAAGCAAAGACAACTTGGTCTTTCTTCTATACCTAAGACACCAAGGCAGGCAAACGGAGAAGTGAAGTGAAAGTTCTGAAGATATTTCCTCTAGGGAACAGAATAAGAATAAATTAACATTCTTTTTTAAATTTTATTTTATTTTTTTATTATTTTTATTTTATTTTATTATATAAATTTACAAGATTGCATAAGTGACCATTAAGATATGTTGCATTGACATTTTACAAGAAAAAGGTAAAGGTTAGCATAAACAATGCCAAATATGTACTGTAGTGGAATATAAATATTTGCCTAAGGTGTGGGGAAGCAATGTGCATGCTGTTGAAGGATAGGTTTATAGACAGTGTCTGCTGAAAAAAAAAAAAAACACCACAGAAATTAACCTTTTTCTGGATTTCTTCATTAACAACATTAGAGTTCTATAAACAAATTATTTTAAATAAGAATCTATTTGATCTTGGTGTATGTTCTTTAGAATCTACCCAAATGAGTACAGTTTTTCAAAGCATTAAAGAATATCTAAAAGACAGCATGTAAATACTTCAGAAGTCCTCTGAATATTGTTTGCAATAGATCATGTGATGTTTAGCAAATTTCTACCACTTACTTAAACACTTAGCCAAAAAAAAGAAATAAAAAACAACTTTACATTGATTTGAAGTTAGAATGATATGCCAGTGCCAATTCAAGGCTCTGTACAAACAGCTGGAGGATATTTACATTGTAAAAGCATGTTTATTCTAAACGAACAACACGAAAACATCAGCAAAAAGAGCTTGCAGAGTGTGCTAGAGTGCTAGTATAAACGTGTGCCTCTGAAGAATTTCTAGATAATTAAAAAAGCTGTGAAAATTTCAAACATTTGTAACTAGTCTGCTGGCTAAAGATGTTTTTTTTGCAGAAGGACTGGAGAGGATGAGTAATTTTAGACACATTTAAGGAATTATTTTCAGAGCACATTCTTAAAAAAACATGTGCCAATTGCATAAAATCTGTGGATATGTTAACTATGAAATGAGTTGTTAAAGAAATCCCTTACCAACTTTCCAGTCATTAACATTTTAATAATATAAAATGTTGCACAGGTCTCTGGGGCTGCAAAGAAAAATTACACAAGCATTGGATTTGTGTATAGAACCATATTTTAGAATGCAAAAAGAAAAAAATATTGTGTTACATTTCTGGACACAGCTTATTTGAGAGACGATTAAGAGTCTATTTTCAGAATTTGCTTGGACCTGAGATACTAGAGCCACCTCAGTCACCACTCAATATTAATCCCAGTAATCTTTCATCCGTTTCCTTTCCATGGCAGAGTGGGAACTTCCTTCTGGGGATAGCTGGTCTTAGTATGGCTATCTCAGCCATATGCATGCCTTTTTTTTTTCCTACTGTACTCTGCTTCCCAGACTGTTGCTCAAGTACTGAGCTCTTTAATTTCTTTTTTTTTTTTCCCCAGAAGTTGTTCTTATGCGACTAAACTATGAAAACTTCTAACCAGCAATAATCACATGCAAGAAAGTTCTTCATGTTGCTTCTCCCACATGATTAGGAAATCTACTAAGCAATACCAAGTCCTGACAACAGGTTCCTTGTTGTTTTCATCCAGAAACCTGTGAGCCAACACCGATCTTCTCAGAACTCAATGTATTACAAAATTCAAGCAGAGAATTCAAAACTAAGTTTAGATATATAACTGCAAACTGTGAGTCCTGATCCCCAAATCTGTGGCTGCCCAATTCTCTTTCTTTTTTGTTTATCTCTTTCACAGCTCGTCTGGTTTTTCTCTTTCCATGTCCCCTACTACTTCTCAGTCTCTTGCTACCTGTTGCATTGACACCAATGAGAATATACATGAGGAAAGACATATATCCTTATGTAAATTCATTTAGAAAGATTAGGGAAAAAAATGAACATAAAATTTAATTATTTGTTTAGCTTCCACTAGCTTTGAAATAACTTGTTTGTGAGTATCATGTTTAAATTGAGGCAGTGACCTCCCTTTAAATGTCACCTGAAAGTTCCTGGAGTCAATCAGAACATTTTGGATGCATAGTGACATTACACTAGACCTAGCGTAACAGCCTGGCATTCATAAGAACATTATGATTGCTACTGAACTTCTTGTTCAGCAGAGAAAAAAAGTCCTCTTTAGATAAACACTAACATCATTAAATGAAGGTTGGGCACATCTCAAGACCTCTGAAGAGCACTTTAGTTAAACTTCTACTCTCTTGTTTATCTCTGTAAGGAACCAATAGGAAATACTTAGCGCCTTCGCCACTCATGATCCAGGTTTCCCCTTCTGAAGAAAGTTCTGAGTGTTTACTTCCTCTCTCTCTATTTATCTCTCTGTCTTTCAAACAAGGGTAGATGTATTAACCCTGTCTTTCATAGTTCTTCCTAACAGTTGACGTACTTGCCCAGAAAGTGCCAAATTTCCGTTAACGTGCTCTGTAACATAAGAGGTTGGAAGTTGCCCATTACTTTACCATTACTCTTTACGATTCTCAATGGACTTGTCTTGTGACAATATATTAAGCATAATTAGAGTACATAGTTCAAACTACTTGATGGCCACGATCATTTAACCAACCTAGAGACTTCAGTCACTGCTAGGAAGCCACTCCCACTTCCACTTCCATCATCATCCATTTATTCTATCTTTTTTAAAGCAGCAACTTTGTGCTTTGATGTTGTCCTTCATACGCAGCAGATGTTGTCCTTAACACCTTTAAAAACAGCCATTGTTTCTATCCAGGCACTTTAAACCTGTCTTCAGCCTTGATGTCTACAAAAGACATTAATATAATTAAAATTCCAACTCACTCAAACCACTGTTTACCGTGTGAACAAGTTGAGCAATTCTCATGTATTTCCTGTATAAGCTATTTCTGTTTGTATTTTTACTCTGCACAGTACTTAGTATCCTGATATTATAATCAGTAACTTCAAACAGGTTCTAGTCAAAACAACAAAAAAACATTGAAGTGTAATTGCAAAAAATATGAAGCTTTTAGTTAATAAATTCAAAGCAATGAAAAACATGAATATAGTTTCATTATAGACAAATATTGTACAAAAAGTAATGGAAATAGGTTTAAAAACTTTATAATAGTACTGGTTTCAATCTCACATTAATATCAACATTTACATTCATTGCTCTAGACCTGTTTGTTTAAAATTAGGTATTTTCTTTATCTTTTTTTTTAAAAAAAATACTTTTCCTTCCCTTTCTTGACATATTCTTTACCTTTTTACCCATTTCACCACTATATATATATACTTACGCTAATAAATACAGACTTATTAAAGAGAGGAGAAAAAAAGATTAGTCTGTTTCATACAGGGGACAGGATGTTCATGTACAAAACACTACAATTTATAAAACTTATATATGCACTCATTTAGGATGAGAGGTATTTGAAAATACTATGTAACCAAAACATAAGTAAAAATGAGATTCAAATTAGATTTGTGGTATTTATATGATGTGGTCTACTGTCTAATGTGATCTAGGGATACAGACAATTCTTATATCCTTATTTCTCTTTTGGGATTACGGGGCTAAACCACCAAGACAAATAAGTTTACTGAATGGAATATATACAGTTCTTATTCTTATGTAAACAAACAGGCTATGACTTGAAGCCACACAATACCCTTAATTGTACAAACCATGTATTGCTAAAATCAATCTGAGTCATAACTGCGGTAAGCAACCATCTCCTTCTTGAGCAATCTGTCAGTAAACTAATAAATTACATTAATGTGGAGAGAGGAAGAATTCCTCTTTTTATGGGCATCTGTTCAGCACCCGGGAATAGTTGGGTTCAAACTTTGCCAGCTCTAATCAAATAAGTAACTCCTGTTTTGCTTGCAAGCTTCTCTAAACGATTTAGGAAGCCAGTAAGACACAAGGAATTTTTTGTTTTCCTTTCTCTTTGTGATGGTTTGAAAGCATGTAAACATGTAAGTAATGAGAATTCACTTCATCTCTTAATCCTGCAGTCTCTCTTTAAAAGAGCCAAAATATGTTTTTTTCAATCCTGACTACACACACACTATGACAGTAAATCCACTGATTTGAAAAGCTGTTAAGATTTTGCTCTTTCACATCCATGCTACATCCTGGGTAAGTGAGGGCCACAGAACTGAGATCCTAAAGAAGAATGTGCTTCACTTTCAACACGTGAGTTGCTGCACAAACAGCAACTGCTTTTATTCTTTATTCTTTTACAGCAAGTATCTAATGACTTGCACAGAAAAACAGGCGGCTCAATAAGGAGAAGGGGTTTGGAGGCCGATGCACACTTGCTGGACATATTCTGAGTAATGTCTCATGATTAAAAACTGACTTTCATGCAGGTTTGGATTGTGATCTGATTGACCATTTCAACAAAGCCTAAAAGTTAAGAAAATTTGAGTTACTGATCGCACTGAATTCAGCATATCATTAAAATTAATTGTACTGAATCAAGTGAGTAACGTAAAAACAAACACTTAAAAATAAGCATTCTTTCTTTGCTTAAATTTATGGTAACATTATTCTTCCCTCATGAAGCAGATCTATATATTAGGTTTTGAAAAAACAATACACTATCTTTAGGAAAAATACAGATGGAAAGAAAAATTACCTAACTATTGAATTCAGAGAGAATTTTGCCCTTGTTGAAGTACATACTCATTTTGATAGCTTTTTAATTCTGGTTAGACCTGTATTTGTTCCTGATACGGTCATCTGTTCAGTACATTAAATGTTTCTCAGGTATTTTTCTGTCATCATCATAAATTCCCATACTGGTGAGCAGGGATTATGGACTGTGAACTTTGAAAGGATAAATTGCACTGAAGTTTTTTGCTCATGTAAAGTGGTCAAACGATGACATGAGTGGACGCAAAGCAGTCCATTTATCTATAGGTAGATAAAGAATGAAAAAAAAGGATACGGTGTTCAAAAATATTGTAGTATAGAATTAACTGGATAACTACCACACAGCAATTTAAAATCTATTGCTTTTTCAAATAGTATTTGTTGAGATATTATGTACATTTGTCTGGGAAAAAAAAAATTTTTACTTGAGAGATACATCCCTTATAAATGTAAAAATATGTGTCACAGACATGCACATATATGAGACAGAAATGGTGAGCAGAATAAAATTGCCATAATCCAAGGGGAAACAGTTAGCAACCTGCTACAACACTTAGGCACACACAAGACTATGGGGCCAGATGGGATTCACCCAAGGGTACTGATGGAGCTGGCAGAAGTGCTCACCATGACACTTTCAATCATTTATCAGCAGTCCTGGCTAACTGGGGAGGTCCCAGTTGACTGGAGGTTAGCAAATGTGACACCCATCTACAAGAAGGGCTGGAAGGAGGATCCAGGGAACTACAGGCCTGTCAGTCTGGCCTCAGTCCCAAGAAAGTTTATGGAGCAGATCACCTTGTGTGCCATCACATGGAACTTACAGGACAACCAGGTGATCAGGCTCAGTCAGCATGGGTTTATGAAAGGCAGGTCCTGCTTGACAAACCTGATATCCCTTTATGATAGGGTGACTCACTTAGTGGATAAGTGAAAGGCTGTGGATCTTGTCTACCTAGACTTTAGTAAAGCCTTTGATGTGGTTTCCCACAGCATTCTTCTGGAGAAACTGGCTGCTCATAGCTTGGACAGGTGTACTCTTCACTAGGTAGAAAACTGGCTGGATGTCATGGTCTTGATGAGTAACCCTGGTCACACTCCTATTTCAGTGAGATATCTACAGAAAGAGATGCTTCAAATGCACAGATTTCAAGAGGTCAGACTGGAGAGGTTGGAGTGCACACCTGGAGGAGGGGCACACCTGCATACTGTATTACAGGGCCAAAAACTCCTGTTGAATGCAGAAGTCCTGATCTCAATGGCGGCCTCCACATCTAGCCTTTCCCATCTACCACCTCCTCTTAGTAAGCCCACATGTGGCTAGCCCATCTCTACAGAAAACAAGTTTCAGGGCTGAATGTAGCAGTAGTACAACAACATATGTCACTGTTCCACAGAGTAAAATAGCAATGAGGTTCTAAGTCATTTACCCTTTCTAAATCCCTGCAAACTTCCTGGGAAAACTTCCATTTTTTAATCCCAAACACTGCAGATACACAGACTTCTTAAGACCTTTATATTGACATTTAGCATTGCACTAGACAACTTAGAGAGAGTAAGCATGGAAATATTAATTGGCATCTCCACTTGCAGAGATTCTCATCTTTCTATACACTCTGTGAGAGTGTCAGCAACATCTTTAGCAGACTAGGATAATATCAAGATGACACCTTGAATGTTATACGAATGACTGTTTACAAGGTGTGAACTGAATGCAGGAAATATGATGAAACAGCCCTTCATTAAAGCTCAACACATAACCATGTCTGTATTAAGGTTTTACCAAGACTGTTACAAAGCCTGCTGAAGTTGGCAGTCAACTTCAGTAAGGAAAAGTAAAGAACAAAATATATCTATAGCAGTGAGTTCAGGGATCATTTAATAGTTATTTTTCTGTTATACAAAACAAGATCTTCAGTAAATTAAAATACAACTTTATTTTTCATGTCAGTCAAAGCATCAAAACCATCACAGCCTGTGTTACAGAAAAGTTTAGGCACGACACTCCAAAGAGGGACTACAGCACCAACGCTGCCAGCAAAGAATAAAGTATAGTCTTTACCCTAAACGGTTTATAAATAGATAAGACAAACAAAGGGATAAGGGGCAACAGAAATTACATAAAAGACAGAAAGTTCATTAATGTTTTGCAGCAGACATATTAGTTCCTTTCTTTTTTATTTGTTTTTTCTTTGTTGACTGCTGATGTTGGAAGATGAGGAGAGGGACAAAGTGGGTGGTGGAAGCCATGAAAGAGGGATACGATAACAGGAAGGGATATATGGGTGGCAGCTAAAGTGAGGTTGAAGTGAAGTGTCTGTGAGGGAAAGTACAGAAGGGATTTGAAGCAAACAACCAAGATAAACTATAAATAAGAACAGACATATATGCAGCACTTTATATCTTCAAAGCACAGGAAAAGTATGTCTTATATAAAGTTAAGCTTTCCTTCCATTTCAACGTATTCAGTCTTAGAAAAGTGCTTATAACAGCAAAATATAAGTAAACCCTTGAGGCCAAAGGGAGTGAGAGAAGAGTCTCCAATTGTCAGGTTTTTGTACTGAAACAGTTCTGGTTTTGACCATCATGCAATACTTAAAAAATATGGAGCACCATGAATATCCACTCCAGTGAAAAAAAGTCAAACTCCTACCAGGTGTCACTTACGTGAGCAAAAAAATATCAGTACTGTTTCTGTGTTTCATTAAGTATGCAGCTACGATGAAATATGGTCAGTATGATTTAAATATTCTCATTAAATTTATGAGATTATGGAACAAAATTATACTAGGAACTGTTTCCGCATAGTTGTAATCCACTGTACGTAAATCCATGGTATGCCCACATCTTATGTGCAGGTCGATTTACCTCATCTCACAAAATATATAACAGAATCAGGAAGGATATAATGAAGGCAACAAGGATAATCTGAAAAAAGGAACAGCTTTCATATGAGGAAAACTTGACTATGCCATTTCAGCCTGGGGAAGAGGTGACTGAGAAGGGAGAAGGTAAAGTCCTATACAGTCGTGAGTGACATGGAGAAGGTGAATAGGAAACAGTTGTTTCACTGTCGCTTCCGTATAAGCAGTAAAGCGCACCAAATGAAACCAGAAGGTGACTTCCAAGGCAAAGAGAAGGATGTATTTCTTCACCGAGATCACAGTGAAGCTGAGGAACCACTCTGGGCTAGGACATGGTAGATGATGAAGATTCACTTAGCTTGAATTCAGGGGATGAAAATCTGAAAGTCACAACTTTCAGCATTGGATATCCATGAGACACAAATTGATGTATTCTGGGTAAGTATGCTGGGGTAGTCATGTACTGAGTCTGCATTCAGTACTGTTGACCAGTATTAGAGACAGAACTAAAGGAACCCAGTGTGACTTGGCCTGTCTGCTGCGGTTTATTAACAAAAAACCATGAGACTACGTAGAAAAATCAGCCATATGTTAATGATCATCTATTCAGGTGGGCATTTTGCAACAGTGACCTACCTAAAACCTATAAAAAACAGTTGGTTCCACATTTTTTCTTCGAAAATCTTAACTCCAGGATGTGAGGAATTCCCAAATACAAAAAAAAAAAAGAAGAGGAAGAAGAAATGTTCACAAAAGAAACACACACACTGACTTTGGAGGAAATGATCAGAAAGCTTTGGTAGACATAGAGGTAAAATTAAAGGGATGACCTGTGATTCTGAAATTTTTACCTTGAGAATAATCTTGACTATTATCCAGGACAATATATCAAAAAAGCAGTTTACAGCTGTAAGGAAATTGGGACAAAGTTATTAATTTTATTAAAAAAGTTATAAATTCCTTCATTACTGGCATTACTCATTTTTAAAATCATGCCTGTGGAATAGTTGTATCTGTTTTCTGCTGTGGCTGTTATTCACTAGACAATTTCAAAGTGTTTGTAAATCTGAGACTGTGTAACAGCGTGTGCTGAAGGTAACAGAAGTCTGAGTTGTCAGCATCCTCCCAGGGAGCTCTATGGAGGATGGCTATTATCAAGAAATTATAACAGGGAATGTGTGAAAAACAATTGTGCTAGAGACAACCAGGCTGGAAAGAAGCACTGGAGTTTACTCAGGCATTTAGAAACTTTAGTACAGTGAAGATCTATTTGCTTTTAATCAACACAGGAGACAAGAAATCACACATAACCAAATAACAGGAGCACAGTTTGACCTCTGTAAACTGAAATAGGATTGTTGGTGGCTAGGGTCAAATACAGTAGCCTGATGAAGGTGAGGATACTGGATCTCCATGGCCCCAGGTCCAACCCATAGTAAAGCTGGAAATGCATTCCTTGTAGGCACATGCACGTAAAGCAGACATGTACAACACATATATAAATACATGGCCAGGACACAGATCACAGACATACTTGCACTCATATGAACACAGGCAGTGCCAGCAGCCTCATCTTGCTCCCCTTCTGACTGACCAGGATGAAGGTCCACTAGTGAGAATAGATACACGTACTTAAGTACACAAATGTGCAAGGTGGATCCCTGAAGCAGCTGTGCTAACTCATTCTGCCCAGGAGCTGCCCCTGGATCCCAGTCTCCCTATTTTGCTGGTGCTAAGAGGCATAAGCCACTGAGTCCACATCCCCACACCAGTTGCTGGTACAGACTATCATGTACTCACATGCACACACACACACACACAGCTTCCCTGGTCCCCAACAGCCATCTCCTCCTGTGGTCTTGACCTTTAAGACACACACACACACCAGTGTCTCCCTGGCCACTTCACCTACTCACTGGCTAGTCCAGCTTGATCTTCACTAATGATCCTGCACTGAGAGACCCACACTCAATCCACTTGCTGGCAAAACAGAGGCCCGGCCTTGCAACCCATGGTTCCACTCCACCTACTGGAATTTGGTTTCACTAAGTCCAACCTTTCTAGTCCCTGCACTCATGCATATAGACCCTCCAACACACAGTCTGACTCCAGCTGCTGCACCCAGACCCCCATACACATATGTGCACACTGAATATACAGCCCTCATCCAGGAAAAGAGTTAGCAAGGGATTTAATAACAAGATAGGACAAACTGCACTGATCAGGCACAGGGAATGACCAGATAAGTATACCCACCAGCAACTGCTTATACAGACTGGCCCCTTTTAGTTTCTTACTCTTTGATTTTCCCACACTTGTTTCTTCCCAAATCATCTAAACCCATCCATTTCCCCATCTTTGGTTCATCTCCTAAACATCCCGTAGAAAATCCTGTATAACCCAAAATGCTCTTCCCCTGCATGCCATATGATGTCCCACGCCCCAGGCGGCAACCCCCTCAGTCCAAAAAGTGCTCTGACATTGCCTCATCCTGACGGGTTTCACACCAGGACACTGAGGCTGAGGCTCTCCTAGAACAGCTTTGGAAGGTACCTGGACAGTGTTTCACTTCCTTTGAGTCTTTAATTCAGGTTCCCACATGACTTGGTGCCTCTATGTTCCTCTAGGTTTGTGGAGATGGATCTCTGATGGGCTCCTGGGTCCTGGTATTGGGGTCCCCCACCTGCCATTGCTTCTCTGTTCTACTTTCTGGGCACACAGATGAGGTTTTATCACATAATCTAACATATATTGTTTACAATATATCCCATATCATACCTAATAAAAAGAATCCCAAATAAGTAATTACAAAATCATAAATGATGGAGCTGGAAAGGATCATAAGGAGTTAAGCAATCGATTTCCTGACTCAAAGATGTGGTATAACTGCACCATTACACAAAAAGGTTTTACTTTTATCAGGCCCAGCCAGCACGGGTTCATGAGGGGCAGATCCTGCTTGACAAACCTGA
>JAOXJM010000001.1:163363842-163375581 GCA_026413425.1 Tringa solitaria
GATCTTTAAGGTCCCTTCCAACCTAGAAGATTCTGTGATTCTGTGATTCTGTGACATGAAGGTAGGGAAGAAGAAGGGGGCGGGGTTTAAGGGTTTCTATGGTATTTTATTCTTGGAGGAAGATCTGTATGAAAAATAGTAGATACCATAAGACCTGTGATAAAGTCACTAAATTCAGAGATAGTGTACCTTGATGCTTATCCTACAGGAGTTAGACATTGGCTTTGAGATGTTTCATACTGCATGATATGACTATTGTAAGGATAATAGGAGAAAAATGAAATAAATAGCCTCCTCAAACAAAATCAACTTTCTCTTTTAGATTGATGAAGCTACAGGTAAAAGTTTAAATAGAATGTATCATATGGTCATTAGTGTTTTCAAATGAACTGTAAAGAATTTGTAATTATTTAAGAAGAAATAATTCAGAAGATTGGATGTTAACACAGAATTTAAAACTTTAATATATGAGTATTTGAAAATTCAAAGACTTCTTCAAATTCCTGCAGTAAATATATAGTCTACCACTTATCAAAATCCATAATCTATCATTGCAAAAACAATTCTTAAGGTTTTAAAATCAGTACCCCAATTGCTGTATCATTTTCAGAATTCTTATCACACACTGTAATACAGATCTTCATACTGTATTCCTCCTTGTAACAGTACTTAGTAAAAACATTCCTTCATTTTTAATATCTTCAACCACAAATGAAATAAGAAATACATGCATCTCCTTCCTCCTTGCTTATGTGCTATTCAGAAAATTGCTTCCAATCTTCATTCTACTGAAACTCACAGAAGCTAGTAATTAACACACCACATGTGTTCTGGCTGAATGCTATATAATACTTTCATTTTCATACAGCTCAATTCCTGTAGCAGAGAGCAATATCACACACCTGCATGCCTTCCAGGAAATATACCCCCCAAAATACTGCACAATAATAATTCTGATCACTTACATTTGTTTGCAAAACAGTACAAGATTACCAACAGCTTTTGCAAGGCAATGTCTGAGATACCGCACCTATTTTTCTCCTAAGTACACAGAAAATCTGTGTTATCACAAAGACACCATAATATATAATTATTTCCAGATATAAATTTCCTTTGAGAATGTCTATATGCCTGATAAATAAACTCTATTAGTATATGTGGGGAATCTGGAAGAAACACCAAGCTTTTCAAGAGACATTTCTACAACTATATTATATTTGTCTTCAGTTTAACCCAGAATTCTCTTATATTTTGATATTTTATACAGGTGCATATCCAGATGTTGTTCTTGTGGCATCCTAGAAATATTGGTCAGAAAAGAACCTTGAAGATCATCTAGTACAATCTTCTGTTTCAAGACGGCCTAATGCCAAAAGGGGATCAAAGTAGGTATGTGGGGTTTTTTCCTTAAGTAACAGAAATTAATTGTCGGTTTCAGTGGAAACATATCTTGACATTAAGTGTCTTCAAATATCACTATTCATATTTTATAATTTTCCTCAAGGTTTCAATTAGACAATTTTTGCTCCAGCGGTTCAGTGGATTTATTTTTAAAAAGTAAGGTATCATATGCTATTTTCAATTAATATATTTTTAAAAATTATTAGAGGATGTCATTTGTCATTTTCTTCTAAGTATAACTTTTTTGCATCTTCTCCTAAATTTTGCATCTTATATCTTTACAACTTACATCTTCTCCAAAGTCAACATATAAAGGGTCTGGCACGTTTATGACATTGATTGCTCTTTTTAAAAAAAATCCAGCAATGAAGTTTAGTGGGGGAAAATTTTTTAATCTAAGAAAGGAGGATTGTCCAAAAATGGACATTAATGCTCCACAGCTGAAGACAGTGTAATGAGAATATCTCTTTTAATAGCCAGAGGTTACACCCTGTTCTTCATTAGAATAGTTTTGTAGTACTTTTCCAGGCAATAGTAGAATTAATATGAAGCACATGTAACCAGGGGTTCCTTGAGAGGAGTAAATCCATAGAGAGCAATTGGTTCATGTCTGTGCAGTTCTGCTAATGTGCTTTTTTAAGACCACATATTGCATTAAAGTGAAGAGAACTAAAGTGAATTAGAATGTTTATTAAAGCCTCTATAATATTTATGAAATATTTAATATAATAGAACTTAATTCCCAGTTGAATCTCATTTCATTGCATTCGTTGTATCTACAAATTCAGTAGAGCGCTCTAACATATCTAAGCGCCACTATCCCAAATACAGCTTACACTTGGACTGATTTTAAGCATGATACAGATAGCAGTAGGACTAGATTCATGTTCTTAAAGCTGAAAATATACTTAAGAGTGAGGAATCTTTCATAGCACTACATTTATGAAAGGTCAGGAAAGTGTGGAAGAATCCAAACAACAAAGGAAAGCAGACTTTTAATTATTATCACAGTGCCAATATCTCTAATATATCATTTTGTGTTTGAACACAAGCATTAGTGTAATATGTAATATCTCACAACCTTGGATACTCCTAACAATCCCAAAAATGGAAAGGGAAGAATAAACTAGAATGGTTGTATGTATCAGAAATTCATTCTCTTTGTCTGCTTGTTAGATTAACATCAGTTTAACCTCAATTTTTCTCCTGTGTAGGGCGATACAAATGATTGCTTTTCATTATTAGAGCACATTTCCTTCACATCAGTTGCTACCCGTAACAAAAGAACATTCCCTTCTAGCACACAGATTAAATCATTTTAAGTTGCAGCATAAATAAATGCCTAGAACATGTCAGCTGAAAATCTTAGTTATTTCCTAAAGCTGCAGGTGCTAGAAGTGGTGTAATGAAGTAGAGACAGCTGCAGCCACAGGCTCCAGCCAACTGGAATGTGTCTTCAGAGTGACATTGAGTGTAACAAAACCTCACAATGTTTACTTCCAAGAATGTTATCGCTGCAGTTTTAAAAACAGCATAAATCAAGAGACATGCTCACAAAGTATAGCTGAAGTCACATTATCTTTATTATACCCCTATATATTTTCCTCATTACAACCTGAAATATGTTGACATAACCATTCATGCTCATCTATAATGTAACTAATAATTAGACTGCCAGAAACTAAAATGAGAGCAAAGGGTATTGGAAGGCTGGAATTAATCAAACAACTGACCCATTGAGTTATGACCAACTAGAGTCGTTGAAACTTTAAAACCATGGGTACAGGTAAGTCATAATAAGTCCGTATGAAACTAGCAGAGAATAATTGACGAATTGTCACCTACAAACCTTTTCTTCAAAAAAGTTGTGTATTGAACTCTGTTTTGTTTTAGGCCAGTGACACCTTTGTCAAGACTGCAACGCAGGAGAAGGAAGGTGAATTTAAAAGCTCAGCATTACAGATACAGAGTACTCAAGGTTCTGTTCTCTTTGCTAGAGATTTTGTGAGGGATTATTATTATTTATTTTTATTAGAACAAACGAAAGAGCTTGTGATATATATGGTTACTTTGGTAAATAACAATGGGCTACAAGACATCAATTATTTGAAAGATGACAAAACTTCACAGAGACTTGTCTTTAACATTATTTTCAGTTGCTTCATAATCGCTGTCCATTATGAAATAATTCTGCAGTCACAATTTTGGACTCAGGCCTCATGTGAAGACAGAGGACCTGATCCTGTGAGGTGCTGAGTTTTCACCTTAACACTGCTGGCCAAACTGAATGGTTACAACCACAAAGGGTTAATGCAGGACTTTTAAAAGCACTTAATACTCCCTTAGTATTTACCTAATTGTATTTATCAAGCAGCAAAATGTAATTTAGTCATTAGCTTTCTTTTTTCTTTTCTGCCAGATAAGTGATTCACAAATTGTTAAAATCCATTCAGGGACTTGTTTTTGCATCCAGCTGATGTTCCTAAACTCATCTTCACATCATTGCAACCCACAGAAGCAACCAATTTTATTCTACACATTTCCAGGTTAATGCTTAGGTCAGGAACAGGTAAGATAGTGTGTGCCCACTTCCTTACCAGCTGCCATAGACAATTTTGTAGATTTTATTCCTATAGGATATTCCATAGGAGGAATTTATGTTCCACAATCCTGGTGCTGCTGATACATTTGGAATTGTGACCTCAGTGTGTGATGCGGGGGAAGGGAAAGAAAGGGCTTAATAACTGGTGTGTGTCATTTCTAAAACAGAAGTGGAAATAGTGCAGAATCAAAACAAAACTCTTGAAACTTCAGTTCCAGGTTAGAATGTAGCACTGTGCAAACATCCCTGAATCCAAATGGAAATCTGCTGTGATTTTTCACCAGAACATATTTTTTTGAAATACTGCTTTTCAGCAAGGTTTGTGGACATATATGCATATTCAAAACTGAATTTCATTCATGACCAGAAAAAAAAATGAAAAGAAATGTGCAAACCACAAAAAGACTTTCTACCTCTTACTAATTCTCAGAGTTTAGGCACTGCCAGCAGTGACACTATATAAATCCTACAAGTAACTGACGAGTCTTGGTCAAACAACGGTGACTAAGAATAACAAACAGTTATATAAAGAGTTATAACTGTCATTTTGGCCAGATGGGAATTAGAAAGTTAAGATACAAAAGGAAGAGTTTACACTGATGGCCATCTCAGGCTTCACAGATGTCCCTTTTTAGCCATTCAGAACTTCAGAAGGCACCACCCGGAATTTCACGTAACTAGCAGGGATAAACAGAGTCACCTAGTTCCAACATACACTTTTGTGAGATAAAGGAAATTGTTGAGTAACCCTACCATAGGCTTTTCATTGCACAGCTAAACAGTTCCAGTCCCATAAATTAACAGAAGTGCATGGCTTGTCCCCTTCCCATATTTTGCAGAAGCTTTCAGTAACAAATAGTTGGGATTTTTTTAGATTATTTTCCATATTACAGTTCTCAACATATGGGCCCAGTATCACAATGCAATGGGAATTATTTAAAAAAAAAAAACAACAAAAAAACAACAAAACTGACCTGACTGACTTCAGAACTGCAGAGCTACTAAACATTATTAGGGTACAAACTGTTTCATATATCAGAAAGTGAAAAAAAAAAAAAAAGTCTGTATCTTCAACTATTCCAGTAAAGACATCCTTTCTCCTATTGTTTAAGGGCAAATTGAACACCTCAACAGAATAACATACACTGATCTCCTTCAGATTCAGCCTCATCTGTAGTCCTATTCTAAGATTCTTTTCCTATTGTCTCTTTTTCCCTCTGGAGTCCCTGTTGATGCAAAATCAAGGAAGGAGAAGAGGAATTTTTGATCTCTTTTTCAAAGTATTTTCACTTTGACTTCTAAGAAACAGCTAACTCTCTTGGTGCTTCTCTAGGTTATCCTGTGAAGAATAATTCTCTTACATCAAAGGGAAAAATGGGAATTTATATCAGTCACTGATCCAGCCCTGTATGTTTGAAACCTTCATGCGTTGATCATATACTTAATCATAACAAATCTATAAATGCTTTTTTAACAACAATAAATGATTAAGCAATAAGGACCACATTATGAGAATTTCCCTGGAGACTATTAAATGGCTGGAAGTAGTTGATGGCTTGATTTAGTTAAAAATGTACACTTTGGGGGGTTATTTTTCATTCTCAGTCTACAGGTATAATTTCACCAAGCTAAGCATCATGCAGTACATCTGGCATTATGAGAAAATTAACTCCCAGTGCATTAGCTAAGAGGGAATCAATCAAGTATTTGCTAAAATCTCAGGCCTCAGCAGTATGAGTAGCAAAAACCCTACAGACAGTAAGAATTTTCATCGTGTGTACTCAAACACACACCCACGCCTACACATAAACATGCAGTTAAGACCTAAATCAGGAAAACAATCTTTCTGTGTATATGCCTATCAGAGGATTGGAATGATGTCACTAGATTTGGTTGTTGCTTCCATGGAAGAACAGGAAATATATACTCCTTTGTGCATAGTACACTCTGGAATAATTACCACTCCAAATGCAGAAAGCTGACAGCTGATACTTATGGTAGGTGCAGTAGCAGAATTTTTCAGATGTTAACACTGAAATTTTTATTAAATCCTTGCACATTCAGATATTATATGTGGGACATTTACTAAGCAGCACTTGGTAAAGATTTGGGAGGTGTCAATTGTTTCGAATTTTTTGTTGTTTTGCTTTTTACTGAATATGAGAATGGAATCCTGCCAATTATATGGAAACAAATATATGGAAACATAAAAGTACTCACAAGCACACTATTTAAGCATAAATCTGCCTCATAAAGCCTACTGTGACAGACTACCAAGCCTACAGATGTCAGGGTCTCTAGGTCAAAAGACGGCACTGACTGCCCCATGCAGTGGGTCACAAGGCACCCAAAGCCAGGGAGACCTCTAAGGCCTGTCCCTGCCATTCCAAAGCCCCCTGCCAAGCCAACAGGCTGTTGATCCTACGGCTTGAAAAATAAGTTGAGACATTTCTTGCAGTGGACACATCCCAGGAAATCAGGGTTCCCTGCAGCTAAACAGTCATCAACCTGTCTCAGCTGGTCCGTGTGCCTTATTTTAATTGATGAGGGGATAAGACATAATTTCTGTATCGGGTTATCTGGGAAAGTAACATCTTATCCTATTTCCAGAATCCCATAGGCTTTTATTGTGCATATTAAGTAAACACATGAAAAATGGACAGAATGATGTCAACTGAGAATGTATCATTCTAGCAGTAAGTACACACATAGGCAGTATCAATCTTTCATCAGAATAATGAATTCTTCTATGGAGATGCTTGGACTTAGCAGATAATTTTGATCTGTATTTGTGAGTCATATTTGTAAACATACATGTAGAATACACTACACAATTTATCTTTTTAATCTGAGAAACACAAGTCTTCACATATCTGACTTCCATTTGAAATAGATTTTTATTCTTTCCAACCATGTCATTTCATAAACTTCTTGGCTAGTTTTATTTTGCTCTTCACTGAATTTCCATACGGAAACCCCCTTTTAGGAAACCAAAACTCAAAACAGTCCTGAAGGAAGCAATGTGGGTGAGCAATCTGCCCTTGAGCTACGCTCAGTTGTAACATTTCTGCTGCTTGGAAAAAGCTCATTTCCTCTTCTGATTGCCACTTTCTCCAGCTATTTTGTGTTATATTCTTAGGGCTGTTGTATGGTGGGTTCTGTTACATGCATTTGAATTGCTGTTAAATATTAAAAGGGTTTAAAAAAAAGTATGTTGTTAACAGCAGAAAAGCTGGTCAAATTTCTTTCTTTGTGTATATACATATTTGTATCAAGAGTTCTTCCTTTGAAGAGCACTGAAGTGTGTATGCATGACCACATGCATGTAACAACTGGAAGGATTTTCATCATTAATTACACCTCTAAACAATTCAGAGATGCCTGGAGGACAACAGGAATTAGATGAAATAGATGAAAAGAATAAAGAAAACAGCAGGGAGAAAGAACCTTTGTAATCCTCTCTCATTCATTTTCTATGTATTATAGCTCTAATTACTTCCCTGATGATAAAATGAAGACATGCAGGAGAAAAAAATATGCATAAAGTAGGAGAGGAGGGTCTTAAGGTATGTACAGACTTAGTCACAATCAGCATCTTTGTGGAGCAGGCTGAGCAGTCTTGTGTTAGCCTGCAGGAGCAGTGCTGGGTTCTCACGCTTCAACACAGGCTGGGGGACACAGCAGGGCAATGGCTATCCGTGGGCTGCTAAAGACTGCCTCATGTCTATGTTGCTACAGGATTAAGCCCCTCTGGAGTAGCTGGAGAGGTCCAAAACAGAGTCAGAATACAAGCTACTGAAAAAATAGCAGGATCCAGTTCTTAAATGTGTTCTCTCCCTTATTTCTGAGTAGAAAAGGTACACCATTGTGGCTCAGCCACAAAAGACGGATCTCTGAGCCAAGTATGAAATGAATAGTGGGCAAGATGAAAACAGTTCTTAGAAGAATGGGAAGACTTTCATCTGCATTGTGAACATACTGAGGAGTCACGCATATGACCTAGCTATTCAGAGACCATTTGAGTAGTGGAGGGCATCAAAGAACCTAAGTCAATGTATCAACACCCAAAGTCAAATTCAAAAGGAGGCATACACTGAGTGACAAGTGCTGCAGGGAAGACTCGCAGAGAAAGCAATTTTTTCTGAATTTAAAAAGGACAGTAAAGGAGAGTAGGTCTGAACATTGTAATAATGAGGTACACCACCCTCCAAAAATAAAATCACATTCCATAGGAATTTTGCAAACAAAAGCAACCATGAGCTATTTTAACACCTTTCAAAGTAATCCTTTTTGGAGAAAGTTTGACCATAACACCATTTTTTGGTGAGCTGCTTTTTTTTTTTTTGCAGGGGGGGCGGGGAAGGGAAGTTGGGGATGGGCTATGGCTAAAAGGGAAACTGCAGCCTGTCGAATGATAAATTAGCAAAAATTGTTTATGAGAGAATGCTACATAACTTTCAACCATCCTGACATTTCATACAACATTCACACTAATTGTGAAAACTTAGAAGAACTTCACGAAGCCTCAAGCTTTATTTATTTTTCTTCATTGTTCTTCAAAAACACAGTAGGCATGAGGGCAAAAGGTGATAACTTTATTTGGAATTGGGCATAGGAAAAGGGAGAGAGGGTTTTATTAGAAGGTAATATAATTTTGCAAAATAATAGCTTCAAAACCATTTTGTGCAAATTCAGCTTTCTACAGCTGCAATGCGAGCATTGTTAACAACGTTCCTCTAACCTGTCAGCTTATTGTATGCACTTAAAAATGATAAAAGAGGAAACCCCCATTCTAGTTTCCCTGTAGCTATCCTGTTTCCACCAGCTGTACTAGATTCTTCTTTCTAGTCCATCCTTAGCAATACTTACTTATAAGTTGCCCGTATATGATTTCTTTAGAATATTTTTGTGTTTAGGTGATTAACTTTCCTTCAGATAGTGGGACGCCACTGAACAAATGCTTCTCATTAGATTGCATTGTCCTTATTCTTTTTATTCTGTCACCATGAGGCAAAAAAAGCCTGTCTAGAACAGTTTCCTTCTGGGTTATGGAAAGTATTCTCAGTGGAGAATAACACTAGTATGTTTATCAGAATAGTATCTCAGTAAAATTTAAAGACATTAATTTTTGCCCCCCCTCCCCAACTTTCAGGAGAGTTAAATAAAGCATTACTGGTCCTTTCTGTTGCAAACATGGACTTTTCTCAACCTTCTCCTTACTTATTCACTGCTTTTGATTGAACCTTTACTTTGCTGGAAGTATTTGCTGGTTGCTTTCATGTTTGCACAAACTTCTACTGGGGAGGAGCAATCTTTTCTCTTTTCGTGAGTGGTTTTGTCCTGCTGTTTCACGTTGCAGCTGCTGTTTGCTGGTGGTCTCTGCTGCTTCTTCTCCCTCATTTGCTTCTGGTTTCTGGAGCTCTCCCAACAAAGTGGGGGAAAAATTAAATGTTTACTCTTCTTTAATTTTCTTTTTTTTTTTTTTGGGGTGGTGGTGGGGAAGTTATTTGGGGGAGATTTTTGGTTTTACTTATTTAGTTATTGTTCAGATGGGTACCTTACAGATGACTGAGAATGATCTTTAACACGTGTATCACATAGAGCATTCCAACATCTGGGGGTTTTTTGCAAGTATTTGCAATTAGATATAATCTAATGCACTCCAAAATCAAAAATAAATTATTATTAGGAAACACACTTTTATGAGCCATGGATTCAGGTAGAGTAAGGAAGTCAGACTCAAACGTGTATTAATTTGTGGTACAGTTTAGAGTTTGGCTTTGAGGCAAAATTAAGGTTAGTTTTCAAGCCTGTCTTCATACCCAACAGTGGCAAACACACATACAATTTCTGGAGAACAATCTGATGAAAACAGAATTTGGCTAGGTCCAAATTGGAGCTATAAAGAGGCCCCTCCTAATTTTGGATTTGACCTACAATCAAAGCTACAACGGTGGGGTTAGAACAGAGTGTTCACATCTGATCCTTTCTCCCTAAAATTGGAAAGATTTGGATATGAATTTCTGGGTTTGGCTCACCTGTATCCAGGAATTATAGTGAACCTTGCTGGTAGCAAGACAAGTGTCTCCTCAGGCCACTTCTATTCAAACAGAACATATCCAGTAAATTAAAACCACTAGGCAACAGGAAAAACTTCTAAGTGAAGAAATAATAGTCATAGAAAAATCCTATACCAGATCTTCAGCTGGAACTTCAGCATTTTGCCATCTGTGTCATCATTTACAGAAAATGACAGCAATTTTACCACCACCTGAGTCTATGGTAAAACTTTAATCAAATTACATTCTTAGACTGAAAGACCATTGATATTTTGTTTGATACCAAACAAATATAAATATTTATGTTCAAATTCTTTAGAGAAGAGTCTTTATCTCATGCTTTCTAAACTGCTTATCTATATAAAGGACTTTCAACTAGAGAGAAAAGAATTGTTTTACACATCTATATCCATCATAACTGTCCTGATATTTCAAGCAGTTAAGGGAAATCCAGTGGTGGAGTAGGACCTTCTTTAGTTGAGGTACTAAGTCCTGTTTCTGGTTCTGACAGAGATTTATGTACCTTGGAACCTATAGCAAAATGCTTAGTTTCTCTGTACGTGAAAGTTTGTATTTCATTCACCTTTATTTTATTTATCCCCTTTATTATTCCACTTAAGGATACATGTTTTCTAGGACAAGCAAATATTTTGAGTGAGCATTTCTCTGATGTAGCTGGAGTCTGGAATTGAATTTCTTCTTAAAGACAGGAGTTGCCTGTGGTTTAAAAATATTCAATGACTGAGGCTTGGAATAAGGGTGAAGTTTCTACGTATTAAAGGATTTGAGTTTTGGTCTAGAAGATACTGAGGAAATACCATATTCAATGGGATACTGAGGGTCCTCCCAAAACGTTTATGGAGTTGAATGGTCTCTATTGCATATTCCCCTCTGCACTGCCTTGTTGAAACCAGATCCATCCTCTCACTCTGGTCTCTCTGTTCACCACTGTTGAGCTTCCCAGTGGCAGCCAGTCTTCATTATCTTTCATGAGAATTACACCCACCCTCCAAGTGGGAACTATTCACCCAGTTCCCATTATTCTTCCATGTGCTTCTGAATTCAGATACCTCACCCAAACTACCTTTCCATCCCCATTGTCCAGGTTCTCCAATATGCTTGGAAAGGTGCAGTCTCCCTGCAAATCCTCATTTTATTTCAGTTTATTGCTTGTATTTATGCAGTTTTCCTTCATGGGTCTCACTTCTTGAAAAGACAAGCTCGCCTTTCCTCCAGTAACTCAGTCCTTCACCTCAGGTTCTTTCTGTCCTCTACTCTCCTCAGTATTGAATGGCTCTTGTCACAGGTGCATATGAAGAAAACAGATTTTTGCTCCACATAACATTAGCACAGGAAAACACGCTTTTCCTATCATTTCTGGTATTTGCTGCTGCATATGAACACTCAGGAAACTCGTGCTCATCTCCAGGGTGTGTGACAGGTATATTGAAAAGTATTAAAATCATGGAGTTACAATTAATTTAGCTCCAATTTAAGCACCTAAAAGTTAGTAAGATAATTCTCTGACATATTCACTATAAACTCCCATCTCAGTCTAAAACAGGTGATCATTTTGCCCAGTGGTAGATCCTTGTTACCAGTCACAAGGATACAGGAATGTTGCATAGAAAAGACCATAGATTTTTAAATAAATGTGCTTAATTAAAAAATGGGGGT
>JAOXJM010000001.1:163436502-163449087 GCA_026413425.1 Tringa solitaria
AAAAAAAAAAAAAAAAAAAAAAAAAGATAAATTGATGGCATTTCACATAGGTGAAAAAAACATCAGTTAGTGACCCACAATCTTATTTCTTTTTTTTAATATCATGCGCAGGTCATTATAATCTAGTACAGTTAGTACATCTTAAAAACAAAGTTCTTTGGAGATTAAAATAGGATTGTCCTTACTTACATAACTTGAGGTCCATTGTTCTCATTGGAAAAAAAGTGGTGCTTAAACAGGTTTATGTAATAAGATTACATTTCAACATTTTATGGTCCATCTTTACCACACACCATAAAGCACTTTCAGCCAGTCACATGGCTCAGAAGAAAAAAATGATGACTGAGAGAAATGGCAATGTAAAACAGCAGTGTAAAACAGCTATAACAGTACCAATTGCAAGGAAAGGGGAGAAAGACATCTGAAAATTCATACAGAAGGATGCAACAGAAGCCAAATGTGCATTGCAATACAGTAAGTGTTGAAAATTAAGGGAGTAGTCTATATGATGTACAGGTTACGGTATTGTGACTTTCAGATCTGTTGTTTAGTCTCTAACACTTTTGTTCATCTCTACATACAATATAGATATTGAGCAACCATAACGTCATGCTTTAGGGGCAACGTCAGAGATGGAGGGTGTCAAATAGTAGAGGTCACTGTGCCACAGTTTACAAAAGTATAAACAGGACAGCTTGTATACTAACCCACAAGCTACCACACTGTGAAGATGGGGAAGAACTGATGTCCAGCTAGAGAAGAAAGTTCATTTCACTCATTACATTATTTCATTTCATCCATCACATTGTGCTACTAGATGTGTCTATGAGCAAATGGAGATTTTGATAGGAGTGGAGGACAGCAAAATCTAAAATGAGATCATGCTTTATATTTTTAGGCAGCTTGGTAAATTTAGGAATGCCTAGGGAACTCAGAAGCAATATACTCTGTGACACCAGCTATGATACCAGATGTGAACACCATTCTCTGGTATTTGAGGTCTTACACCTCTGACCATAATCTGAATTGCGAACACTTCTCCACTGTTTTATGTGAAATATGCCAAGTTTTTTGACAGAAATGTATTCTTCTACCAGAGAAGTTTTCACTTTCATCTCTGTCAGATCATAATAGGCAACATTTGGAGGAGCATAGAGCAAAAAGCATGGGGTAGACGAAGAGGAAGGAGATATTAATGATCATAGAAGACATATAAGAGGGACAGATTTTCCCCTGTCATGCAGATTATGAGATATTTGAAAATTATTTATACTAAGAGAAAGCTGGAGGCCTGGGCATACATCTCATCTGTTATTGTGAAGAAATAAAGGAGTGGGAGAATAGTGATGACACAAGGTTGGTGAAACTTATCAGTACTGAAAGAGAAGTTATTGAATGGGATGAAAGGTTGAATCACGTCAGGAGCAAATTAACACCAATGAGGAAATCAGTCATTTCAGAGAGAATTGTGAAATGAAGTACCCTGAAGTATGTCATAAACACATATCATTTTTCAGAGGTGGGTTTTGGGTTTTTTTTCCAGCATACAAACAGCATGTACACATGTAGAAGATGAAGTCACAACTGGTCCAAGGTCTGATGTGGTCAATGAAATTTCCTTTCCAGGACAGTTTAATTCAACCAGTCCATATTATTTGTCCTCTAATTCTTTCCAGAATCCCATATATTTAAGATATGTTTATAATGAAATCTATCAAGTTCTTTCTGATTGCACAAGTTGCCGATTTCAGCAAAAGACTGAAATCTCACAATTTTTATATAAATAAAATACAGCCAAAGAAAGCTAAACAGGTTACAACTATAGTGGGGGGTGTTTCCAAATTGATGGATGATTTTCATCCTTTCCATCTTTGACAGCCCCACTATGCTGGGATGATTTGGTGGGATGATTTGACAACTTAAAGTAAGAAAACAACAATGGAAACACAACAATGAAAATGGAAGAGAAAGGTGAATAAATTATACCACATATCACCATTTTAATTTTTTCTTCTGTGTGTTTCTTGTTTTCAACTGTTTCTGTGTTCTAGGTAGCACTTGAGATCCTTTAGAAATATATTTTATGAATTCAGATTATTTCTGTTTTCCACCTGCTACTGCAGTCACTAAAAATCTAAATAATTTCAAGCTAGAGCTGTCTTGTTTGGTTTTGGTCTGTCTCCAATTTTAGTTACATATACAAACATAGAGATAATACTGCACTATTCTTCTCAAATTCATTTATATGTTATGAATAAGAGATCTTATCTTCTGAGGTAAACTTACTGTTGTGCCACATTACCATTAATAATTGCTTTCTGCCTTCTCAGTTTTTAGATGTCATCTGTTAGTTATTAATCCTTGTATGAAGCCTCTTAGGCCAAGGCCTTTGACTTCTTTTTGGTACTGAAGTATCTTCAAAAAAACTGATTTGGCCACTGTGGAATGTGGATGACTGATCGAATAAACCAAGTGTCTGATATTGCTAAGGTCTCATAGTAGTCTTTCATTTTCATGGTGGCAGGATTAGAATGCCTCCAAGCCAAGTGTTCCCAAAGGTAAAGAAAACTTCAAGGCTTTTGGAAAAAAATAGTTGTTCCCATGTACTTAGCTCATTTTATCCTATTATATACTGGTTTGTTATTAATAGATCATGTATATATACATATAAAAATTAAGATATATGTGCATATATATACATAAAATTTATTTTTATATATAAGTAAAAAGACATCTTTATTTTGCAGCTGTTCAAACTTTCCAACCTTAATAAGACTTTAAAGCATGGATTTTGGAATTTAATTTTAAATTCAGTGAAAATAAACTGAAAATTCAGAGCTCAGGTAGCTTTAAGTGTGTTTTAATTTTAGGAGCTACTTTAGAAAACTTGTGTGAGTTTAAAATGTTCCTGTGCTACACATTTAGTATTTTGTTAGGTTTTTAAAGCTTGCTTATGTTTTAATCTTTGCTTAGTAACATTTGTGAGATCTGTAGTTTAAATTCATACTTTAAATTAATCTATAAATACAAAATACGTAGTTCAACTAAGTCTGTAAATTTACTTCATAAAACTGGACTGAAAGAGATTATGCAGAGACATGTAGCTTCTCCACTTAGATATCTGTCTCACCTCAAAGGTGTTTTAGTACAGCTAATGTACTTGAGTTCTCAAAAAATTTCTCCCAAAGTTCCTCTCTTAATTGACGTTCTCAGAGAAAGAAACTCTTATAAACAATTTTATGTGATTCTCCAGCAAATTGTTAAAAAATAAGAAAGGATAGGTAGAAAATGTCAGTTTTCACAAAGGAAACAGATTACCAGTATATCCTCTAAGTATTTTTATGAAGTATTTACATTTCAGCACATTCATAGATGTTCTAGCAGAGAACATGAAGAGGCAACAAGTTTTGCTTTCAATAGTTGGAACAATTAAGTCCAGAGCTGTCTGAAAGAGCTACAAATGATCTCATATCAGAGAATAGTAGAATCGTAGATTAAATTCAACACTGAATTCACCTGGAGAAAGTGACTATAAACAGAAGTTAATTTGCTCTAAAATGGCCATTACTGCCTGAGAAAATGTTGGAGTCATTGCAGAGTTTTCCAAATACATCATCCAGCTCATCATCCAGAACTGGGCAAGTACAACAGAGAAGTATCAGGACAGAAACTGAGAGCAAGCAGAAGTCATCATTATTCTCCCATATGGCACATTCAGCTCCCACATACTACCTGAGGTTCTGGTTGCTTCACCTTAGAACAGATGCTCAGAAAGGCGAGAAGATAATCAGGGGCACTGAACAGCACACAGTTTAGATGTTAAGTAGAATACGACTCCTCAGTATGAAGGAGAGATGACTGGAAAATAAATTATTAGTCTATGTAGTGATTTACAACATTGGCAATTTAGAGGAGAGAAAGTTAGAACAGCTATTCACTATTTCTCACAGTTTAAAAAAAAAAAAAAAAGAAAAGAAAATAAAAGATGGGGTCGAGTTATTTACCAGCACTGAACAAAATATGAATGCAATTTTACACAATGAATAGTTAATCTGTGGGACTCCTTATCAAAAGATACTGTGGAGTCTAAAAGTAGTTTAAAAAAGAGTTTGATAATTCATGGAAGATAGATCCAGCAAAGACTGGTACACAATAGTCTGGATGTAACTCAGGATTAGGAAGTTTCTTAAAAATTGTTTTCCAGAAGGCAAATTGAAATTGACTTAATAGATGTTATTTTTTATATAATTTCCCTTTTCCCCTAGAAATGACAGGAAAAGCAACCTCGGACAGAACAAAGGCAGGTTTTCAGTCCCATCCAATATATCCCTCTTGTGAGCTTGTGATTTAGGTCTCCTCATTTCATCTAATCTCATCTAGTCTCTTGAGACTGCATTTTAAAATACAAGGGATATAATTAAGACAATGACAACTTTCACTTGTGAGTGTAAGAGTCCTTAAATTCTGCTAATTTCTCTTTAAATTCTGCAACTTCAGCTGGGGTGTAAGCATGTCATTACTATTCAGATCCTTCATGTAATTTTATATCTAGCTGTATTTTCCAGAGTATTTTAGGTACTCTCTGTCTTCAATTTTATTTATGTTAAACTGAAAGTCTGTCTTACACATCTGGAGAAATACAATGAAATTTGTGGCAATTTTTTCTTTTTTTTCCTGTTTTTTTTTTCTTTTTTCTTTTTTTAGGCAATGTATTATGGAATTTTAGTTTCATGGCTAAGTATTGATTTAAGTTACTGCAAAGAAACTACCAAAGCCTTGTTCACTGCTATTGCTCTGTGCTTCCTGCAAAACACACAAAGTTGCACTGGATAATATTGTTTCTTATTCAAAAGACTTGTATAGAGCTATTGTTCTCTTCAAAACAGCCTTCTTCCCTGGGGGAGATGCATTTCAAAAATGAGTAGAGTGATCCATTTGGACAATTATTGCTCATATGCAAAATCAGCAGAAATCAGAGATCTCTGATCAGCATGTAACTGAAGCTTCTGCATAGGTATCACTGTTATGCATTTGCTGCAGAAGAAGTAGAAGTGATTGTGGGCTGTATTAATAAAGGATTTTCTGTAAAGATGGAGAAGTATTAATTCCAAGGAACTGGAAGGACAAGGCATCACTGTGTGAAGTTTCATTCACCTGTCTAAAGGAAGACAATTTCAAACCAGAACAGGTTCAAAGAAGGGCAGACGGCATGATTAGGAAAGCCTATTGTCCAAGAAGACATAACAATAATACAGCTTGTTTGATCTAGTAGAACAAAAGTTGAGAAAAGATATGATTACTGTGTATAAATGCATTGGAGAATTGCAGCAAGTTCCTTGAGGCATGTGGTCTTTTCCTATCCTACAATATTCAAACTAGATACCCTCACTGAAATTTATGCCATAAATCTGTCTCCTCTAGAGGTCTTCATGCATCAAATAGGGCAAATGCAGCTTTGCACATTACTATGATAAAAATGACATCAAAACAGAAATTTAAAATTATGCAAGAATGGAATAGAACTAAATGCATAAAACTGTTAAAACAAAAGGGAACTGAAAATATAGGACAATAATACAAACAAAATTTGGCTGCAGGCAGTGGTTTGTGCAGGACAAGTTCAGGAAAACTAGAATCAATGACCAAGATCTAGATTATCTCAAACTGAGGTTAATAAATATTCCACAAAATTACATATATTTTTTTCCATCACTAAAATAAAGGGTAGCACATGCAGAAACCTATTTTCAAGTGAGTTTCAATGAAAGAGAATGATGTCTTAATTTCTACTTCTCCAGCCTGTCTTTTTTTCTGAAAATGTCTGTCAGGCAACACCAACCGTGAATGACTGAGTTGACTATGTTTGCTATCCTTTTCCTAATAAATAAATCAATCACTTTTCCATTCAATTATGTGCACTTTCTACAGAGAATTGATGTGTGTGCAAGCGTCCACTATGTTTATTCTCTGCCCACAATCTTCCATCAGGAAGCTTACAGGTGTGGCCCTGAATTTAGAGCCAACTAGATCATTGCACTTTTTATGATGAATTGAAGCAATCAGAATGATTTCTGCAACAGCTTGGTATGAAGAGTTAGAGACTCTACAAAAGGTTGAATGGAACCTTTTTTCAGTGAGTCAAATGCAAAAGGGAACACTCCACTTAGTGTAGTATGTTTGATACTTTGATACTAAACTAAATTTATTTCATTTCATCCCGTCCAAAGGAGGACAATTCCTAGCAAGTTGCTGCAAGTCTGTCACTCTAGGTTTTTTGAATATTTTTTTCAGAACTACTGTCTTCTATTCCATGAAGTTTTTCTGTTTTCAACAGTCTGCACTTTCTCTTACTTTCAATAAAGTTTAACATGCAATCTAATATAAATCAAAATGTCCATCACTTCCATGAGGCAGCATCAGAAAAATTGGATGTAACTATAGAATGTAATTAGATGTAACTATAGAATCAGAAAGAAAGGGTGGAAGAGAAGATGGAGGAGTAGGAACAAATAGGTGCATGGGAAGATGTGGAAATTGCTATGATCATCTCTGCCATAGATGGGGAGGAGATCAGGAACACAGCTAAGAA
Source organism: Tringa solitaria (assembly GCA_026413425.1). NCBI lineage: Eukaryota > Metazoa > Chordata > Aves > Charadriiformes > Scolopacidae > Tringa > Tringa solitaria. The sequence goes on from JAOXJM010000001.1 coordinate 163,443,092, forward strand.
AGCACATGAGAAGATACAGATTTTGACCCTGCTATAATGGAGGCAACTGAGGCTTTCTGATGCCAAAGTTCATCGTTCTTTGCTTTCCTTTTCTTTTGACAAGGGCTATCTCATACTTCATGCATCATGTCTTACACAGCACTGATAAAGTATTATGTAGCTGCATCCTGAAATAAAGTCTAAGTGTGCTAAATTCATGCTTTGCTACACAAATTAGTATTGAAAAATGTGAAAAGAGCTACAATTCTCAGCAATCAGATAATACTAAGCATGAAGAATGGGAGAATTTATATCTCTTTAGTATCTGCATCCATCCCCTTGAGTCAGATACTTAAAAAAGGTGTCTCTTCACCCAAGTCTCCTTTGTAACTCAGGGAAAGAGATAGACACATTGTGACTGGGCCAACCTAAAATGAAAGCAGGTCACTGTGTGCCCTGTATTCAGCTCATCTGAAGGCTGAAGAAACCAGCATAGAACTGAGCAGTGTTCCAAAAATCAATAAAATGTAGTCTTCCTAAAAACAACATGAGAAATATAAGGATTTATAAACATGGGTTGCAAATTCATCTTCATATACAGATATAAATAAATATAAACTGACTTATTTCCATTAGTAGAAGTTGGTTAAATAAAATATGTAGAGACCAGTTTAAGTCACCATGTTCAAGTATACTGATGTTTTATGAGAAAAAGATTGGACTGGAAGCATATTCAGGTACAACCTTCACTTTAAAAGGCCAGTTATGCAACCACATATTATAGAGCTGATCATCACCATGGATGTACTTGCTCTTAAGCTGTAAGTCTGTAAGCAGCAAAAATCCCATGGGCGTGATTAGAAATATTATATGAAAGATTTTAACAATTTGAGATTTTGTGACTTTATAAGTGTTCTTCACAATGAAAGCAAGACAAAAAGCATGGCAAAATCATTTCTACATGGAAAGCAGTGAGAAATTGCATAAATCTTTCTGTCCCTTAAGAGTACTTTGTTTGAATTTTAAAAATCACTTAGGCCTTCTGGCCTATGTAGACGCTGATAGATTTTGTATTTCTTGACACTTTAATAAAATATCATGCAGTATAAATGCCTTTTTATGTATATTATTTATTGATTTAGGTACATTTTCTTCCTTTGAATCCTTACTAAACAGAGCTGTTGTTTTCTGAATTGATTTTGCTGTCTCAGCCACATTGAGGCATAGACGCTTTTTTGGCTTCCATCTGAATGAACAATTTCCTAGTTAGACACACTGGATTTGGAGTTGGGTCAATAAAAGCTTTACTGTGTCCTTTCTCTTTCCTCACACAGCTCACAAAAGAGAACTAAATTCCATTCATCCTTTCACTGGCCACTGTGGAATCTTTAGCAATGCAATTCTGGCTGGGATGAGGAAACATGGCAAGAAATTGGAAGAAACACAAATAAGAATTCTTTATTTCCCATGCTCACTGCCCTGAAGATCTGTTGCCACTGGGGATGCATGTGAATTTCCTGCACTTTAACTATTTGTCTCTGCTATTGAATTGCTTTAGAAGTATAACACGTTCAATATCAAAAGACGATTTAGCTTAATCCTGCTGAATCTGATGTGGTTAACTGTATGTTTTTTTAGAAAAAGACCATTTTGAGTGGTTCTTGGCAGTATGAGCATAAAGGATCATTCAACAGCTTTCATGTAAAAAGTACTTTTAAACTTTTGAATAACATAAACTTAACCATGGTTTAATAAAGTGTTTTTACTCTAATCTTTGTGGACCAATGGAAATGTATTTTGCTATTGCTTTTTGGTTGTTTCTTAATGTTACGTTATGCTTTTATAAATAGCTCCATTCACAGTAAAAACTATTAAAAAACACAATATCATCAATTTAAAACTTAGGCATTTCCAAAATAATTTCTGATGTCTTTGATTTCAAGCTTCTCCACCAGCTTGTAATATATATATAAATATATATATATATATCAGCTGTGCCATCCCACTCTTTCAGACATTTTCTTTCCTTCATTTCTATGTTGATGCCCCATGTATCTAAACAGGAGACATGAAAAAAACAGTTCCTAGCATAAAGGAGTTTTCTATGAGATTAAACATAATAATAATTTCACTTTTAGGGTTCATGTGCACGTGTGAGATGCAAATGCATAAGAGCATGCATATAAAATCCTTTTAGGCATAAATCCAGGACTTATCTAAGGCCAGATTGTTGTGGTCATTTGTGACACAGTAAAGTAGTCCAGTGATACTACCGGTAGGAAAAAGCATGCCCAAAACCCAGCAACCTTTCCCAAGTCCTGACAGTACATCAAGAAAGCAAGGCTTTCTGTACACAGTTATGCTAGAGAACAGCAGCACTCATAGTGCACTTGGAGTATTCTGACCTACCTGTCCTTAATGATTAACTAACTACTTACAGCAGATTTGAGTAGAGACAGTCATGCTCTATGCCCACAAGAAGATCTGTAACTTAATTCCACTGGGAGAAGCAGTATGAATATGAAGTACTGCAAAATAGTCAAAGAATTTCAGCTTTAAAACGAACATATACAAAGCCATCTCAGGTGCCATTCGTAGAAATACAAAGTAACAACAACAAAAAATAATGGAATTCAAGAATAATTTTTAAATTGTGTCCCCATAAATATAAATCATATGCTTTGAAATCTGCTAAAGTACTCCATAAGTAAATTTTCCTATAGTTCATTCACTGAAAAAATTTATCAATTTGCAACCTCCTAACATACATCTCTAATCCCCTGATTAGGAAAGACGCAAACAACAGGGGTCACTTAAAGCTGACACTTTGAGCTTTTTCTTTCAGCACCTTTGTTCTGAACTTGCTTTCAGTGGGATTTTCAACCCATTAGAGAAATCACCAAATGATGTTGCCTTACAACAGTTCTGCTGAGTGAAGGCTATTTAATATATAGCTTGCTAAACTAGATACAGAGTCTCAGTTTTTATTTCCTCTTATTTTTCACCTTTTTACGACCAAATAAACACTTTGAATAAGAATAGGACTTTGAGATGCTACTACATGGCTATGTTCTGCTCCAGAGCATAAATTCTTGGTTTACTTAGAATTTTTGCAGCACTTGATGTAATTAGGAGACAGAGGACAATTCTGGATTTGAAAGGAGGAGGCAGAAGGAGGGAGGAATAGAAAACACTGTTGTTTTGGAGCTTACAGTGAATTGTTTATTTGACTTTCATGCCATCATGCTCAGTAACTTTGCCTTCCATTCACATAGCCTTAATTTTCTCTGTGTAACTAACAAAAATATTAATTTACTCTATTTTTTTTTTTTGGCTAGAGGAGGAGGAAAATCAATATTTCAACTCTTACATAAGCAAATTGCTGGAAAGTGGAGGATTAAGAACATTTAAAATGTGAGAACACATATTACCTGGATTCTAGTTCAATTGGTTTTAAATTTTATACCTATCACAGAAGAAACCAGTCCATGTGGGTTACTGGAAGAAAAAGGGTTTGAAAGGTTACCTCCATTATAAGAAAAGAGGTGAACAGGAAGATCACCAGGACCTGCAAGACAGGGGAATTTTGTGTACCTTTTTTTGGCTTTCTATGACTTGGAAAGTAGCTTTTTCAAAAGCAGAGATGAGAACAATTACACCGATGGCACAAAGGAAAAGAACATGTACAAATAAGTTCTCTGAGAAGTTCTCCAGCCAAACACCTCATTAAGGATTTATTAGGGCATTGAATGACCTTAAAAAGGGCTGGTGGGGGGTTGAGGGAGTCGTGACAAAATAGAGTAGGGACACTTCAGAAAGGTACTAAGAAGTTCTAGAAGGAAGTTTCTTAAATGTTTTTTTCAAACAGCCAGGATTGGGTTTGAATATAGATGAAGTTCTCACTAATACAATCAGAGATATACATAGTTTCAAAATTAATACATTGTTAGCATCCCATATGTTGACTGAAGACCATATTCCAACAAAAATAGTGCGATGCAAATATCCCTTACACAACATGACCTTGAAAAACAATGATATCTTAGAAGGAATGACCAGGATGTAGTGAGAATCTAATACAGCTGTAAAAAGATCATCCTGAATGAAATGATGATGAGCAGTTTATGTTAAAGTTATGGTACAAAGAGAAATGAAAGCAAATATATTATTAAGAATTTCTATTTGAATAATACAGTTCTTGAAAAATGAAGGGATTCAGTGAAACTTGGGTGGATTTGCAAAGTTTAAAAGCCTGTCTGAAAAAGAAACTTGGAACTACTTTAAATCACAGATGCAAAACCAATACATGTACTACAAGTAAAAGAAAAATGATTGAGAGGAAAAGACCCAATACCTAACTAAATAACTAATCGCCTCATGCTGAGAATCATGTAGTACTTAATCAAGGAGTGAATAAACTCTTGTGTGTGATGTTTCACTGCAGCTGTTGAGATGTGGGTAAATGCTATATTGCTCAGATTAGAAATCCATTTACCCATTTCTGACCTCAGTCACATGAATGTTAAAAAGAATTTTCAATGGTAAGTTGGGAGTCTATGAGGAGCAGCAAGAACAGATTGACTGAATAGAAAGCTATGTCTTGAAGGTCAGAATATGTAGGAGAAAAGTGAGACTTGCCAACTCTCAAGCTGAGCTGGACCTTGCTAAGGAAATTAAAACAAATAATAAAAATTTTTAGCCACAAAAATAAAATGAAATAAAATAAAATAAAAAATAATAATAAAAAAAAAAAACAAAGAAAGTCGAAGTGGTGTGGTCGTTCAGCAAGTGTGGGGACAAAGATTAAAGTTAATTTAGATATGGCCAAAAAAAACCTTTGACACAGTTTTCAGTAAGTACAATGAGGTAGTACATAGAGGCGAAGTCAAGGGGCTAATGGGAATAAGAGTACGAAAATGGAAATTCCCATAACTGAGTAGGAAACAACACTGAAAGAGCTAAATTCACTGAGGTCAGTGAGCAAATAATCTCCAGAATTCTGGCTCACATAATTACAAGTCCAGAAGTAAGGTTCTTTTATGCATTTACCAAGTCAGAGCTCTATGCTAAAGAATAGTACACTTAGCAGATTTTCAAGATGGACATTTCAGTGCCTGAAGTGTAAAGACATGAGTTCAAGAACTTCAGGAACTGAAAAATATTCAGCACAAGGTACTGAAAAGTGGAAGTCGGTGGAAATCAGAGTACATCATATGGCATCTTACCTGAAGGACTGAAAAAAAGACAGAAATATTATGAGAAACTGTCAAAACCCGAGCAAACTCTTCTCATGCAGGAACCTTCAGTCTGAAAACTCTAGTCCAGTTAGAGATGGTTTGTTAGAATATACATAAACACACACAACAAAATAGTCTAGGGCACCTACAGTTATCCAGTCAACATAAGTCTGAAATTCTTAAGCAAAGGCTATTACTTCTGCAAATTTCTAGTTGTGCTTGGGACACTCAGTGGATTACATGTGGTGAGAAGACACATCTTCATTAAGTGCAATGTGGTGAACCAGCTGAATAGTGATGGTTCAGCGGAGATCAGGTGGATTAATAGTGGCTCTCTGATGCCAGTATTGCTCTTTCATTGGCAGAGAAAAGGACAGATGACAATAGTAAAAATCACTGTTGAACTACAGTAATTACAGAACACCTGTAGAGATGTACCTATCAGTACACATGCATATTTCTCCATGCCTATCTCTAATGTAAAATAATAAAATTTTGCATGAGCAACAGGTATTTAACTTTAGGAGTAAATCAAGTTGCACTGCAATTGAAGTGGGACATTTGTGCACATCTCTTTTTCTATGCACAGCTATAAATTTTTAGACTATTGTTACTGGCTCATGTGACTAAAATTTCAGTGAAATTTGGGCTAAGTCATTTAATCTACCTTGCGGAGATGTTACAGATCATCCTGAGTGCCATTATGCAACGCAATGAAGGATGCACAGGTGATCAGGCCCAGCCAGCACGGGTTCATGAGGGGCAGGTCCTGCTTGACAA
>JAOXJM010000001.1:163466923-163478826 GCA_026413425.1 Tringa solitaria
CTTTGTGAGACTGGTCATTTTTTGTGATAGTTTAAACTAAGAATCTCAGTAGTTAATTGCACATTCAATTGGATCACCTAGCCTCTCATCTTTACACAAGCACAAACTCTGACTTTCAGTGGACTTGGAACAGAGGGTGAATGTGATCCGTTTCCTTTGTGGAGGAGGGAGAAGATTCATGCTGGCTTCATCAGTTGATTTGTCTATGTTAAATTAATTGGATGTTAATCTATAATGTTGAACTTTTTCCTTTTATTGCAATGCGTATCTGGGAGTTTTCATTTTTTCGTTAGTAAGGAAACAGAATTTTTATGCATTTTTGTGTAAAAAGTAGATTCTACATCATTAAAAAAATCTAACAATTTTGGTGAAGAAATTCTTTTAAAGCTGACATTATTAAATAGTCTTGGTGGACAGACACCACTGAAAAAACAGTTAACATCTGAATGATGAGAGGGTCCATTTTAACAAGTACTACATGTAATTTAAAATTTAAAAAATACAGTATTTGGCTCTGCGTCAGTGGGGCTGGCAGAATCATTTTGTAAGTTTCTACCCTCCCGATGAGAGCACATTGATTTATTCTATCATAAATCAAGACTCCTGCTGGGCTATGAATGAAGGATTTGTAAGGTTTTGGTCTTTAAAAGTGGTTGGGAGTGTAAAGAAGAGAACACGCGAGTTTGCAGTAAGGGAGGTAGAGAATCATGCTGGCCAATAAACACATAGAGCAAAACTAACAACCAGCATAAGAGGGCATAACCAAGTAAAATCCCATTCATTTATGCCAGCATTTCATCTTACCCTTCAACAGGGAAATGAAGGGAAAAGCCTGGATCATGTACCTCAGTCACACAATATCACAGACAACAGTATCATAGGTCTCTCATATGTATTTATCAAGACCTATCCAACACATCTATGTGCGGAAGTCTTGACCTTGAAATTGTAGAACCTTTGATCCATGAACTGCTGTTTATAGGAATGTAGTACACTTGAGAGGGGACTCAACAAAATTTGAAAATGAGAGAATGTTATATTACAAAGTATGAGCAATATATTACAATGAAAATATGAACAATACCTTTAAAATTAGTATTTTTTTGCCCATATTATGAAAGGGAAGCATTAACCTTTTCAAAAGCATATTGGTTAACCTTTACTCTCATCTATCACTCCACAGCACTTAATAATTAACATCCACTTCATAATTATACATCATTTTTTGGTCCTTAGATCCTAGATAGACCCTAATAGACAACATAGATTGAAATCCTCTACTACACAAAGAGACCATCAGACATAGATTAGGTAATTTCCATCACATAGAATTTGCAATTGGACTAAGAATTTTTGGGTCACAACAACTCCATGCAATGCTACAGGCCTGGGGAAGAATGCCTGGCAAGCTGCCAACAGTAGAAGGCCAACAGTATCCTGGCCTGTGTCAGGAATAGTGTGGCCAGCAGGACTAGGGAAGTGATCTTCCCCCAGGCACTGGTAAGCTTCCCCCTTGAATACTGTGGTCAGTTTTGGGCCCCTCACTACAAGAAAGACATTGAGGTGCTGGAGCATGTTCAAATAAGGGCAACAAAGCTGGTGAGGGATCTAGAGCACAGTCTTATGAAGAAAAGCTGAGGGAACTGGGGTTGTTTAGGTTGGAGAAAAAGAGGCTGCGGGGAGACCTTATCGCTGTCTACAACTCCCTGAAAGGAGGTTGTAAAGAGTTAGACGTCCGTCTCTTCTCCCAAGCAAGAAGTGATAGGTTGAGAGGAAATGGCCTCAAGTTGCACTAGAGGAGTTTTAGACTGGCTAGAAGGAAAAAATTTCTTCACCAAAAGGGTTACCAAGCATTGGGACAAGCTGCCAGGGGAAGTGGTTGAATCACCATCCCTGGAGGTATTTAAAATGTGTAGAAGTAGTGCTGAGGGACAGGGTTTAGTGGTGAACTAAGCAGTGTTAGGGTTACAGTTTGACTCGATAATCTTAAAGCTCTTTTCCAAACTTAACAATTCTATGATTCTTTGACAAAGATCTTATGAAAGCATGTCAATTACCACCTAATTTTCATTGGGACAGACTTCCCAGATCTACATGGAGCTGACAATAACCAGACAGAGAAATTCAGAATTTTTTTTTAAATTTGTGAGAATGCTGACTCAAGTTGCTATTTTGTCATTCTCTTACATTTTAGGTGATTGCCTTAACTACCTCACTGTTGTTCGCTATTCACCTATTGACAAGTGATGAGGTTTACACCAAGGCACAAATATGCTGTGTTGTGTCTATGAAGCTAGTCTCCTAATTGTTTAGAGTGAAAGACCTAGTGGGACACCCTTGATGCTCTCTCTACTGATATTTTGATCATGACCCAGCCACTACTTGTAGCTGTTCAGCATTAAATAAATAAAATATTTACAGGAGTTGGAATCCCTCTTCAAAATCAAAGGTTTGCACAATATTGAAACATGACACTGAGTGATCCTAATTTTTGCAAACAGACCCTATTCCATGAGGTGATATCATTCATTATCATGTTATTGTAATTATGCTTTGACAAATGACAATTATCTTCATTCAGACGGTGATAAGGAGATATGGATTCAACCTTATAATGCAATCTGTAGTAAAAGTTAATTGAACCACTTTTAGGATCAGCTACCATCAATAAACTGTTTCAACTTGTACAGTTTAATATTCTCATCTTCAATTATATTTTAATGGGCTTCCAAAGACAGCTCATTTATAATTGTATGTTTAACATTAATTTTTATATAGCTGTGTATATTTCTGTCTATTTTTTGTCCCATTTTCAGTCAGTTTCAGCTATTGGGATTCTGCTTGTGATACATGACAAGGACAATTACAAAGGGCCAATAGACAGGTAGTTCCTCTAAATGCACTTTTCAGGTTAGATTCTGCATTTGCCATGCTGGTGGGCAATTTTGGAATAGAATTCAGGACCAAAGTAAAATTTTAGACCCTGTTAAAGTTTACTTTGAGAGATTCAAGCATTATGAAATGCAAACTGAAAAACTCTGTGCTTTTGATAAAGGAGCTGTATGAAATCAATGAAGAGGGAATGTGAAACCCAGAACTTTGTCCTAGATCATATGCACCTCTTAAACCTAGACAAATCACAGTTGCTAGTTGTACTCTGGAGAATACAACGCCCAAAATTAATTCCTGAATGTAACCATCTGAAAGCATTCTTTGAAAGAGCACTAGGACCTCATTCTTTTAATTAAAGATGCTAAGGATGTTAATGATCGTCATAAAAATAAGTGGTGAAGCCTCTTGCTCAAAAAGTGAGCTTTAATTTCTTCCTCTGGTTGAAGAATGTCAGTTCATGATTCCTCCTTTCCAAGTGCCTGCTCAAACCAGGAAAACTGACCAGAGATGTTTATCCACTAGAAAAGAAAGGAGAAAAGTGTGAGATTCTGTGAAAGTGAGGAGCAGCACTCTTTATCCACCTTGCTGGTGTCAGCCAAGGTACACAAAAGACAGCAGAGTTCATGAGGCCAGAAAAGCATTAGACAAGAAGAAACATGACTATAGCTCTGCAGTGCAGTAGCTAGAGCTCTGAATCAGGTCAGGAATTCTAGGTTCCCAGTGCCTGCTCATAAAACTTATTTTTACTTAATAGAAAATTTATAAAAAAGGTTATGGAGGAGGCACTAGCCTATCCTCTACCAGATGAGTGTTTCTCAAGTTTCTTTTACCTTACACTAGGCATTAGGTCAAAGGAAAAATGAAAAAGGATAAAAAAATGGAAACAGCCTGGCACAAGTGTGCCTTAAACAAACATCAGACATTATACCAAACATGTACTTCAGTTAGCCACGCTTTGGTAATTAGTACCATTTGAATCATTCTCACATATCTTAGACTTCGAAATTGAGCAGGTAGACATAGTACAGGATGGATGGGAGACCTAGGCCTTCTGGAGAGTAGCTGGAGCCCAGGCAGAATATCATAGGGCTGTTTAAATGACATTAAAAATGCACACGAAGTCAACTGAATCAAGCTCTGAGTCTCTAGATTTTGGAAATTTCTTTGCCTTCAATATGCTGCAATCCAAGAAAATGACAGGCATCCTGTTGGCTGCTTCCAGCTTTAAGATGGGAAACCTGATACGTGCACCATCTCTTCCTCTGAGACAGGTGATGAAGAGACTAGAGACAAAATTATATTGAAGAAGTGGGAATTGAGACAATCTGGTGAGCTTGGAGAGTTTACAGAGAGGGGGAGAAGATTCAGAGAAAGAAAACTGACCACTATTGCTCAGAATAACAAAATGCATGACGGGGAATTTTTTCTTGAGGGACATTCCATTATTCACTGTCTTTATATGCAAAAAATATCAGAAATACAAGCATTACCAACAAATCAGTGTTATAGGACTTAGAACACAATGTTTTCCTCTCTCTTCTACTTTCAAATTATGTACCACATTCAAATTCTTTGTCTACACATAGTTTTCAATTCTCCTTTTTGACTTTTCCAGGCTGTAAGTTTCCCTTCTCTCCTGAGTAGGAAGTACTCTTTAGTTGAGTGATCTTCTGTTTCCTGCTCCTCCTTTTATCTTTGCACAATCTTACTTTCAGTCTGCCTGCCCTACTTACAAGTTTCTCAGTCTTTTATACATCAAACAGCTTCCATTCCACGCTCAAATGCCTCTATTGTACACTCATTTGGTGCACAAAATACTTTTTCAGCAATAGACCACCAGGTACAATCAACTGTCCATTACCTGTGGGTAGTGCATCCATTTTGAAGGAAAAAACAAGCATGCTATGGCAGCAGAGTCTCCAAGGCTGGCTCCGTGCAGAACAGCACATGAACAAGGATGCATTGCTTCCAAGGTTAGCTCAGTACGTTTGCCTGGTTTTGGACACTGAGCAAAAAAGCCCTGCCAGACTTGAGCTGGCTTCCCACAGAGTCATTCTCTCTTGTCTGTAGCACACTCTCAAACACACACTGCACTACATGTGTCATCCAAGGTCTCTCATCCCCCCATCCTGGTACCCTGGAATATGAGTATGACAGTGTGGTATTTTGATCTTCTACTCATATTTACCCATATCTTATCTGTAAATAAAGGCATGCATAATATATGTGATGTATGTTTTTCTAAATTTGCATTGAGATGGAAACAGACCAAATAATTTTGGAGGTATTTTCCTTTGCAACAGACTGAATTCTGTAACTGAAAATGGGGGAAAGTATTAGATCTTAGAGAAAATTTACATTTTCCATGTGCAAAATCAAACAGCACATTTAAAATCAAATTTTTCTGGCAATTTTCATATTTTCCTATCAAGACATGAAGTCAACATTCTAATTGCAAAGATTGACTCACTCCCAAAATATGTTGCTATGTGCATATCTCTCAGGTATAGTTTAGCTGAGGAGTGTTCTTATGGAAATATTTTTGTCTTTGAAACATGCTGGCATGAAATATAACTGAGTTTTAGTTCTGAGATTAGGATCTGTTAATTCTTGAAGATCCCAAAAATCATCATGACAGATTTATAACACAGAAACTCTGAAGGAAATTTATCGAACACACTTAAACAGACTTTGAATTACCTGCTAGCTAATTAGAAATGGCTCCAAAGCTGGCCACTGTAAAAGAGTTCTCAGTAAATTGTTTTCAAACCCTAGGGCAGGTTGTAGTCATTATATTTCCTTTTCACTCTACACAAGATGGTCTTTGTTTAGTAGCCCGTTACACATATCCTTTCACGTTTCCCTAATGTTCTTATTTATTTGTTTGTTTATATATTTACTTATTTTAATTTTTAATGTGATGCCATTCCATTATTGGGCCATGTGGACAATTTTAGAAAGGCTGCTAGGTCTCTCTGTCACTGACCGCATCTAAAAAGTTGGCGTATCAGTTTCTTTGGAGAAAAACAAAAAAAAACGCTGAAGAAGAAAGAGAGAAGGAAATACAGGGAAAGAGAGAAAGAGACAAACGGAGAGGGCAGGGGGAGGGGGAAAGACTAAATGTAAGAAAGAGAAAGAAAAACAAAATCTACAATTCCATGGAACAGAAGACTGTATCAAAAAGGAAATAAATATCCAGAATATTAAAAATACAGCTGTACTTTATGACTGCTGACATTCCTGAAACTGTTTAGTAAGTCTACTTCTATTTAAATTTCAGCAAGTATTTAAGCATTTGCAAGACTACTTTGTGTGCAAAAGGAGTGTGCAAAGCACCCAGCAAGCTCTTTTGCTAAATAACCACTTTTTGGCATGCTAAAGAGGTGATCCACTGTGCACTGAACCCTCTCATCTGTAGTTGTCTTTCAGCAAGTTCCAGACATGAACGAGATGAGAATGTGACTGGATATGAACACAGAGCCCCCCTTTTTTTCCCAGTTAGCACCATACACCAAATCGGAATACAGTCTTGACTCTTTTGGTGAATTCCTTTCTCCCATGACAATTTTTCCTAATCTTTTTCACCTTCTGCCCTAAGCTTTCTTAGTAGTCTTCCCTTGGGCTCACGTGTTTTCACACCAGAATCACTGTCGGAGGGAGGCACGACTGTCCAGATCAAAACCACCCTCGAACCAAGAGCACCCAGAACTGCTTCATTCCGTGCTGCATCACTGAATTTTGGTCAAAGCGAAATTCAGCATTGTTCAGTCTTAAATTCAGGCACGAGACTCACTCCAGAGAGAACCGACACATCTTCATAACTGTTAGAAACAGATATTTTTTAACTTCTTCCAATAGTATTCAAAGCTGTTTAAGAATTAAAACATGTTTTCATTAAGTCTGTAAAATCATACCATTCGGATCAGCAATTGGCATTACTAATTCATATCAAACATGAACCTTGGAAGATAAATTCAATATAATAACAACCCTTAAAATCAAAATGTTTCTGCCTCTAATTACTGATATCTCATTGATATATTCTTTTTTCCCACAAGTTTTTCAGTGAATTCCAAGAACATTTGAAGCTATGTTGCATCTCATTAAAAAAAGCCCTAATCATCACTGAGAGAAATTTAAAGCACAGCTAATCATCGGGGAGCAGAGAGGAAATATGTGTGTCTTGCAACCACAACTATGAAAAAAGTTTGCAAATCTGTGACATCATAAGCTACTAATTATTTCCACACTTAGGAAAATATTAGAATTTATTAGGGTCTTTTCAAGATATGGAAAATATTCCACAAGTGAGGCAACTGTAATTCTGGAGAGGTGGAGTCAAAAATGAATTATTAAGGTCATTTCTTCAAGAATTAATATAAATATTTTCCACATTTCACTACACCAGCTACAGTATATGTATGAATATACATCTTAAATGCTGGCATTCATGGGGTCTGTGCATACGTAATAGCTATCCTATCTATTTTAGGAATTTTGAAGGCACGTGTTGCTTTGGCATCTAATTACCTTTCATATTTATGTAAGTTTAAGGACTAAAAGAAACTTAGTATATGTCTTCCATGTTTGCTAGTGCAGTATTTAAACTGAAAACTGTATGCAGAAGCTTTGGTAACTACCGTGACAAATCGATGTTGGTATATTCTGAATGTTTACACTATTAAAGATAAATGCCATAGGAGAAGTGGGTGGGCCTGGAGCATTCCACAGTGTTCTTATGTTCGCATTAAGAATCAAGATAATTAATGTTTTACGAGGCTTGACCTTGACCCTAGGGTTTTATAGAACTAGACAAAACCACAATACCAGAATATTTTTTTTAGGACTTGTTCCTCTAAATAAAAGAATCAGTGGTAGTGCCAGAAAGACACACAGCTGCAGTGTCTTTACTGAGATTATTATTTCCTTTTTCATCCATAACTGTGTTGGTTGGCCCGGTTACAAGTCCCAGCCCATGCCATTGCTTCTTGCCATTTCCACAATGTCCTACCCTTCACCAATAGGCAGCCAAGATCAGTTTGGAGGCTTTTGGTCAGATGGCATTACACATTTAAATGAAATGGCAAATTGGAGAAGATGCAATAGCAGATGATAGGGATGAGGACAATGATAGTGTCTTTAGCCACACAGTTTGATCCCAAAGAAGACGTGAAAATATCTTAGTCTTCAGTGCTCTATCTGCTTTCAGTGACTAAGATTGTTTCCATTTAGACTTCTGCAGAACGGAGTACAGTGTTTATGCATAGCAGTCAGTACAAATAGGTTTTATTAAATAGAAAATAATGTTCAAATAGGACAGGACTGCCTCTTAAAATTGTGCTTCCTTGAAGAACTGTCATCCCAAAGACATGATAAAAGCATATTTAAACAGAGATAGGCACTTCTTTGGTAAAACAGGACTTGTTGCTATTATTCGTTTGTGTTCTCCACTCTGCAGAGCTCAAGTTAAATATCTGAATTCATTGTTCGTGACTATACAGATAAGTTAACTATGCCCAGGATTATCTGTTTGCACCCAGCCCAATTGGGAGAGAACTGGCTGTCTCCATACAACCCAACTCTAATCCTCCCACACAGGGAATCCACATCAAAGGTGCCTGCAGGGAATGGCCTCTATCTGTGCTAACTCCTGAGCTAACTGAAAACCAGGAACTGAGTGCTAACTCACAACCAGGAACTTTTCTGGGAGATCTTCATTCAGCTCAGGCCAAAATTGTGCCTGGTGACAGTACTAGCAATTGAAAGGTATACAAATTTTATTTCCTTTCCACTACCCGCAGAACACAAGCAGAATGGAGTTATTTCCCTGAAAGGCACAAGAACCAGAAAAAAAGTCCAGACTGCCTAAACTGAAGGTCAAGTGCATACCTCTAGTGCACTCCCCAGCTGGGGCACCCCAGTGAGGACTCTGTCCCTGCTGATGTGCCTGATGACTCTTTCCTCTGCACACAGCCATTTTCTTCCCTTAACAAGAAAGACATTACCGGGGGGCAGGGGAGATGAACAGCAAACAGAGGATTAGATTTAGGAAACTTGAAAACAAAGCAAAACAAAAGTCTTTGAATAAAGGAAGAAAGGCAGCAAAATTTGGCAAGGGGTGAAAATACAGAATGGATTTTTACTTCTTTCTCTTCCTCCTCTAAAAATCTAAAGCAGTCAGCCTTGTACAAACCACGAACCTGCACTAATAGCAGCTTTGTGGATTTTCCAGACAATCGGGCAGCAGAAAGTCACCTGATCCATCTGCGAGACCTGGTGAGAACCAGCAAATATAATAGGCTGCAAAACACCTGAAACTGCTGGCATCGCGAACACTTCCTGCCTAATTCTGTTGGACAACAGACACAAAGTCAGCCCTGTAATTACATCCCACCCTGATCTACATTTGCAGTCGTGTAATTAATACTTCCTCTGTAAAGCAATGGAATAATTTAGAGAGCAGGTTTTCAACCTTAGTCTGGGAAAACTGAGAGAGTGCAAGCTTTGCTTGGGCGTTTTAGCTACAGGGAAATGCTTTTCTGGTTCCATTTGCTCACAGAAACTGTAATTAGATGCTCAGAGCTCTCTTTGTGCTAGGGGAGAAGAAAATGATACTTCCTTCCTGTTTAAAAGCCACAAGCGAGAGTGGGTGAGGGGAGCTTTTACTTATTCAGGGGACTTTATGAGAGTGATAAATGTAGATGGCCCTGCAGACTCAGCCAGCTGAGAAAGTGTTGTGTTGTCCCACACAGGGAAACATTTAGCTTATTGTTGTGGAGTTAAAATGCTTCTTCTCATAAATCATTGTGGTTTTACAGTAGGCACAACAAAATCCCATCTAGATCCTATATAGAAAACAAATACTTTTCTGTTTTTTATCATGCTAACCCCACCATTAACTTTCACATGATTGATTTTTTATCTGCTCCAGATTTCCATCTTTCAGTACATTATGTACAGAAGGGAAAAAAATATATGATGGTGAGGCTTCTAGGATGCTTCAAAAAGAAAAACTAAACAGAAAGACATCTGGAAGTCAGCAGTTCTGAAACTGAAGGGCAAGGTAAGGGTCCTCAGGATTATAATTTTGGGTTTAGGTATTGAAATTCCACATCACTCCTACTTTAGATGGAGAGTATCAGGCCCGAGAACATGTCCTGGCAAATAATGACTACAGATAGTCTCATTGCTGTATTTGCACTATAGTGAAGTAGTGGTCACTTTTGCACATGGATTACCTGCTCAAGCACTCATGGATCAATAAGCATGCAGCTGTGTTTTAACCCTACTAATACCTACAAAGAGTGAAATGTGGGGGAAAGTAGAAGTATAATTAGAACTTCATGATTCATTCAAACAAAACACAAATCAAACTTTAATCCCTAGTCTTAGTCCCTAGTCAGTTTTGTACTAGGTGTCCCTAGTACAATACCCTCTATGTCTTTTATGCGCTTTAGTGGCAACATCACCCATGCAATATCAACCAAGTATGACTGACAGCTGCCTTCTTTGAAGGGTCTCCACTTTCCATAGGGGCACAGGGGATGCACAGCTGGCCTGAGTTCAGGCTTTTCATTGCAAAAGCAATGAAAATCCACTGAGAGGTTCTTGAAGTTCTCTAGGCTTCAAGTTATTCCTGAAGTAAAAAAAAATCTTTGTCTTTTCAAACATAAAATTTTCCACATCATAAGTGGTTAAAGGTACAAACCAGTACTTCACAGTACCCCATATAGTACAACATCAATGGGATACAGGCATCTAAGTCCCAGAGTGCCCTCCAAAAATCCTTGGCCAAATGCCCAAGAAGCACTTACTCCAAAGCCTAAGTATCCTGCTATTGCACATACCTAAAGACAATATGTTCTTTGCTGATCCAAACTGTTGAGTGCCTACCCAACTTTTTGAACTTACAAATTAGGCAGGTCTTTACCATTAAAAGGAGACAGTTCTCTCCCTGTGCTAAGGCCACAGCCAATACTTACCCAAAGGATTGTATTGATTTAAAAACATAGCCAGGAAAGGATGTGGTTCATCTTTTTTTAGGTAATAACTTTATGATGAAAGCAGTTGCCCAGGAAGCAGAACGTCTGGATTCAAATCTCTCTTCAGCCTGCAAGGACTTGATTTGGTAGGCATCCTACCCACAAAGTAGTCAGAAGAGGAGATATGATCCACCTGTTCAACCGAAGCTATATATCTCTGCAGACAGAAATGAAAAAAAAACATGGAGTAAGAGGGGGATTAGGCAAGGGCAGTCTTACTGTAGCCTCTCCTGCAACTGATTCCTCAGAGCAAAACAAAACACAGAAAACTCTACTGAACTTTGCATTAGACACCTGTTGCCTCACTCAACAGTCTAAGTTTGTATTTTTGTAACTACAAGAGAAGCAAGGAGAAAAATGCATCCTATTCCTTTTCTGCATTTGGATAAAATTCTGAATGCTTTTAGTGACATCATTCATTCAAGACAGATAGTTCTACTGTTTTAAAATTACCTTCCTAGACTAAATTAAGAGCAGTCCCTTGCGGAAATTATTGTATCAGAAGAGACTGCCCACAGGAAACTGGCATTACTCAACTGGTATATCTATTATCACTAACCTGTATTTGCATGTCTGTATTTCAAAAAGCTAATACCAAAAAGCCACTTACACATTTCTCCTGCTTAGTAAAAGGATATGCATGAAGAATTATTCTTTTTTTATGTACTTTAACATAAATTTTAAGTAGGCAGTCAGGTAACTAAGTATTTTTAAAGTAATAAGTAGCACAGGCTTTCAGCATCAGTACAGCACATTAGCATCTGAAGCCAACACATTAAAAGTCTACCTCAAATGAAAGGGTTTACCTTCCATCTTTTTAAATTTTGAATGATGTTTTCATGGCAAGTTCAGTAATATCATGTTCATATCTCAGTGAGTTCATTTGAAGGCTCTGCAGAGGGATCTGGACAGGTTGGATCAATGGGCCAAGGCCAATGGGATGAGGTTTAATAAGACCAAGTGCCAGGT
>JAOXJM010000001.1:163533965-163544756 GCA_026413425.1 Tringa solitaria
GGTAGGGGAAGGGGGGGGAGGGGAGGGCACGGAGGGGAAGAGTTAAAAGGAAACATGGGTTTGACTTGCCCGATAAGGCGGCTGCGGCAGCCCCCTCCCACCTCCCAGCCCCAGAGGATGTCTCCCGGTTATCTCCAGGTTGTCTGCACTTGCGGGGCTGCCGGCGGCTCCTGCGGGCCGGGGGCTGCCGCCTCCCACCTGCTGCGCGCCCCGGGATGGAGCCTGCGGAGGGGCAAGGGGCCGAGAGCGGAGGCTTCTCCTCCAGCTCCCACCTCGGCGTCTGACGGGGGGGTGGGGGGGAGGTGGGGGGGCTCCACCACCGAGGCCGGTGTCGTCTTAAGCGCCTGCAGGTCAGGGTCAGCTTTGCTTTTTGCTCGGGGTTGTCATTTCTGGAGAGGCAGGCAGGGGTTTGGGTTCGGCGTGTCTTCTTCGGCTTCAGGTCTGGACGTGGAGGGCAGACAGGGCTGCTAGTCCCTCTCAAAAGATGGGGAAAGTATTTTATTTTCTGTGCTTTTTTATCTCCAGATAGTTTAAGATGAGGAAATGTCTACTTAAGCTGTTGTGTGGAACTTTTTCTGTGGCAAAGATTTGAATTTGAAGAAAGCATAAGCAATGCTTCAAGATACATTTGCAAGACTTTTTTTGCTTTTCTGTTTATTTATTTTTTTTTTCTTCGAGAGGGGACCACCATGACATACACTCTGTGTCCAAAACCAGGACTTGGCAATATTTAAAATAGGTGGTCACTCTTAAAATCTTAGATTTCTTTTTTTTTTTTTTTTTTAAAAAAAAGAAAATGCACTTGAGGGAGGGTGCCGGGAGTTAAAAGGTTAAATGTTTTCCACTGCTGTTAGAATACAGACAGTGTCTCGAGATATTCATTGTTAAGCTGTTTGGCTATATTTTATTATACTGCGGTATAGTATTATTGTTGGTAACTGATGTGTACAGAGTAACACTATGGTGCTCTTTCTAGGTATAATTGAAGACATTGTGTGGTCCTTGTAAGAAGCTTGGTTCCTGCTTGGGTTTTAATTGTAAAATATTGTTCTGGATTTTTGTATAGGTAATTGGATTTTGGAACCGCTTTAAGATATGATAAAGACAAAACAAATATTAACTAATTTAGAGGGCAGCACTTGAAACTTTTGCATATCTGAATGTGGAAGTTAGTTATTTACAAGTTCTCATCTTCTGGGTCTTTTACTGGGTTTTAATCTAAATTCTTAAGTCTGCGTTTCTACTTTGTAGTTAATGATCCTTTAAAGTAGTATTTGCAATCAAGCAGACTTCTTAGATGCTGGCATTGTTTGATTATATTATGCATGCCTCTGTCCCGCAAGCCACTCTTGGTAATACTTACAATTTGAAATGTAGTCTATGGAATTTTTTACACATTTTAAAAAAATAAAACTGTGGTAGCATTGCTTTTGTAGTACTGAGCCTTAAAATAACAATCACAGTGGTGTACACAAGTATGACACACACTAAAATACTGGAGAGAGATATTTTTACTTGGGCTGTTGAAGTTTTTGGTAGCACTAACTCATTTAATGTCTAACCTCAAACATTTTATTGCTATTTAGTGTTTTTCTTGGGACCATTGGTATTAAACTAAAATTTCCTATTTACATCATGTAAAGTTTAATGTGTAAAGAGACTAGCCTACCAAAATATTATCCAGTTTTAAACAAAATTGGAGAATTATATGTCTGTCATCAGCAGGTCACATTACACTTGCTAAATACTTGCAGGCTTTTTTTTTTTTTTAAATATAAGTTTTTCAGTAGCCTGATGTGGAAAGAAGAGTCACTTCAAGTGGCTGAAATGTAATCACTTTAAAGGCCATGGTCTAACCAGAAGATGGCCTGGGAAGCCTTGGTTAGCAGGCGTGATACCTAGACTTCCTAGAGCCACAAGTTAAGATGCGTGGACCTAGAACAGAATCCCTTTAAAGCTCTCCATGGGAGTAGGCAGGACAGGCCAAGGGAAGTGCATTCAGCTGACTGGCTCCCGCGCTCCGCCCCAGATGTGACTCCCTTTCTTTTTTAATGGCTGATGCATTACTGGTGTGTGTGGGGTGCTCTGGGGGACACCCCCCCCCCCAACCCCGCTGGCTTGCAAGGCTGCTGGAGGGAGCATGAGATGTGTTGCAATAGTGAATCCTCTCTTTGTCGCTCCAGGATTTCAGATGTGTTCTAAGCCTGCCGGGGTGAGCACGCTTCTGGGCACTGATGGAGACGAGAGCTCAGCACGGCAGCGGGTCGCAGGCCTTGCTACAGGCTCGGCGTGACAGTGGGAGACCCCACGGGGAGCCTGACCTGCGGGATGTCCTGACGCAGCAGGTTCACGTCCTGTCGCTGGACCAGATCAGAGCCATCCGAAACACGAACGAGTACACGGAGGGACCTACGGTGGCTCCGCGGCCGGGGGTCAAGTCCGCGCCTCGGCTGGCCACCCAACCCAAAAATGAAAGGCCCCACGGCTTGCCCGAGCATCGTCATTTTAGCCGGATCCAGCACACGCAGATGCACGCCTCTCCTCGGGCGCCCCTCTCCCGGTCCATCAGCACGGTCAGCACAGGTTCGCGGAGCAGCACAAGGACAAGTACGAGCAGCAATTCATCCGAACAAAGACTCCTAGGATCATCTTCGGGGCCGGTCACCGACGGGATAGTCCGAATGCAGCCCAAGTCTGAGCTCAAGTCGGGTGAGCTGAAGCCGCTGAGCAAAGAAGACTTGGGAGCGCACAGCTACAGGTGCGAGGACTGTGGGAAGTGTAAGTGTAAGGAGTGCACGTACCCGAGGACTCTCCCGTCCTGTTGGATCTGTAACAAGCAGTGTCTTTGTTCCGCCCAGAACGTGGTCGATTACGGGACTTGCGTTTGCTGCGTGAAGGGCCTCTTCTACCACTGCTCCAACGATGACGAGGACAACTGCGCTGACAACCCCTGCTCCTGCAGCCAGTCGCATTGCTGCACGAGGTGGTCCGCCATGGGCGTGGTGTCCCTCTTTCTGCCTTGCTTGTGGTGTTACCTACCAGCCAAGGGTTGCCTTAAGCTGTGCCAGGGCTGTTACGACCGGGTAAATCGGCCTGGGTGCCGCTGTAAACACTCCAACACCGTCTGCTGCAAAGTTCCCAGCGTCCCCCCCAGGAACTTTGAAAAGCCCACATAGCATCACTAGCCAGAAATACTAAAGTCAGGAGGATTATTTTAACGTACATATGCAACCAACTTAAGCAGCTATGGTCTTGGCACTGTAGTAGACGGGTTGGGGATACGCGTTGCTGTTTGCAGTGAAAATGCTTTTCTCCATGTGTGCCATCTTTAACAGATACGCTTGTTAGAATCCAGCTAGTGGGATGCAGAAAAAAAAAATAAATAAAAAAAATAAAAAATGGGATGCAGTACATTGTGACCCACATATTGCATAAGCTAAAGCAACACAGACACTCCTAGGCAACTCTATTGTTTGTGAATAGTACTTGCAAAATTTGTAAATTAGCAAATGACTCCTTTTTTTTTTCATTGTTTTCTGCCAGAGATAATGTGCTATATTTTTGTATATACAATAATATTTTCAACTGTGAAAAATAAGTGGTGTCATAAGACATGGCACAGTCACAAAATATTATACTAATATGTTGTACATTCGGAAGAATGTGAATCAATCAGTATGTTTTTAGATTGTATTTTGTCTTACGGAAACCTTCTATTACAGACTCTGATTTCCCTTTGGACTTCATGTATATTGTACAGTTACAGTAAAATTCAGCCTTTATTTTCTAATTTTTTCAACATATTGTTTAGTGTAAAGAATATTTATTTGAAGTTTTATTATTTTATAAAAAGAAATATTTATTTTAAGAGGCATCTTACAAATGTCACCCCTTTTTATGAGGACGTCATAGTTGCTGCAAATAAGGGGTGAACGATGCATATGTTCACTATAAAATAGAAAATATATTAACGTTTGAAATTAAACTGGGCTACTTGTCATTTTTTCCCCCAATGTATTGTTCTGAGTTGGGAAAACTGGTACTTCTAATTGCAAACTTCACAGTGATATAATCACAGTGAGTCTAATGCGAAAAAGAAAACAGAATTTTTTAAGTATATTTTTTGGTTGTTGTTTACTACTTCACTTGAAAACAATGCAGGATTTTTGCTTCCTTCCTTTTACACAGATGTCCCATATACTGTTCCTACAACAGAAAAAAGAAAATGAACATAGGAAAATGCATTAATTCATTCCAGACTAGGACTAATAGGCACTGAAAGCTTGACCTATTCTATAAGTGATGAGCTTTTGTGCTTCAAATAGGAAATAAGTAATCATTCACAAAAAATGTTAGGCTTGCATGGCTTTACTCAGCGAGAGAGAGAAAAAATTAATACGGTCAGTGCAAAAAGCTTGCAGGATTATTTGTTAAAAGTAGAAGACTATGCCACAGGGAATGATAGATCTGAATGCAGTCCAGCCTTATGTCAAACATTTGCCTCAGTTGTAAGAAGAAAGTTGCTTGATTTGTCATTTGTGGCAGTTACCTTCCACTGAGGTCAAAATCCTTTCGCTGCCAAGTTTCCCACCGGAAGCCTAGAGAATGATTTACCTTTCTTTATTAACAAACTATCATTTCCTGTTCTGAGCATGTCTCTCCAAGTTTAGAGGTCTTGATGTTGAATTTTATTTATACATTTCTTAAGCTGGCATTTAAGAAATAGTTGTAAGTATTTTTAAGTTAACGCTTAGAAAAATCTCACAGCCTTTTCTGAACCCTCTCCAACAAAAACAAGTTATAACTAATAAATTAAGAACTCACTAAAAGTTTAAAACCAGAGCATTGCGTAAACGTTCTATCTTTTCGCTCCTTAATTTTCATCTGTGATCTGGCGTTTGGGCTATTTTACATATGTCTGCAGTACTCAAAAATCTTACGCTGTGTGTTTCTACGTATTGGTTGTCAATCATCAAGTGAAATTAAAAAGTGCAAGTCCTGACTAGTTTGCAAAACAAAAATAGCTGATACATGGCCCTTGTTCTCGCGCTCTCTTTTTTTTTTTTTTTTTTCCTTACCTCTCTGGTGAAAAATGTAAGCTGGTTTTCTTTCCTCTCTGCACCAGCTGGCTGGATACTTTGGTATACAAAGACAAGCAGTATATATTTAGCCTTCTGAGTGGAATTTGCCAGGAAGAGGGTGGCTTATGTTACATGAGTAATTGGTCCATATTTAAAGCACATCAGTGTATTGTGACCAAGCGTTGGGGCACATATCTGAGGTTGTACCTGGCTGCTGATTAACAGAGATTTTTATAATTTTTTGAAGAAACTTTGTTCTTGAAGGGGTTGGTAACCATCTTGTGTTTCCATTCACTGATTATAATTCTTGAATTAGATTAGGTGCTTATGCTTAAACTGTCCTGGCTTAGTCTCGCTGATTGAAAACAAACATGGGAATAATCAAATAGTCCATTTACTTGGGGGAATCCTTGACCTTTAGGCTGTATTTTGGAAACCCCAACCCCCGTTGATTTCAGCAGACAGTAAATACAGCCTTTTCACTGTGTTCATGAACTTGACAATGCTGAAGGTGAGCCCTGTCTTCTCAGCGATTTATGTTTCAGGCAAGGAAGATGTCTCTAAGGAAAGCTGAAGGTGAAACTGGGAAACTGCAGCATGGCTGAGTAGTGTAGCAGTCAAGGAGGGTGCAACTCTTAACTCCTACTAGATAAATACAGTACAATATACTAGATAAATACTATAATTGTGGGTTTGTTTTGGTTTGCACTACAGGAAATGCTTTGAACCTAGATAGGTTCGAAGGGAAAAGGAAAACCATCCTCTCGTTGATAGTGAAATTTGAAGCTGGTCTCAACATTAAACACTGGTTGGCATCTTCCACTTAGTTCTTAATGAGGATAGATAGTGGATCCCCACCCCAGGTAAGCCCACTACCAGCAAATTGGGTTGCATGGATGACACTTGGGAAGGAGGATGTACAGGAGGATGGCATTAGGCACAGCTTGTTGGGCTAACTATGGTGCTGGGCCTCAGTTACTGTGAATTAGTGTGTGTGTGCAGTGGACTCTTAGAAGTTGGCTTGTGTATGTTAGCTAACATCCTAATATTACACTTAATTAGATAAGGTTTACTGTTCTCGATGAAACCAAAATCTTGCCTCAAACAGATTACATTGTTTTAGTAAGAATTAAGAGGGCTTTTCAAGTGGATTGAGATAATGTTATTAAAGCATGCCTACTTTGTCCTTTGAGATAGGGAAGTGGAGGTCCAAGAACAGAAAATTTTCCATACACGGGTTTTGAGGATAACTGTGAAAGTCATGTCAGATACACACAATAAAGGACTTTGATTTTAGACAGCTATTAAGCCATGAGGAAGGCGAAAACCCTTATTATTGCTCCATTTGTTGTGTTGTTGCTTTCATGTTCTGATCTGTTAACCTCCTATAAATTCTGATGTCACTGTAAGGTTTGCTTGAAGTTAGAGACCTGCAGGACTGGACTAACAGTTGACTATAGCAACAACGGAAACAAATAGCTTTTTTTCAAATTATTTTTCCATATGATGTGAGCTACAAATAAATATATCAAATCTGCTTGTACAGTAACTTAGAACTGTCTCTATTAATATCCTCAAGCAAATTTTGATTTTGCTCTTTAATGGTTTGAGGCTTGATTATAATTTCTTTTTTGAGACAGTGATCATAGCAGTAAAAAAAAAATAAAAAGAAACTTGGATTCAAAAGGAGAATAAAAAGATACAGTATTTTAAATGGAAATAAAATGTTTTCTTAAAGGATTTGAGGTCATATTCGGTTGAGTATTTCCATATTCAAGTGAGTTACCAAATCAGTCTTCAAAAACCAAAAATTCTTCCAATGAGGAAGTGGAGTAGTTAAGTGGTCATTGTGATGAACACAATAACTTTTTTGCACTTTCTTACAAAACTCTCCGCGTGTGTGAGGTGGAAGTGACTTGTCAGTACAAAAGTACTGACCATTTATATACCATGCATAACTTGCCCTTTTTATTTTTTTTTTTTTTTTTTTTAACATCCAATATTACCTGTATTAGCTTTTTCACTTTTGGCAAAGTATAAAATAATTCACTTTTGTGATGAGTGAAATCTTAAGGCTTATTCTTAAAATGGCAGGGAGAGAATAGAATGCATTTCTGTACTGCAGTAGAACCTGCAATTATTTTTAGGAACTGACTGTTGGGAAAGACAGATTTGAACAGTCTGTCTCGTCTCTGATGTTCCTAGATGGGTGCAGGTACAGTGAGTAATAATGATTTCATTTGCTGAGACTAATTTCTCAATCAGTCACTGGAGCAGAGGCCCAGAAAAAAATTGGCTGAATATGAGAGCACGCTTGACTGAGTAATGTCTGTATGAATAGTATTGGATAGATTTCTTACTGAAAATGTCAGCAATGTATTGGCTCATCTTAAATCAATTACAGGTTGAGGTTGCAGGTAGACTACATTGTGACAAAGCGCACCAAATCCTTACCAATGAAAATACTGGGTTCAGTTTCTGATTTTAAACTGGAAATTTAGAAATAAAAATTGGCATGTCATTGAAATCAGGACAGTTTGACATGGAAAGAAACCATGTATATATATATATATTACTTTCAAAAATAATGGTCTATTTTTCAATCTGAGGAGACCCCCTGTGAGTTAGTCTTACTTATTTCTCTTCATGTTTCTTCTTTCCGGTCCCTGTCCTTCCCCTTGACCTTTCCTAGCCGTAATACATAAAGGTTTACTGCCACTTACTAGGACAAAAGGTGAAAGAGGAGGATGAAACATGCTTTTCTCATTAGTATTCTCTGTCTCTGAAAGTTTAAGACAAGGTGGAAAAAATGATTACCTTGCTGTACTTGTATTGCATTTTGGAGAGATACAAAGTGTTTTTCCATTCAAGTTACATTGAAATCCACAGTTCCAGAAAACATCTAATTTTCGTTTCTTTAGTATGGTTTTTTATTACCCAAGAAGGTTTTATGTGTCTTTAATGAGTTCCCCTTTGTTTTAACCTATTGGCGCTGTGTTTCAGATGACAGAGACAGAGGTCTTACTACTATAAAAGCAGAATCTGCTCTTCCTCTGTCTCAGGGATTGTCCAGAAGAGCTGATGGAGTTACCTTTGGGCGTAAGTAGTATCAATTTTGCTTGAGGCAGGGTGGGAGGAGTTCAGCATTTTCAACCTTGGGAAAAGGCAACAAATGTTGTACTATATATCTGAAGTTTCTCTTTGCTTGTGCTGTAGGAAATTTTTTTCTTTTTTTTTTTTTTCTCTCTGACTCTAATTCTGCACACTGATTAGAGAAGCTTATGGCTAAAATGTTCAAACTTCCAAACTAAAATGCACTGGTTCTCATTTCAGTAGAAGTTACCAATAATCAGAAGCTTTGACAATGTAGCCTGTTATTATATAGGATTATTTATGGCTATTTTAATACTTAGGTGTTTAAGTTACATTTTAAAACAATCTTGCCAAGGGAGATAATCTGTTTTAAAAACGTAAGAAAATGTATAATCAGAGTAGCCCTGCCTTCCTGGTAGCCTGCTGTGTAATTACAAAACCACTGGGTGCACCTGAGAGATGTTACCAGAGAAGGCACTTGATGCAAATCAGATGTTGCAGGCACAAGTTTAACTTGGAGAGTCTGATCCAGTACACAAGGGTGTATCAGGATGAATCACCGACTTATGGACATAGAGAGCACCTTGAACAAAGTAGTTTTTCTTTTTTTATTTATTTATTTTTTTCACCCTGATTTTATTTTAATCAAGAAGCAGTGTATATAAACCAATCATAAATCATGTGGTTGTCAATGTGATTACTGATAAAAGAATATCTTGATGGTCTTTTAGTGTGTCTCAAAAAGCACACTGAAATGGAAAATTTCTAAATGACCATTCAAACTTCACATCGTCATCTTCAGAAATGAAGTCAAACATCAGGATTATAGCAATCCATGTTTCAAAATTAGTTGCACTGAAAGTAAAATGCACTATTTGGTTATACTTAAAAGTGTTACTTGATTTAGAGACAGACAGTTCCACTCTAGGTTTAAAAATCAATTCAGACCTTTGTCAGCTTCCAATGTAGTGCAGTTTTTATCAGCTACTGGTTTTCTTAGAGCATTGATGTTATTTCTTGTTGTCATACAAGACACATGTAAAAATTGGTCCACCACAAATGCTATCAAATGCACAAAGTGAACAAAGTTATTCTTGCCTCTCATTTCTCTTGCATAAACTACTGCAAAGAGGAGAAAAATTCAAAATTTTTTTGTTTGCTGTAGTTCATTTTGTTTGAGCATTTGGTTTAATTATTGTAGACAGAGTGATAATTTAATGCAGTGTTAGTTTTGTGATTCCACCACCACCCCCCCTCCCCCCCGATATATTTGGCACTATGAAGTATGTAAGTAGAGCAGTTCCCAAGAACTTTGGGAACTTACCTAACTGCAGCTGCATTGAGCAGTGAAGCAAAGCAAGAGTGTCAGTGTCTTCTTGCAGAATGTTGAATGCAATGCACCTTGTAGCAGTAGGTTTACTGCCTTCTGTGTCCACTGCTCTGCAGATGGAGATTATGCAGCTGTTAATCATGTATATATTTTTATCCTTCAGTGACTATTTTTTGTTGGAGTAACACTGGGTTCATGCTTTAAAACCAATGTGTGGGGATCCCATACTATTGCAGCTACATGTGAAAGCTGTCTATCTGCACACTGCTTACTACTCTCAATGCTGTTCTGGAGGAAGAAGATATTCCTCAGACCCCTTCCACTCAAAGTGGAAGGAAAAGACTGTAAGTTATTCTGAAATATGTATGGGTGTGTGTGGGGGTGGGGGTAATGGTATAAAAAGTGAACTTTACATAAGGATTGGGCCCGAACTGTTCTCTCCTGCATACATACAATCACAAAGTCTGTAAGGGCACAACAGTGCCCCTGGCCACCTCTCTACTAGTAAATCAGACAGTAGGTGGAAATGTTCCTGGACAATGGATTGCAATTGCCCACGCTAGTGAAGCATTAAGACTTTCCCTGGCATGAGTTAAGCATGTGCCAAAAAGTACTCTCCCAAGTCATTCCCAAGCACATTTCAGAAGCTAAAATGTTCCAGGGCCGTTCCCAAATATCATCTTGCCAGCAGATCCCCTCTTCTAGAGGTTAAAGGAATTGCCCAGCATGGACACTGTCCTTTAAGGGCCAGCTGGAACGTAGTGCCCGGGAATGTTCTTGGGCACAATTACTTGCAGTCCAGGAGGAAGGAGATCCCTCCCACAAATCTCATCTCAAGGGAAATTTACTCACACAGGCAGTCATCCTCGCCAGTTAGGATGACACAATCTAATCCTCAAGTAGTAACTTAATTGCACAGAAGCAACATATTTCATTTTTTTGTCAAAGAACCAAGGTGACAATGTAACTTGTTAGAATTTTGCAAAGCTTAGGTGGTAAGGACTCTTGCTCCAATGTAGAGTAGTTACCTAAAATTATATATCAATATTTTGTATCAAACCTGAACGTGTGCAAAGTGTTCGACACTGTCCCGCACGATATCCTGGTCTCAACATTGAAAACTAATGGATTCGATGGATGGACCACTTGGTGGATAAGGAGCTGGCTGGCTGGCCGCACTCAAAGGGTTGTGGTCAATGGGCCAATGTCCAACTGGCGGTCAGTGATGAGTGGTGTTCCTCAGGGGTTCGTACTGGGACCAGTGCTGTTCAACATCTTTGTTGGAGA
>JAOXJM010000001.1:163552920-163565417 GCA_026413425.1 Tringa solitaria
GAAGCTGGTGAAGGGTCTAGAGCACAAGTCTTATGAGGAGCAGCTGAGGGAACTGTGCTTGTTCAGCCTGGAGAAAAGGAGGTTGAGGGGAGACCTTATTACTTTCTACAACTACCTGAAAGGAGGTTGTAGAAAGGTGGATGTCAGTCTCTTCTCCCAAGTAACTAGTGATAGGATGAGAGAAAATGGCCTCAGGTTGCACCAGGAGAGGTTTAAATTAGATATTAGGAAAAATGTCTTTACCAAAAGGGTTATCAAGCATTGGAAAAGGCTGCCCAGGGAAGCAGTCAGAGGTATTTCCTGGAGGTATTTAAAAGACATGTAAATGTGGTGTTTAGGGATATGGTTTAGTGGTAACTTGGTAGTGTTACACTAATGATTGGACTTGAGGATCTTAATGGTCTTTCCCAACCTAGATGATTCTATGATTCCGTGATTCTAAATGAACAGTCTTAGAGTATGTCTACATTACCAGCTGTTGCAGAGCAAAGAGTGGAGGACAGGGCTGGATTTTTTGTGATCTGTTACAATTCTAGGACTGCATATTCGTGTTGCTTCTTTACTGACAACGAAGCTGGTGCCAGTTGCTGATTCACAGCACATCCCTATCCTTTGTAGAAGAGTAACTGCTGAATGACCCTGCATCCATTTTGTAATTGAGGTGCTGTGAATGGAACCCCATGGCACAACACCCGCCTTGGCTCCATCAGGAGCAAAAGTGCTTCAAGCATACCAGTTGTGTAAATCAGAAGACAGTAAATACAGATTCAAGACAATTTTGCATCAAACCCCACCCCTCCAATGCACTTAATAACTAGTGTAGATGCACCTATAGGGTACAAGCCGTATGGCCCATTTCATCTGCTTTTAATTCATCTACATTGGGAAGAACTGAATTGATTAAGAAGGGAGTTTATGTGACTAGTCCAGATGGAGATATCTATACTTTTAATTTTAAGATTGATTAAAATGAAACTGATGCTGTAATTCTTTTTACAATATGAATTTTTCTTCATATTCAGATATATAAGATGTTGTATTGAAACTATTTTACACATTCTTAATCTGTACATTATTTGCATATATAAGTCCTGTCTTTTTTTAGATCTTTTATCTATTTGATATATCATAATTCCGCAACAAAATCTAAGCAATGTTTTAAAAGCCTGGGTTTTTTTTTAAGTAAAGCAAAAATGAAAAGATGACTATAAATTTAGAAATAATTAATTTAGGGCAAGTTTCTGTATTAAATGCATATGTCTATATGTGAAAGAGTTGTCTGAGCTTCCATTACAGCCAATGGGAGTTCTAGTCAGTTGTTCACACTTGAATGCTTTGTGCCATCTGAGTTCTCCAAGAGTATCTGTGGTATTTGCATGAGTCTGGCATGACCATCAGGAGTGGCCAGTGGAGTCCAGGTATTGCACTAGGTACCTGTACACAGGCAACTGTGTAGTCAGAGGGTCAACAGACTCATCCTAAAGCAAATGTCTAAGTTTAACTAGTTGAATAGTACACTAGACTCTTTTGACTGGATTGATTAGATCTCCACTGACTTAGCATAGACACCTACATTAATTCCTTCCTAAATTCAGATGTCTGAGTCTTGAACAGAATCCTACTCCTAGTTACTGAATTACTGCATCCTGTTCTTACTTGTTTAACTGCTGCATAATCATTTCAAGTGACTATATGGCATACTAATTCAGAAATAGATTGTGAATTCCCTATTTTATCTATTTCAATGGCATTGACATTTTTTTAAACTGTTACAAGTTTATCATTTTAATCAGTTTATGGTTCTGATAATTATGACAATTTCTGTGGTCTCTTATTCATTATATTTAGTGTAATATACTAAATATACATGAAAACTGCACATCCCACTTGTCCTCACAGTTGTATCTCTCGGGCTGAACAGTCCTGTTATTGCCAAAAATAATTCCCTGAGCACAGCTTTCATGAAGTATAACACGGAGCTTCAGTAGAAAGCCGTTTCATGGCTTATAAAACACACTGTCCAATAACAGCATCGGTGAAATTTTTCCAGGTGTGTAGAAAAAGGCAGGACTGTACAGAATTACTTAAGATCATTTAGTGTAATCATCTACAGTAAGAAGTACTAAATGTACTGCAACCATTCCTTGCAGATATTTGCCTAATCTGTTCCTAAACAATCCTAGTGAAGGATTTATTGCTGAGTCTCTGTTCTAATATTTTACCCGCTATTTACAGGAAGATTGTTATTGCTTCCCTCTATAGGCTTCTGATTCTTGAAAAAAAGAAAAAAAGAAAAAAAGAAAAAAAGAAAAAAATCAGCTGCACATACTTTTTATGGTGATTACATCTAGAACATCCTGTGGAAGTGCTTATGTCTGCGTTGGCTGTATTGGAACACTGTGACCTTGTCTCACCACAGAAATGTTACACCAGCCACCTTTGGTCAGACAAAAGATCCATCTGGCCCCTAATGCTACTCGTTACAGATGTAGGAGTTATATAAAAAACCTGCTAGATCATATGGATACTACCTCTGGAACACTCTCCCATAATTGAGCAACTTTCAACCCAGAAACTTCCTGCATCCAATCTAGTGTTCTAATAGCCTTTAATGACCCTTCTGTTAGTTTCTAAAGCCTACTCTCTTAAGGCATTATAGAATCATGGAATCAGTTAGGTTGGAAGGGACCTTTAAGATCATTAAGTACCACCATTACATTCTAAAATTATTGTCTACAATATCCTTCAGCAAGGAGTTCCATTGTTAGACTACAAATCTAGCTTTTAGCTGGCCAAAGAAGGTAAGATTAATTTCACCCTAAAATTTGCAAACTGATTGTTATAGATGTATTTCACTATCTTTATGAGGATTGAAGGTACACTGACTGATCTATACTTTGATCTATAAATCCTTGATTGTGTTGCAGGACTTAACCTGTACTACCAACCTATCAGCAGGGGTTATTAGCTCAGGTGCAGCACAAAGTGAATTTGTCTGACTGGGTACATATATTTCTAGGGCCTCTGCACCAAGCTTCACTGTTTTCTGTAGACATTTATTATGTTACTGCTGCTGCTAATGCTTTTATCAAGTTGTGGAAAAGAAATATTACCAGATTGGTTTCCATGTCTTTGCAGTTCAAATTCCTGCAAGAATTTTCAAGAATGCAGGATACAGAAATCATGGTAGTGTCACCTTTTTGTTGTAAGGCAAACGTATGAGTAGCAGCAGAGTTATGCCTTTAGAGTTTCCTCTCATGGGGTGGGAGACCATGGATTTTCATCAATGTTTGGTGAAATGTTCGAGTCCCTCTGTATTTTATTCAGTTTTGCATTTTTGTGCTTCTGCTTTGCATCTGGCACTGTGTGGTACTGTTTGAAGCTTCCTGTGGTCTCTTGCAACATATAAGAGTTTTCCCTTTTTGTTCATTAGTTATCATTATCAGTGCTACAGCAGCAGACCCCCCAAACCCAGAAAGGTTAGAATTGCATCCTGCTCAGAGAGGGACTGACAGGAAGCCATCAAATATAATGTCAAGCAGAAACCCAAGATGTACTTAGTGGCACAAAATGCACTGATGGAATCTGGCTCAATAACCATGTTTATTACTCCTTTGCACAGCAGCAAAAAGCAAGGAGGATAAACCAGTTTATCTGGTCTATTGATTTCTTGTTGCTCTGAATCCTGATACTTTGATTTTTTTGGCTTGATTCTTTATGCTGCAAAAAGGGTGAAACTGATGCTTAGGGCCATCTCCCTAGGGGTAATATGTGGATCAGGTATGCAGGTTGCTGGCAGAGGATTTTCTAAGGTAAGTCTGCAAAACATGCAGCTACAGGTCTCCTGTTAGGAAGGGTTTCAAACCCACCTCTCTCATTTTACATGTTAAATGTGGCCTAGAGGAACATCCACCCACACCAAATGGAAAAGCCAAATTTCCTTCCAGTTCCAAAAACATTATAGACATCTGCCAAATGACATTTCTAATTCTTCCCGTAAAAAATGGAAAGCTAAACAGAAGCATCACCCTTCCAATAAATCCATTCCAAACTCTTCCTGATTTATTCCAGATCCACTGCATTTTGGTGAGGCTGTTAAATAATACCCTCTTTTGTTCTCCTTATGGGGCTTACCTCAGAACGTGTTTTATATGGGTATTCCTTCAGAGACTTTTAAAAATGCTCTAGAAATCATAAAGAGGCAAAGTTTGACTTTTGATACACATGTTCAGTTCCTATTGACTTCGGTGGGGAATTTCAAGCCGGAATAGACCACAGTGTTGGAAACATTTATTTAGGCACGCTAAGGAAAATTAGTACTTCTGAATGAATGTTAACATTTCCATTAACTACAACAGAATTTAAGCACCTTAGTTCGACCTTTTTTTCAACACAAGAAAGAGACAAACCACTAAAGTATGTTTAAGAAATCAAAGGAATGGTGAAATGAAGAAAGCCACAAAACTTCTTGACAGGAGGGTTTCTTTAAAGGACTAATTAATCACAACTTCTCACAATAGATGTATCATCTCTAAGAGGTAAATAAAGGATAAAGTTTTAACTAATTTTTTACTGCAGTGAGATTGTTGAAAAACATCCAAATTCATATTACCATAAAGAAAATAGGTCTTGAGATTTTATCCTTTAAATTACGAAGACTTTGAAAGGGCTGTTTTCAATGGTCGCTGTTGTGCCTCTATTTGTCTGGAAGGTTTTTGCAGCCTGACTACTTGGACAAGCACAAGAAGACCCAAGATCCTCTGGCTATACCCTGACCTGGTCAGACAGAGCCGGCTCCTGTCCAAAGTCAAGTACACGCTTGGGTTGCTCAATCCTGCTTGTTACCTCAAAACACAAGTGCCATGTGAATGTGTCTATGTATGACTTTGGATCAGAGCTGGCTCACGTCTGGCCATTTTGAAGAACAGACAGACAAGCTTGCATCTGTCTATACCTGTCCCTGTAGACATACCCTAAAGCTGCTAAATAGCTGATTTTTTTTTTTTAATGTCACAGTAAACAATGAATATGGAATGTCAAGCAATCATCATGGAACTAAAAAATCCTCAACAAAGAGAACAGGTAAAACAATGCAAATAAAATGAGATTTTTTTTTCCTCCCACACCCATAAACTGTCATGCAAGTGCAATAACTGGAATTGATGTAAACTGTTTTTGAAAAGCTAATTTAATAGTGTGCAGTTACCTTGTATTTTGTTTATTACTCTCCTATTTTAATATTTTTTTTTCCTTATTTTAAGAAGAACTTGAATTTTGATATTTAAAAAATGTGAGCAAGAAATACTGGCTATTGGTGCAGGAAGTACATGAAAGCCTATGAAATTTTCAAATTTCAATTCTCTTTCATAAAATGAAAAGTCCTGGTAAACTTTGGATAAAATTCCATACTTTGAAGTCATAAATGTTTCATGAATGTGTATGTTGGCAAAATTTTCCCAAAGTATATTTGTTATTAAATTCAGTAATGCAGCAAAGTAAAAATGGCCATTACAGTGTACAAAAAACCATTGATTTATTCAGTAATAAAAGAGAACACCCCAGGTAAAAACAGAGGATGGATGTATAATCCTCACTAGTCATTTAGAGCAGGACTGTCTAATACTATTCATTTATCTTTTTATCTTAAATATTTGAGGGTTCATTATTTATTTTTATTTTTGTAGTTTAGTTCTTCCTTCTCCATCTTTAAGAGCCATCTTTTCCAGATTCTACTGGTAACGTTGCTGTTTAAGTACCGTTGCAGTCCTATGCTACATATCGCAGTCCCTAGTCTGTGTGTCCATCATACATGGCCTGCTACAAGCTGTCATAGCTCTGGTTTGCCTTTGGTTTTGTGCTTTTCGTGAGTGAATACGGAGGACTGATAACCACATTTTGTTTGAAAATAGAATCTCAGTAGTAAATGAGAGAGAGTCTTGTAGGAATCTTCCAAAGGTCTTTCCTAGGTTTTGCGAGGAGCTCTAGCAACTTGAGAGGTAAAATATGGACCAAAGGTTTTGCAGCTAACTTGGGTCCCTATCTAAAGTCCACATTCAGATGGATCAGAGGGCTGGTTTAAAGAACTGCTTGTCCTCAGTGTGATCAAACAGCCATTCCATTTTACACTGACAGCAGGATACCATATCCACAAATAATACCTTTTAAAGAAGGCTTTTAAATCCTTAGCTCTCACCATGATTTTGAGCACAGGTCTGTGTTACAAAATAGAACTTTGTTCTAGCAGGGGACAAACAGGTGGCAGCCAAGTCCAGAGGTGCAGCCAGGTCTGAGAAGATAGAATTTCCCAAAGGCTTTGCATAAATGAAGGACAAATAACTTTAAATATAGCAGCACTTTACACGTAAAATATCCCTATTTCAGTAAGAAACAGTAATATGTCCCCAAAAACAGAACAGAACACGAAGTAGCTACGGGGCTTCATGAGTGGATATAAATTTAGAAGATCTGATGAGCCATCTCAAACTTTTCTCCAGCTGCTTTGATGACATCATTGGTTTCACTATCTACAGTGGCACCATTGTCACATTAAACAATGACAGTTCTAAAACTATCCTCTCTGCTTTCCGGACAGATATTCTGCAGAAGGAAAAAAAAAATCTTCTTGTCATCATAATTTTTCTTTTTTTCTTTTCCTTTTCTTTTTTTCCTCCCACATAATTCTCTTTTGTCGCTCAGGTCTTAATTGCAATTCATTATTATTTTTGTGAAGAGCAGCCTCATGAAGGCAAAGAGTTAAAGACGTCACTTTAAATGACAAAAGCTGAACACTTTACCCCACTTTCAGTCTCTCATCTATTCATCCTTTTCATTGTGAACTTCGCTATTTCAGCTTTCTAAGCTCTTCAACTACCTGCTCCTAATTTGTATTCCTGGGAAGAGGCCTAGGCTGGTTATTTTGCATTTGTGTGCTAATGGTGATGAGTTTGCTTCTAAGAGGAGAAGAGGGAGGGGAGGGCAGGAACCTCCAAAAGGGTTTAAGTGGGAGTGGGGGTGAAGGTGCAGGAAGGGTTGTTTGGGGGAGAGTCATGCTGAATTTTAACCCTGAATGCTTTCTTATACAATTTAGCACAAAGCCCTCCTGATTATATGGAAAATGACACCCTGTGAAAACTTGCCTGTTCATATACACCTTTTAAGCAAATAGGTTAGTCAAGTGTCTGGAAAGCCTGGGAGACAGTTGGGTCATCATTTTATTAACACATTAAAACACGACATATATTTTGCAAAGCTTTTTTTTTTTTTTTTTTTTCATATTGCCCTGAAAATTATGCAGCTTATTCAAAGTATGTATAGTATTCTGAAATATGTTTATTAAGGGAAACAGCCTGTACATGTAAATGACAGCAGCGCAACCTAGCTCTGCTTTGTTTGATAAAACCATTTACTTTCACAGGGTTAATTTTGCCTGTGCGCTTAGATACCAAGTTAGATAAAATACCTTTCATTAGATTAAATAGGCAAACAGAGGCTTTTTGACTTATTGACTAGTATTTCACAGCTGAGCATTTCTTATGCTAATCATTTTTTATAACTAATTTAACAGACGTAAAAGAATGTCATTATGAATAATTAGAGATGTTAGTAATTTAGTTTCTAATTAACCAGGGACGTGGCAGACCATTACAGATGGGAATACTCATTAGCTGTGAGAGGCATGGGTGTTTTACTGCTTATTATAGATCCTGCCTATATTTAAAAACGGTTTGGTTGTTTGCACTTTCTAATATGAAGCACTTTAGTTTCACGCTGCTGGGCATATCGTCTTGTACTTTTGTCGCATAGTAAACCAGACAACTGTGCAAAGCACCTGATGCAACAAAGCGTGTAGGCAGTCATTTTCCATTTCATGAACTGTTGCATGACAGTAGTTCTCACCCCGACTCCACACCCAAGAAGTGAATTTGCAAAAGGGGCATTTTTCTTTTGCAGGTGTAAGGTGCTTGTAATACAATTAAGCACTTAAGCATTGGATCTTCAAATCTGGGCCCATGATTCATTTTGTGAGCAAAAATGAAAGGGAGCCTACCCACTAATGTCTCCCTACTCGCTGACCTTACAACATACTTTACAGAACGATACTGCAGTCTATATGTCACCCATTCGCTGTGTGTAGGCTTCCGCTAGTGACTCCACAGCAGCCTCCTGGGTGGGAAAAAGGCTGCTCCTTCAGACTCTTCCATCCCCTGAGTGAACTTCCACACACCACTGCTCTTTCTGCTCTTATTACCTTTTGCTTTCTTTAGATATAATTTCCAAAATTCTTATTTATTCTAAATGTTCAAATTCTGTTTCAAGAAGACCCAAACAAAATGCAACAGACTTCCTTCCCTTACATTTGAAAAAAAAAATTATATATTTATTTTTGCAATTTCTCAGATACTGGAAATCCTTTGGAATCAGTAAGGTCATCTTGTTTTGGCAAAGAAACTGGATATTGATTACAGTAATCATAAGTCATTTTGCAATATTAGCATATTAGCAATATGGACACGCCATTAAGCCCTATTAGAAGGGCAGACTGCTTTATGATTTATTAGTCTATGGAAAGCAAGAGAGTGACAATTTCATGAGCTACGGTGGCAAATAAACCTGAAGGAGAAGAGCTTCCTCCCAGGTCTGACATTGGGGTTATATAGAAATGTGCACCCTAATAATGGCTGTCTTTGTCTACAGAGCAAAGTCACGCACAGTTTTTTCGGGAGTAACCCAGTTAAACTGCTGTAAACTCTGTTTAGTCTGAATATGCGTAACAGACCTCCACCCGCCATTTAATGTAGTTTAACCAGATTAGTTTAAACCTTTAGTTAACCAGCACAACTTTCTTCTGCAGAGAGAAACAAAAGTGGTTTCAATTGGATCATTCATTTTTTTCTGTGCAAACCTGTTTGTGATTCCTCTCACTGGAGAACAAATGTGTCCCATTTCAATTCCTGGGTTAGACCCTGCACCAAAAATATCAGAAGCTATAAATTAAAATGTACTGCTATTTCAATTCAAGGGTTCACATAGGGAAGAAGTAAAGATGGAGATTCCTGATATGCTTATTAGCCTACTTATGTATATTGTATTGCCAGTTAAACTTTGCCTAAGATACAATTCAACATACTTAGTCAGATTAGAAAATATTTTTTCTTTTCATAGCAGAGATTAGAGCACTAACCACAGCTATGGAAAATCAGTGTTCAGTGCCTGCTCTACTATAGATATCATAATACAAATGACCTTGGGCAAGTCACTTAGCATATATTTGCACTGCAATCAGACAACCTAACCTTAAAGTTCAGCATTCCTGAACTTTTTAGCAGCACCAGCAGACCACTGTCAACCCCCACTGTTTTCAAAGGCCACTGTGGCCCCCTATAAAAATTTTAATCAAAAGCACCATTGTGACAACGTTGTTTTATATGGTTCAGCAAACCACTTACTATAAATTGGGAACTGCAGATGGGACTCACTCCAATGGCATGGCTTCAATGTGGGTTAAATGCCGAGGGTCCCAGGCAGATTTGTGCATCCTGAGCTGCTTTGTCTAACACTTCTGTGAGTGCCAGAGCTATCTGGCTACCACCGTCTCTCCTGCGCCTGTCCTTGCTGCTGCCACACTTCCCAGCCACAGTGTTGACTGTGCCTCAGCTCCTCACCCGTAAAAGTATTTGTCTGCCTCACAGGTGAAATCTGAACAGAGACATATCAAAAGGCTGAGAG
Source organism: Tringa solitaria (assembly GCA_026413425.1). NCBI lineage: Eukaryota > Metazoa > Chordata > Aves > Charadriiformes > Scolopacidae > Tringa > Tringa solitaria. Next base: position 163,562,647 of record JAOXJM010000001.1, read on the forward strand.
GAATGCAGACATCATAGGGTTAATGAGACATTTAATATATATATACTCTAAAATACACTGAATCTTCTCAACTTTCCCTAGGACCTTGTGGGAAGTCCTAGTGGGTACGGCTAGAGGAATGAGCAAACTACTAAAACGAAGGTGGGAGGTTATATAACTGTCAAAAATTATCTCAGTTCTGTTGGTTTAACCAATGTCTGACTCATCTGACCTCTCTCCAGCCTGACTACGGTGCAGATTAAAAAAAAAAAAAAAGGCATCAAACCATTTTAAAAGAACAGAAGGTGCTAAAAGGAAGGGGGTTGCGCTATAATGAGCGGCTGATGGCCAACAACCACCTTCTCACATGCCAGAATCTGATCGTTTGTTTGATTTTGCCCTCAGAGTTAATGTGATGTACCTGAATGCCAGTACATCATGGTACTGGCATGAATCTTCAGACTAGAGTCTGAAATCTCCTTATGGTGATGCATGCTTCTGGCTGAAGTGAGTGGGGACAGTACCTGCATGTCATTCCAGAGGATATCGAGTAAGGAACAGCATAAACAAAACTCTTACAGATAACAGATTTTGGGCAGAGTTGACTGGTGGTGGTATTCTTTGATCTAAATCAGTTTCTTCACCCTTAGTTGCAAATTATTTTCCACAGGACAAACAATAATGTAAAGCTTTCTTAGGGAAACTCTGGCTAAATTAGGATAAAAAGTATTTGGGATGCATACCCCATCCTCTTAGGTTACTACTTTTGCTAGTAGTAAACCAACTTCATGATATCATGAGTTTCTTCCAGTGTGTAAAACAACCAAGGCAAACTACAGCAAACCAAACCAAGAGTGGGTCTCATGTTAAGTTAGCAGCTACCATCTTTCTGTAGGGAAGCAGATTGTAAACATTAATGGATACAACTAGATCGGCTGTACCTATAAATTCTATGAATTTTCATCAATGCCAAATTCTAAAAGATGAAAGTCTATGCAGCTGTCCTACTTCGATTGTTAATTTTTCTCTACATGTTTCTTCTGAATGCTTTGGAGAAGGAAAAAAGTCTTTCAACTACAGTAATCTAGCCTTCACTGTGCAATGACTGAAATAGATATTGTTTTGTCATTTACAGGTTATTGCTTAATAGAAAGTTGTCTAAGCTAGTTTCCTAAGATTAGGTGATGACATATTTGAACGTCACTTATCGTAATCATGTAAGCAGTACGTGTATCTTAATAAAGATCCTCTGTTCTGGGACCTTTTTTTCCCTCTGGGTTAAAAACTATGTTCTGGTGCATAAAAATGAGTAATTTAGTTATAACTGTATCACCACAAGTTTATTGTAAACTGAAGCCATAATTGCAATCTTGGATGCCACAAAAAACTCACCATAAAAATATCTAAATGGTTCTTTCTTCAGCTGCAATAACATAACATTTTACATTACCAGATGTTAAAACTCTATAGATTATCTGACAGCAAATACTATATCAAAGGCAGTTCAAAAGAAAAGTAAAAATGATTTTCATATTTTTAATCATGCCTGCAGATGGGTTAGGATAATCTGTCATAGTTCAGAAGTAGAAAAGAAAAGAAACAGGCTTGATGTAACTTGGCTCAGTGGTCTGTTTCAAATATGGTTCAGACACAATGGGAAAAACAAACAGGTCTTTGCTTGAGAAAACAGATGCAGCAGGCAAGTGCAAAATCTTACTTTGCTCGTTTCAAAGACAAAAATCAAAAATCTAGGTTTTTAGGAGAGAGAAAGAGAGAGACATCACTCCAAAGGTCCCGTGTAAACTTTTGGTTTTTTGAGATACTTTCTGCGCTTCCCCCTTCCTCTTCCCACACAAGCTGAATCAACAAACCCAGATGTTCACAAGAATACGTCCCTCGGCACCGCCACGTCCTGTGCCATGCTCGTACAACAAGAGGAGATGCCTCACTGCAGATGCATGGGAATCCCGTGGGACCAATTGTCTTATGCTGCAAAGAGATGTGCAAACTGTGCTGCAGAGACAGCAGGGAAACTGAGCGTGTTCTTTATTTCTGCACAGGGAAAGCTTCATGGGGTGAACCCTCTTCAGGGGCCTTGAATATCGAGAAACTCAGTGCTTACAAAAAAATCTGACTTCTGCCTGGCAGCTCTGGGCATGCGCATCCTGGGTCCTTGTCTTTTTAGCAACACGATGTTCCTTCTTAGTCTGGCACTGAACTAAAGAGTGGGATCGGGAAGACAGAACAGAGCCTGATACCAATAAAAAAACCTGCTATCCATAATTGTTATGTTACCTTCTTATTTATGGTATTTATAGAGAAGGATGTTTCAGTTTATACCCACCCAAGCACAGTCTCAGCCGTCTGCTTATCTGCTTTTCTCAGATATTTTCCTTGATTGACACCTATTTTATTTTCACTGTCGGCCTGTGATTTAAATATGTGACCACTAGAAGCTGGAGAAAGCAGCAGGTTTATTACGTTACAGCAAGTCTTGTGTCACCTTCTCCTAGTTTAGTTACGCCTGGATACCTCACAGCACCCTTCACCCAGCCTGTACGGAGGGGTTTAAAACAGCAAAATTCAGCAGGAGCGCTTCACAAAAAAAACAACAAACCAACATACAAAACAAGTGGCGGGGTCGAGGGGGGCGGAGGGGTAGAATGGGGAACCAAACCGCCCGGTGCCTGACATAAAAAGAAAAATAATAAAATAATAAGGCCATAAACAATAACCTGGATGTTTACTGTGCCTGGCCGCACACCCTCGAGCGGCGTCTGTGCCGTTCCCCC
>JAOXJM010000001.1:163566825-163613571 GCA_026413425.1 Tringa solitaria
ATGGTTTAGTGATGGTGTTGTATTTTGTTTGTTGTGTGGGTGTTTATTTTTGTCAAAGTTAGGTTAATGGCTGGACAAGATGACCTTGAAGGTCCCTTCCAACCTAGAAGATTCTGTGATTCTGTGATTCTATAGTTTGGTGGCTGGATTTGCTGTATGTGATAGCTGCAGGGGTTTTTTTACATTTGATCATGACAGGCTTTCCTCAGACAGCAGGATCCGGTGGCAGATCAGGTAATAGGTGTGTCAGTGATGCCATTCTTAATGTCACATGATGGATTATGCACCAGCAAATCTGCGATGTACAGTGAGATAGTAGACTCTGGTGATTGCAGAGGCTTTAGTATTCACGCAATCCTGTTTCTGCAAGCCCAGGGATGGTTTCATGGTGGCTTAAGCCACTCTAAATCCGGGCTCCAGTGCTCTCACCCATGCTGGTGTCCCCAGCTGTGTGTTCCTGATCCATCCTCTGACTCAACATTATTGCTTCAAGTTTTTCTTGGCCACAAGCTTGGATGCAGCTGAAAACAAATGGCAGCCCCCAAGCTGGGTCACCGGGAAGAGGCAGGTATTGCCAGAAAGAACAGGAGGGAACAGGACAGGGTGATGGGGACAGGCAGCATGGTTTATCTACCACAGCCTGGGCTCAGCAGGGCAGACGTTGCCCCTTGGCACAGCAACCACGCTGAGGCACTTCGAGTGCCACCTCCAAAGCCAGAAGGATTTGCTTATACCTGGGAAAGCCTATGGGTTGCCTTTTGTTAACTTCAACAGAAAGACATGCATTGCATTTTGGAGTTTTGGCCTTGGAGTATACCCAGTTTCCCACCTTTATCTTAATAAAACCTCTGCTCAACCTGCTCACACCTACCTTGGTGTGAATCTGAAACAACCTTGATTGAGTTAATCCAGGTTTACCAGTGCAACAGGCAGAAATCAGCACGAATTATACCATTTGTTTTCTTTTTAATGGAAACAAGTGGAAATTACTAGAACAGAGAGACATTTGAATCCAAGCAGAACTCTTGGGTTTGGATTTTATTACAAACTTGAAACTTGGGCCAGTTTTGATGGGATTTGTAAACGCTTTCAACAAACGTGGGCCGAGTTTCAAGTGAGGCTGGGCTCCGTTGTAAGGGAATCTGGGCCAAGGTATGGTTTTGAGTGGAAAGCATATGAAACGGAGTGCATTTTCCTGATTTAGAGACTTGCTTTGAAGTACTTGGTCCATTCAAACCTAAAACTCAAAGCAAAAACCCACATGGTGTGAGTGCACTGGAGCCAAAACTATAATAAAAAATTCCCTTGAAACTCCATGATTCAAAGCTAGCACAGCTCCAGATACTCCTTATAAGCTGTTACCAAGGTTGTTATTTTGCATATATATTTTATTTCAGAAATTTTAAATAATCTGAAATTTTTACTGATTTCCGGATTCTCAAAAGATCGTCTTAACATCATACTGTAAGGGCTGTAGTAGGGTGGAAAGGACTCAAGATTACTACTTTTGTTAATACCTTCTTTATGAAGCTATAAATTACTTTAATTTTTTTTATCTTGTCCTAAATAAGATACATCATTAGTGACCCTACTCTATGTCTATGGACTCTCTCAATGTGCTCAGAGCTGTAATGTCTGAGAGCCTTCCAACAGCGCATGAAGCAACGTGAATAACATCTGTTACGTGCTGTTTATTGTCTCATCTTTTCCTGAGATGCAGCATGTGCCATGGAGTGTCTTATTCTGGTGGGGGTTTTTGTGTTGTGATTTGTTTTATGATCAAGAAACTGCTTCTTTGAAAATGTCTTAAAGGGCAAATGAGTGGAGGATATTGCTGGTTAGAAACTGGAGGGAAAATTCCCCATGAGGTAGTACTGACATATTTCTCTTTTTTTTTGTTTCTTTTTTTTGTGCTGTTGACAGATATTTTCACTTTGCTGCAACAGTCACATACACAAGCTCTGTGCACATATTCACATAGCTAGACAGAAACGCTTTCAAGCTTTTTTTGTTTGAACACAGCGTAATGCAATTAGCTTTACTGCCCAGCATGCCTTTGATAGCAGAAAGTATGCTATGAGCCGACTTCTCTTCCCTTTACAGATGCGTCAAAATTCCATATGAGCAGCCACCCAGCGACTCGACTGGCTTTTGCATTTCCAGTTAACTACCCTGAATCATAAAAGCCTGGGAAAGGATCTGAGAAGCGCGTTCCTCCCAACTACTGCAACACTTCGGCAGTAAGGCTGAATTTGCATTACATGTGGAGGATGGCATGTTGGTATGCATCATTCATAGCCCCGTGCAGATCTGTTAGGCACTTCTGAGAGGGGCTGGTCGTCCCCAGCCGCCTGCCTGGGGAACACCCATAGAGCTAATGGGAGGTCTGCATGTGGCTTGCTAACAGGATCGGGCCCTGTGGCTAAAAGCAGTCAAAAGATTTTGTGATATTAAGTAATAATTCCAGTACGAAGAGTCTCCTTTCTTACACAGCTCTGTAATTAATCCTTGGCTGCTTTGGCTGCGATCCTTATGGTCCAGGCCAAGAGAAAGCAGGGGCAGGACAGTCAAAATGGAGGTCTGGTTCTCTCACTTCTGTAGCTAGCCAGAATCGAAGTGAGGGCCTCAAACATCACCCAGAAAAACGAATTGAATTGTTTCCAAAGTGAAAAAGAGAAAGAAAATGGACAGCTCTGGGGATGCCAGGACTAAAAAGGAGAGAGAGAGAGCAGCAGTGACAGAGTAGTAGTGGAAGCAGATGCACACTTGCAGAATAGTCACTGCTGCCCTTCCAAGCACATTGCCATCAACAGTGACTTCTCCCAGGGATAAATGCACAGACACATACTCTGCTCTTTCTTCTTCTTGGAAGTTCAGGGTGAAAAATCAAAATTGTAGAAGCTCTCCAAAGTTCTGTCTCCATCCATTCTTCCTCCTGGCAAGTCTGCTAGTCCCTTCTGCACATGAAGCAACATGATTTAGAGCAAGGGTTGGTTTTAAGACCATTACAGCAACACTGGATAATGCTGTACTGGACAGCAGTCATAATATAGTGTCCCAAATAGAAAAGTGACTCGCCATTACCTCCCATGTCCACATATACTGGTTTGAGAGGTGACCCTCCCTTTAAAAAAATCATGTTTCTGGAGCATGTGTACTAGGTGAAGGACATCAGTTCCAAAGCATTGCATAGCACAGGAGGAATGAAGAAAGCATCAAGTTCTTGATTCCTCTGGCCAGGCCTAGACCAACTTAGGCTGAAGCTCAGCTGCCCTAACTGGCATAGCCTATATGCGGTTAGGGCACTGACAAAGCAAGTACATGCTTGCTCCTCTCCCTTTCCTTCACCTTACAATTTGCATAGGGCAAACCCAGGTCATAACAGAGGAGATGATCTAGCCTGTAAAATTTCTTTGGATAGAGAAGATTTGTGCTAATTCAGCATGTTTCAATTTGATGAGCTTCACTAGGGTCCACATGATTTTTCTTGGAAGCTCCACATACCAGATCATGCGCGGTGGTGTGAAATATCCTCGGCACAGCTATCTACACCTAGTTTGTTGAAAAGCTGGATCTATTACTGGCTTCAAAGCTTTTCAGATGTGAAGACTTAGTGGACATCTGAGCTACTTAGTCTCCTTGTTGTATTCCAGTTGTTCCTTCCCCAATATGGGTTGTAATGAGTTTGTTAGCTGTCATATCTTGGAGATTAAGCTTTTGTGCAAGTTTTTTCAGGACAGACATGTGTAAAGGGGCCCTTTCAGCCAGAGAACAAGTGTTCCTTAATGGCCATACACATTTTTTTGGCATGCATCCATACATTGGCAGTATGATCAAACATACCCCAGCAGACAGTAAAACAGAGATAGTTGTAGGTATAGAGACTTTGGGAGCATAGGGAAAAATATGTCATCTCTGTTTTCCTTTAAGACCTCCCTCAAGACTGAAGGCCTGTATTAAATGGTGATCCTGATTTCTGTGGTGTCAGCCTAAAGGACTGTCTGGAAAATTCCATACAAAACAAAAGGGCTGCCGAGCTGCCTTACTGACAAATTAACTTATCAGCTGGAGAAGTTTTGATTTACAATGAAATTCTCTGTTGGTTACTGAGAGTCTCCCATTTAAAATTAATGACCTCATAGCTGATGAATGATGAAGCAGGAAAGGACATGTGCTAAAGACTGAACAAAAATCATCAGGTGAAAGGGGCGCTCTGTGATTATGGAATAAAAACTAGTTATTAGGGCTTTAAAAAAAAATCCAGAAAACAACAACACAGAGCTCAGCTTCTCACTGGTCCTAGTGGTGGATGTTTTCTTGGAATAGAAAATTACTTCCCCCCCTCAGGATCTGTGGTACTATAAAAACAGTCCCCTTCAGAACTAACTTCCAAATCTGCTAACATAATACTCCTCTGAAGAAGAATAAGAATGTTGGTTTTACAGTTAATTAAGGGGTTTGGGTCAGGAACTTGAAATACATCCATTAGGGTATGGTTTTCTGGTTAAGGAGTCATAAATACACAGTACACTTTATTAAATAGCTTGAATAAGACTATGTTTAAAATATGATAGCTGCTTTGGTGTGTTTAGCAACAGATAAATAAATGTTGAAAAAAGAGAGACAGTTCACCTTGGCAACAACTGAACAACTGTGTGCGTCCTTTCTTCAGAAAAGTGTATTTTGTTGTTTTCTTTGCATTCCTTTTCTTCCTTGTAACTGATTTGAGGATGAAGGGAGGGTAGGTAAAGATGGAAGTGGAATGGTAGAGCAAAATAACACAGGGATTTGGGAATTTGAAAACCAAAAAAAAAAAAAAACCAGGACTGTTACAAGACAGAACTGAAGAAAGTACCTACTTCCTGAAGCCTTGTGAGGTGTGAGAGAAGCAACATATGAGGTGTTCACGTCCTGCCAGCTGGGACAGTCATTCCAAGAAGAGGAGATGATCAGTGAGGCAAAGCATAGTCAGAAATAGCTAGGAAGAGGGAAAGGAATTTGTGAGGGAAAACATATAAAAAGGGACATTCGTGTGCCAAAATCCCAAATCTCCTCTTGTGATTGTGCCTCCAAAGACACCTCTCCAGTGCTGTAGGGGGCGGAGGTGGGGGAAAGGAGAAAGAAGCAGGGTCCATGCAGGTACCCTCGAACAGTGGACCATTTATTTGTGAGCAGAATAATCTTTTAGACAGTTCATCATTTCCAGGACCATTCTTATGCTAATTCCCCAGACTTAGGGAAACCTTAAACTCCTTCCCTTGCTGAATGGAACCATTCCTCCATCAAGAGTTAATTTTAAAAAGAGAGCAAACAGAAGGACTTGATGTTTGGCAAGCTTGGGGTTAGAATGTTCCCATATACACATACACATTTAGAAGAGAAGTATCTTAGTATTCATGATACTTGGTGATAGAGTAGCAAAAAGCTTTCAATTAAGCATGAAAAACAAATATCACAATTTATCTCAATTCTCCAGTCTTTCATGTTCTGAAGGTATTTTTTATGGGTTTTTTCTCCACTTTTTTTTTTTTTTTTTTTTTTTTTTTTTTGTGAGTGTCTTTCATTTCAAGTTACCCTTTTTCTGGGTCCTTTTCTCTTTCCCTTTGGTCAAAGCATTTCTGAATTTCTGCCAAGAAGTTACTATGTAAAGCCTGTTGTACTCAAGAGTTGGATTCCCATTCCTGGAATCATGACTAGCAACCCCAAAATAGAGTGCATTGTTGTTTCAGAAGGAAAACAAGAGAGGAAAGAAACCTTAGGAACAAACAGAGAAGGATGAAGCCAAGCGACAGTTACAGACTCTTCAGAAAGCTACTCTTCAATTAGGCATTTAGATTGGCTACTGATGAATCTAATCTGGATGGCAGGAAAAACTGCATTTGAAGTACAGTCAACTCTTATAAACTAATGCTATGCAAAGCTACCTATTTTTTGCTTCCTGCCTGCTTGTGTTTAGGAACCAGCATCTTTACAAACACTTGAGGGGCAGGACACCTTGGAATGTCCTGTTTCTGCTGCAGAACACGTTTTTTTTTTCTGAACACAAAGCGAAACTTCACCACAATTACATTCCGAATGCATTCCCTGGGGAAAAAAATTGCACGATCTGTGCAATAAGGATTAAATAGAGAGTAATTTTTTTTTTCCCTACATGGTAGTGTAAGAAAATGGGTTAGCAATAATATTGATGTTTCAGCAAAAATATTGATGTATCAGCAAAGAAATACTGAGACTTTACAAAAAGATTCCACGCTAATGGAATCCTTTAGGAAACATCCTTTCAGGATGTCTCTTTCAGGAGACATCCTTTGTTAAAGTAAATATATTACTGGATACTCATCCAAAAATTCTGTACCAAGTTATAATCTCAACAATTTAATACACTGTTCATTGCTTTTTGCTGATATTCATCACACAGAAGTTTAAAATTCATAGGTATAGCAGCATTTAATCCTATAACAGTAATCATTATTAACAACAGCAAGTTTAAAAGCCTGGAGAGGTTGACTGGAGAAAACAGAAGAAACTTTGGGCTGGCACACAATATTATATCTTCTTTGTAAGGGAATGGGATGTAGGGAGGCTGATCATAATTTAAAAAGTTCTACTAGTAAATTGTATTAAAATGTGTTCTTGGAAGACTGAGTTTGAATCAGTTAAATATGAAAATGAGAGAGGGTACCTAGGAAGGTAAAAATATTTCCATAGAGTCTGCAGAACTTAATGGTGGTTATAAGATTCTCCTTGATCTCACTAGGACTTTTATAATGACAGCAAGAAGGGAACTCAGATTCTCCTACCTCAAAAATATTAAATCCTTTCACTTGAATTAAGAATTTTTTATGACACACACTGGACAGGCTTGTTTCTGTCAATTTAGTAGCTTATGATGAACTCATTGGTTCCCTATAATATACACAGAAATAAAATACTACTTTTAGTCTAATAAAATATGACTAATTTTAATTAAGGCGTTCATATGAAAAGAGACATCATGCAAAACCAGATAAGAGAAGAAAATGATTTCACCCTGTGCTTTCAGAGGGTGTCAGCATTACAATGTTAAACTTGAGAAACTGCAAAGGTCTCAATACAGACCTGACAATCCACTTTGGGAAAGTTCAGCCCCTTTTAAAGTGCATCAAAATTGTGCACCAAAACCCAAGTACAGTCCAAAACCACTAGTTCTTTTGCAGCATTTAAAAAAAAATATTATATGTACATATGTACAATATAAAATATATATTAAAATCCAGTTGTAAAATATGTTGTCAGAATTCCTAGGCTAAAAATACATTGTGACATCCTAACCATTTGATGAGGCACCTGATTTGTTTCTCTGCTTTAGGTAACCAATGAAGCAGTAAGACAAAAGTTAATATGTACTTTGTAAGGACATTGTCAACAGAATGGAATGGATAGGTCTGAGAGCCCATAAAAGATAGGCACCTATAAAAGCTGCTGAGGCCTTGGTACCCAGTTTAAGAATTTAATGTAGAGGCAGGCAGGTTCTCAATCTGGATATCTTCAAATATACTATATAGAGACTTTAGCATTTACCTTTTGGAGTATGCTGTCTGCTCCAGCAGACAGCTTAAACTATCAGTTGCGTGTTTGCATTAGATCAACTGGAACCTTTCCTGAACTATCTGTAAGACAAGTTTTCAAAATGACATCATAAAGATTTTTTTTTTAGTCCTGCTAAAGGTGTCATGAGGCCAGAAATACATATTTTGTTCTTTTTCTCCTCTAAGTGGTAAGCAAAAGGCAGGTAGAAGACTTAAATAACAACTTGGTTTATGGCCCTACAAAACTGAATCCACGTATAATACAGAAAGCTTTACAAAGTGGATTGCACAAAGTATTCCTACAAAAAACTTCCTTATGGATTTGTCTGGCCAAAAACTATACAAGACGGTACCACTGAAATCAGATCGCAAGGGATGCACTGTTTTATTTCGCTAATCCATGTTGGTGCATATTCAAGACTAATGAATATAAAGCGTATGTGTGTCTCTAAATAAACTAGTGTGTTTGCATTTAAAAATGTGACTGTGTCAGTTTCTGTAATTAGATCCTTTAGCATCTGTTATTGATCATTCCTGCACTTCTTTAGCTTACACTTGTGAATCAAGTAAAATGCAGAATGTTATCATACAGAAGACCAATGCTAAAGAAAACTTCTATCGTGTCCAGCTTTACAGGGCCAGAGAGTTGTGCATGGTTATCAGCCTAATTTGCTCTTGGCCGACAACATAAAAATCTGTCGTCTGCAGAAAAGTGGTGTTTGGGCACTTGATGCCACACGATCACAAGGAGAGGATGCTCAGGCAATCGGGACAGCTGGTTAAAACTCAGCTTAGTGAAAGAGTTCACAGACAGACACTCCCTGATTTAGCACAAACTTGGACTGCCATTTTTTTTTCTTAGGAATGACATGCTACGAGAATGTGGAAATGAATATAACCCAATTCAGAGAGCAAGACTTTTCTCCTCCTGAGAAACGTGTTTGCTTTACTACACAGAGAGTACAGGCACATTGCTTTACCTTAGGCAGTGCCTTGCTCTGCACTGATTTGGATCAAGCCTAGGTGTGTTACATTCAGTCGACCTTCTAGCTGCACCTAGCAATGACGTTGTGTTTATGTTTCTCCAAAGACGGGATCTAAAATAGGGCAGATGTGGATAATAAAAGTACCAATTCTCTCTTTCCTCTCTTCAACCTAGGTTCAACAGTAGTGAACAAAGCAGGCATATATCAAGCACTGAGGCCTGTACTTTTGTAACTTTTAGGTAGGTTACAACAAAAATAAAGTTGCCCACAAATAGTCTCAAAATCAGAATGGTTTTGAGGAAGAAGAACTGAACTACATGAGAGCTACCTGTAGGATAGAAGACCCAGAAGAAATGAGTAAATGTGAATAAAAATGAGAGTCAGTTTGGATCCGATCCTTGTAGCTCTTTCACAGCTTTATTTCTTCATAATCCCCACATTTTAGATGTAAAGAATTCATAATAAGGTGAAGAAGGGCACCAGAGATTTGATGTAGTATGTTCAAGTGGAATGAGAAATGTCTCTCATAGTCCAAAACAACTGTGAGATTTGATTGAGAATTAACAGAGTACAAAATAATCATAAGAATTTTCATCTGGTCACTGTTGCTAGTGATAATAGATACTGGTACTCATGTGTCTCAGATAACTGAGACTCATGTCAGTAGTAGGCAGTGTCATAACAATGTACAAGAGGATTAAAAAGAGAAAAAGGTTTGTATCTACTATAGATCAATAGTCAAAAGAGTGAATAATATGTCAGTGCTAACAGAGGAGGTAAATTTCATTTAGCTCCCTTATTGATCTCTGAGATAATTACACTGTACATCAAAAGAAATTCAATTATATTCATTTGTTGCTTTGTGAACTGCATTAGCATCAATTGGACTCATGATCTTACATCAGGGAAAAAGCTTCCAAACTAAAATGTATGTAAACCACTACACTTTTGTTTTCCCAGATCTGAAGTATGTATTACAGTCCAGCAGATTTAGTGCCTTGCTGATGTGGTTCTAACAATTTTAACAAGACAGCACTATAAATGCCAATATAGGCTACAGTCCAGTCCACCTAATTTTTACTCCAAATTTGTATCTACAGTTTAAACACCTTCAAAGCCTTTTTATAGTGCAGTGACTCTCTCCAATGCTCTCTTGTGCAGTTCCTTGTTAGGGGTGACACGGTTTCTCTTTTGCTCCTGAGACACATTGATTTTCTCTCTAAGAAGCGCTCCAGAGAAAGATTACATTGGCCACCGTGTATAGAGTGCATGGTAAAACAGCCCTGTCTATGGTGGTGTCCCTCCACAGCCAGTTCCAGTGGGGATATCCACTTCCTTTGACACCCTACAAGGGTTGCCCATCTTTGCCCTTCACACAGCACATTGTATGGAGCCTCATGCATCAAGCAAATCAGGGTGATAAATGTGTTGTCACTGCAAAAATATGGGAAATCAGACATAAAGTATGAAAATATACAGTTGTTTGAATTTAATGTCAATGTTAGTAACATAGATAATGCTTCTCTGATTCAGTTATTTGTATTTTATATTACTGCATTCAATAAATCTCTCTATTAATGAAAGCTGTAAAGCACTTCCAGATGGCCTGCCTTCTGAACACAAGAATGGGCTGAACCTCACAGCTTTGCAGAGGAATTCAGGTTCATCTGGTGCAGAAGACACACAGGGCCTTTCCCCTAAACTTGTCCCAGCGACATGCTGGGAGAAACAAATACAATATGGAATGTAAGTATCAGTCCCTGACTGAACAAATGTTGCAACATTTACATATAATTAGGGGTATGACTTGGGAGGACGGAGGTAATCAGGCGCTGAACATTAGTAAAAGAGCTAATCCTTTGCTAAAGCGATGTAAGCCATTTGTGTAACCTCACTGGCATTGTAGTAAAAACACATCACAATGTTGTTAAAGATCTTAATTCTTTGCCCCTGAAAGTGTAAATCAGCTCGTGGGTCATAGAGTTTGGAGGAATGTTGTACAATTATCATATGAAAGAAAAATAAAAGGATTGCACCTCAGCTTAATTTTTTCTAAGTTACTTCTGAAATACTCAGTTTGAGACACAACGGGAGATTCACCGCAGCCCTACTTCTTACTTCCTAGACAACTGTTTTTAGAGCAGAACTGTAATCACAACAAACTCAAAGGAACAGAGGCATGATAAGAAGACCATAAATTAATTACACTGAAGGGCCCATATATATGAGTACCTAAACATCTTGAAGAAATATGACACTTTTCAGAGTTTTCACGATTTAAATAAATAAGCCTTATTCAGAGTCCTAAGCATCACTGGTAAGGTTGACAAGGTAGGATTCACAAACTTCAAGTGTCTGTATCTGAGGCAGTTACCTAAGATGCCCTTTATAGCCAATAGAGAGAAATAGGTACATTAAGGATAAGAGTCATTTGACCTATTTTCATTGTCTATTTTAGGATGAGATGAATCATACTCTAGAAGCCCTTATTTCGTTTCATTGAACATAAATGAGAGCACAGAGAGACTATTTCAGATGTCAACTACATCTACACTAAGATTTATGATTATAAAGATACTGTTATCTATATTTGGTCAAATGAATCCAAATCACATTGACTTCTGTTGGTTTTCAATTAAGCACAATAAAAAGGTTCACTTAGGGGAATGTCTTACATCCTATTCAAAAGACACTGTGAAAAATAAGAAATAAGACTAAGGCCTAATCAGGTGTGGAATAATTGATTGGATTTGTAATGTACTTGAAATACTTGCTAGAAGTAAGTCTGATGCACGTTCTTCCATCATTGAGACAGTATTTTCCTTCAACGGAAAGCTATGAATATATGTGAATATATTATTTAATTGTTTATAGTGGCAAAAGTGTAGCATGGGATATCATTTGGGATATTTTGAAGGGGAGAACGCAGAGGAAGAAGCTCTTCTAGCTTCACTGATGTATTCCAAGATCAAAACAGAAATTATTTGATGTCTGCAAGGAAATCTGTCTTACACCGGTATTACATTAGGCAGAGCAAGTCCTACATTTGTGTGGTATGTGAGTTGTATTTAGAGTTATATATAAATATAGAATATAAATTTATAAAGGAAACAAGATAGATCAACTGGGGTGTGAAGAGTCCTAGTTTTAGTTCCTTTCTTAAGAGCTTCTGTTTTGAGAAGCAGGTGGATACTATACATGAGTAGTATTGCTATTTTAAGAGCATTTTCATACATACTTATGAAAATAAAAAAGAACATATAATCTTCCATGTAAAAAAAAAAAGAATTATTATGTCCCACATTGCTGGTGATGAATTTGAGGTTCAGAAGGCTAAAATGTAATTTATTTAATGCTTTGGTAGAAGCAATATTTTAATTATGTTTATTTTATCAAAAGGTCTTCAAAAGACACCAAGGACAATGAATTTACTCTTACTGACCACTCCCTTTTCATCATTTGAAATTCTTGGAAAGCTTCCCATATCTATACTTTGCAGTCTTCCAGATTTGTATTTGGCATTTCCACTTATATCTTACATTAATATCATCTATAACCCTCATATATCAGTGAGACTATGAAACTTCCAAAAGTTTGGGGCTTTGGTTGTGGGGTATTTTGTAAGTAATAATATATTATTCGCAATGTTGTATTGTTAGCAACGTAACATCTTAAAAAGCCATTTCTGAGACACCCAGGTATTATACATGTGCTAGGTAGGCCAGATATGTTACGCTCCTTCCTTCCCACTGGAATACCCTCTGGTCTGCAGTGAGAAGTAGGTGTCCAAGCATGTCTGGAAGTGAGCATGTTTACAGCCACATCAGAAGAAGGCAACTTTCATTTTCACTAGGGGCTCCATTGCTTACCAAAAAATGGAGCAAAACCATCAGCAGGCTCTGAATCATCGCACCCCCTCCTCTGTTTCAGCCTCTCTCTTCCCCGCTCCTTATTCCTCTGGATATCATCACTAAGACCCACAGAAGGGGCTTTTTGCTCCTCAGACCTTTACTGTGTCCCCCTCCAAGACATTGTGGTGCAGGTGGCTGTACGCCGGGAAGTGGCCAGTGCAACGGTGTATGGGGGACAGCGGGAGGTTTGATGCCACCAAACTTTGCTTGCTGGCCCAATGACTTCAGCACAGCTTCATTCGTGGTGACACCGTCATTATTTTCACTCCTGTGGTTAATGTTGCAAATCAAATCTGGCTGAGTAAACAACTCCCACAGTTCGCCTCCTTAAGTTCCTCCTTAAAACCCCACTTTCAGCAGCTAACTTTCTGTCAATACGCTCTAGGTTGGCACAAACCACTTCTCACACCTG
The DNA here is from genome assembly GCA_026413425.1 of Tringa solitaria. NCBI lineage: Eukaryota > Metazoa > Chordata > Aves > Charadriiformes > Scolopacidae > Tringa > Tringa solitaria. The sequence goes on from JAOXJM010000001.1 coordinate 163,579,703, forward strand.
TGATTGTATCGGGGGAAAAAGACCAAAATAAATATTTACAGTGTACATGCAAGAAGAAAAGCGCTGTTTTCCCCTTTCTGTCATTGATTTCCTCTGTTCCTCAGTTACTGGTCCTGCTCTATTTGTTTATGATATTGTGTCTAACTTAGACTGCATTTTGTGGGCAAAAGTCCTTATTTCTTTGTCATGGTTGTTTGTGCTAGTCTTGCATGTGATGGTGAAGAACAGGGGAAAAAAACCCATGAAGAACACTCAAGATGAAAGCAATAGTAAAACCACAAAAATTGTCTGAAAGACTCAGAGGAAGGTAATCACTAAAATGACTGTTAAACTCCTTTTTAAAAATCTACTAGCTTTCACATTTATAATGCTTCCTTAGCATGGTGTGTGCTACCCTTTAACCCACTAGACATGTCAAAAAATCCCCACAAACTTAACCCATGGGAGCATGTAGAAAAGATTTTATTAAAATTAGGTTTGTTTTCTTCTAAATGTTTAAAAAGTAGTAACAGACTTTTATTGTTAAAAGGGTTCACATTTTACTCCTAAGTGATTGCAGAATTCTTGTTATGCATAAAAAAAACCCAGAAGCAATGGTAAACAGCATTTCAAAATGAAAAATTCTCTCTTTCTCACCCTTGGAAATACACCAAATTTTTCAGACCAGTTTGGCTTACCTCTGCTATCTTGTACGTGCTCTGGAAAGCTGGATTTAAGAAAGCAGGCAGAACTGGGTCCTCTCCTCATTTGGAGACCAGTAAGTCTTCTATTTATAGAGGAATTTTATGTCCCCACAGCCCCTATATAACCAGAGTTCCTTACTGACAGGAATAGACTTTGCAAGAGACCCTTTTGATGAGTTCAGAATTGAGTAATAGTGATCAGAATAAAAAAATCCTGCTAAAAAGCTGAATCGTTCATATGCTCTAAAGTGGTGGTTGGTCCAGTTGTGTTTGTTTATACTCTGAAACAGTCTAAATTCACTTGTTTACAAGATGGATGTGTTTCAAGGGTGGGATAGTCCTATACATTACTGGCAGAGTAGATGCTGAGTCTAGTAAAGCAAGTCTGTAAATTGCTGATTGCCAGGAGGGCACAAGGGGAAGGCTTTCTCTCTACTTGCATTCCTTACCTCTTTTTTTAAACATCTCCTACTAGTTAAAAAAAAGAAGCATACTGGGATAAACAGACATTCATGTACGACTGGTCTGATATTCAGCATTCTCATCACAAGGGGTGAAAGCCTTTGAAAGCTAATGGTTTGCTCTGTCCTAAAGGAAACCCTTCCTGAGTGGGGGGAGATGCATTTGCCTGCCTTTGCTTTTATCTACTCTGGGGCTAATGGAAGACACCGGTTTCCTGTTCTGTCAATCTTGTCTGTCAAGCAGACACTGAGTTCACTTTAATCAAAGCCACAAACTTTTAACAAGGTGTACACAGAAGGTTCAGCATGTCTCTCTTGCTTGTACATACGTACTTTACCTTTTGAAACATCAGCTGTTCACATTGTGTGAAGGCCAGATGCTGAGGAGGTGAAACCCTCCTTTCGTTCCGCCGACTTCAATAACCATGCTGATTTGTACCAGCTGAGCTTCTGCTCCGCAACTTAACATTTTCAAGCCTCTCACATATATACATTGACAACTGGAGATGTAAAGTTGAACTTCTGATTTTCTTCCATTCAAATGAATAAACATATTTCTAAGGTATTATTTTAAGATAAAGTTTTCCTTGCTGCTTCCCTCAGAACAAATTTCTATCACTACTGATTTATTTTCTTCCATTTGTACTTTAAAAAAAATATTTTAAACTTATTCCTGACTGTTGACATCGTATATTAATGTTAAAAAAAGAACAGATATACATTTATTTGGATAAAACTCCATCGGGCATTGAATTACACGGCACCCTCTTTATTTTGGTACTTTCAGTGTGACCAGCAATAGAGGATGTAGAGTGTGATGGCAAATAAATCACAGTGTATGAAGGCAGATGAAATGTTGGTCGTACTCATAGTGACATTGTTGCCTTTAAAATGTCAGAATTTAAAGACTTAAATCACTAAGCTTCACATGCTCCTTGTTTTAGGGCAATGACTCCTTCTAACTCTAAAGTACGACACAGACAAGATCTCTTAAGACCTTGGGGCACTTGTAATTTGAGTATCCTGCATGTCCTATGGTTTAAGTCTTTATAGATTACTTACAAAGATCAGATAGTGCAAAGAAATTGAGAACAAACCGTGTTCACTTTGATACTGTTTTCATACCAAATGAGGAAACTAAAAGTTTCCTCTTTGAAAACCACATAAGTAGAATATAGGTTGCCCGTGTTATAAAAACAGCAGAAGTTGTATTACAAAAGTGTTTTAACAAAGAGTTCATGATTTCATCCCTTTATTGTAATCGAGTTTTAAATTTTTATCTCTGTTTAAAAGAAAAAAAGGCAAGAGCTAAAACTGTCTAATTTTTTTTAAAATTGCTTGCAGAAAAGTTAAACTAGAAGCTAACAGATGGATAAAAAGGTTTTAAAGAAGTTTTTGAGACTATGAAATTTAATCTTATTTCATTGAAATGCTAACAGTCATGATTAAAAAGTACAGAGCATGAATGATCTCTTACGCTGGAAAAAAAAAAGAGTATGAAAGTGTTTTTCTATTCCTATTTTCAATGTCATATTCATAATAATCATAGCTTCAACCACAAGTTTTGCTACTCCTGATTTAGCAAAAGTAAATACACTTGCCTCCCTCGATTTATCAGGAGTAAATATTGCATATCAAGCACACACATAAAACAAATATCCGGTCAAATGGAGGAGATGGGAATTGTTCTGCCAATTAGTAAATTATTCAGCGCTGGTAATGTTGCAGCTATTTAACTGTTGCTAATTGCCCAGGTATATTTACTGAGTGCCAAAGAAGAAAATAAATAAATAAAAGATGCTCTGAATCACTGGTCTGTCTCAACCAAACCATCAAAGCGTGCTGTTATGTTTGAGTTAGTTCCTCCAGAAGTATAAAAATCCTCTTGCTGGAAACTTTGATGGTAGATGGTAATGGCTTCTGTTCTGTAAATGCTTATGCACATATGTACATTTGCTCAAGTAAATAGTCTATGAGACTGTGCCCATGAATAATGTGACAGATATAGAAAAGTATAGGCTTGGCTGACTCCTCTAATGTTTACAAAAACCTTAATGTCTTGCAATCTGTTGTTAAAAGGTAGACAAATTTAGACATTTCTCACATTAAATCTAATGTTAACTATGTCACTTTCTGTTGTATCATTCATACAAAATAAAACTGCCTTTGTTCATTTTCAGATTTCATGAATGTTGTGGCTTTAAGCAATATTCATGTGGATTTTGTTTCTCAGTGTAGATGATTTTAAAGATATTTTTTGAAAAAGCCTCAGCTAAACTGAATCAGCAGACATGCAAAACATAAAGTTCAGTGTTCATCTATCCCACTGTCATCTAATCTATCTGATGCAGTTTAAATATTTTTATTCATATTACTTTTTATTATTCCTTTTGGAAAATACAGCATGCCAACGCTTCTCCTTGCTGATTTTACAGTTTTCTTTGTGGCCACTGCTACCTCTTTCTCATTTTGCTTGCCCTTCCCTGCCTTCCACATCTACTCCTTTAGCCTACTTAAGGTTGCCATGAACGCTGATCTCATTTGCTTCCTTGCCCATCACTACTGAACTCTCATTTTTTCTTTAGCAAGTGAGGCTGTGGATACCTGTCTTCAAAATGAGGTGATGAAACCTGTGAGGTGGCAGTGCGAAGGAGTGCAGGGAAGGGGGACCATCAACCAGCTGTATGGGCTCAAGGCAAATTTTGTTCAGTGGAATCCAGTATAGCTTACTTTACCTGTCCTTAGGTACAGATAACATGGATTTTTTTTTTCCTTATTTTTTCCCTCCCATTTTTCCTGAACTCATGCCAGTTAAGAAGAGCTCATCTGAAGGTGTCTGTTTCATCAACAGGAACATGGGCTAAGAGCGATGTTAGATTTGTAAAGGTAAATGTTCCTTGCTTTCCTCAATACTTACAAGTCCTTATATCACAAGGGCACAGTCATCCCAGCGAGTGCTCTAGAGTATCTTCTTGTCTCAGCTGGGTGCAACAGTTAAAACCTTTCTTCCCATAGTTCTCAAATGGGCAACTTAATGCTATTTTCTTACACGCAATGGCATCAGTGCCTGTGAGATCAGTAACGGTACACAAGAAGCATTTCAGTCCTAGGTAACCAGTTCAAATCCAGCCTAGGCTGAACATGAATCCTGCAAGATGGCTGTTTAGCTGGCTTTATGAAAGGATGAAGGGAGGTAACATCACACTGATTCTCAATGGACGGGTGACTACATGGTGGGACAATGGAGGTTACTTGGCACACTTTGTGGTGGTCTCAGCAGACAGCCCCAGGAATAAAACAGTGACCTCCTCAATGCTAGGAGTGTTACCACTGAGTTAAAACGTGCCAGCAGGGTGATGTAAGGAAGCATACGCTGTTTCGCTTTATTCTGTATCTCTGCAAAACTTGCTTTAGCTGCAGTCACATACCTCCTATGAATCCTGGGTAGGATTAAAGAAAATCAGATTGTGCAGCTGAGTGAAAGCTTTCCCCTCTTTGTGCCTCCATTAAGACAGTGGAATTCATTTCAAATACATTGGCTGACATGGAAATTGGTAATGCACAAGGTAATAATATAACACAAGGAATGAAAATAGAAAAACGAAAATGGGTTTGGATCTAATATTTCATTTGAATTTAAATTGATCTTGGTGATCTTTTAGTATATAATACATCAAGAAAGGTAAAGAGTATATTAAATTACCTACAGACAGTCCACAGTCATAAAATGTTTGGAAGAAAGTAGTCCTTATGGCACTTCTACTTCTTATTTCTTCACTGGCTCCATTAAGACACAAAAAATAGAATACAAATGTTTTAGTCTGACAATGAAATATTTGATGACATTCAATTAAATAATAAGGGACATAAGCCAAGGGAAATACTACAGCATAACATCACAACAAATTAGTCTTGTATTTAACATTAGTTTGACATGAGCGAGAAACACACTGGGGGAAGAATTTTTCCAAAGCACCTTTTCACTTTTGATTTAAATTTAGGATGCCTTAATCTGCTGTTCTAAGAAAACTTCTGTGGATATGGAGCTTCTCTTGCACTTCAAGTTAACTGGGATCAGATGTCTATCAGTAGCGCTATTTTAGTGTGTGAACGTTTGCAAGATTCAACCTGAGGTCCATAGTTATTTAAAACAATCCTTTACGCACAATTTATATTCATAGCTGAACCAAAAATGACATGGCAAATATGACCAAGAATGAATGTGGTTCATACTAGTTGTCGTCTGCTCCTACTTTTTGTTCAAAACTCACATGGATGTCAATGCTATGTGTGACATCAGTTGTGTATGGCCCCTTCTGAGAAATATCTGTAATTCCTAACTTGCTAGCTGTATAAAAAAAACATTTCATGTTTTTATTTGTATTATGTCTTCCACTTGTCTATTTGTTCCTGTACTGACTCGTACAATTTTTAACAGCAACAAAGATAAGAGTAATAGGCAAGTATGTGTTTATACATATGTCTCCCTATATATATATGCAGTATATGGACTCATTGAGACTATTTTGGCTGCTGGACAACCTTCTGTGGTATTAATCAGACATTACATTGATTTTGATTGCATTCTTACTCTGGAAGGATAATTCGCTGTTATACATCAGACATTTTTTAAAGAACAAGTCTTGTATTCACAGAAAGGCATAATGGCTTTATTGACTATAATAAGTTATCAAAGTGCAGCAGAGAGGATAAATTATGTGCATGAACTGTGATTATATGTTTCTCATGTTCTAAGGGCTATTTCTATGTGCTTCTCATAAGGGTAAATGCTTTCTAGAGACAACTCCATCTATACATATGTTTAATTTTATTTTCCTCTGTAGTTTAGGACCTATTTAAATGAATAATGATGGAAATTATCTAAAGCCTACTGCCATTAGCAGGATAACTGATACCGACCTATGTAGGGGACAGAATTCACCAGCTGGGAGGGAAAGGGGAAAGGTAGAAGGGGAGGAAACACCCCATTATAACTGCCCTCTGCTATTATAGTGTTGAATAATTCTCCACGTCTCATGATAGAGAGGTGGCCAGGCAACACAGCTACACAGTCCCTTTTCATGTCCCTTTCCTCCTCCTGATCAGTGTTGCTACAAGCTACTGTCACGTAGCTGAATCACTCCTAATTACAGTCTTAGGCTTAGACTACCCTTGAGCACTTGTGTACATCTCATTTAAAAAGGGCCCTAATAAGCCTGATTTTTACACTGACTTACACAGTTACATTTTGAAATATGCAGGAACTGTGAACATATGACATTTCTGTTAATCAGGCTTACTTGGCCACGAGTATTTTAATTTTGCAGTGTAAAATTAAAACTCCAATGTGGTCTGTAAGCAATAGTTTAGATTAGGAAATCTCTCCCTATCTATAGTATCAATGTCTACATCTGCCCTACTCATTTTAAGCTCCCTTTATTGTCAACAAGCAAACATTTCCAGATGATGATTCTGCTGAACTATTTTAGATATAATTATTTTAAGGTTAGATGAAAATTAGGTGAGGTTGATCCCACTGGTAGTTTTCCAGTGTGGGGAATTTTTTTTTATTAAACCAAGAATGGTCAGTCTTTCATTTCACTTTTTTTGTTTATTTCTATTTGATTAACTCAGATTGTGCTTAGTGTCATACAAACACATATGAAATTGTCTTCTTCCCCCAAAAGGTTGTGATTTATTTAAATAAAAAAGCAGACAGAAGTTTACACATTGTCTATTATAAGCTGGTATGATCTGGAAGTGGTGTAGTACTGGAGAGAATGAAACAGCATAAAAATGATTTATCACAAGTTAGTATTGTATAAAACCTCTTGATTTATCATCCAAGTACTTCATTTAAACTACAAATAGCTTCTTGCACAACCACTGGCTTTAAGTCCTAGAAATGTGTATGTGCATGATGAGATAAAAAGAATTATTACGGTATTAACTGTAGGAAATAAAGATCAAAGGTTACCATCATGACTCTTCCTGAACTAAAACTATGCTTTGCCTCAAAGTGATACCTCAACTGTCCTGAAAGTGTAATGAACAATCCTTAAGGTGATGTTTATATTGGCATTGGTTTCTCTTTAGTAGTTCTGTATAAATGTAGAATACATTAAATATTTGAAGTATTACATTCTCCATATAGCTTTAGGTCATTTTTTTCTCAGTCCAGCTATCAAGTTTGCATGCAGTTTCCTCAAAAGATGTGTGTTTCATCTTTTCTGGTGTCATTTTTGTAGGAGCAGAGAGAGTACTAGAGGCGAACCAGAACTATTCTAAAAGTTCTCTTTTTCTGTTGTTACATTGAAGCATCTTTATGTCTTTATAATATGCAATCAAAATTGTGTGGGTGGAACTGGAGTCATGGCAACCTGACAATAAAAAAAATCCAAAAAGCATTTCTGTCTAGTTTATGAGAAAAATCTTCATGCAAATGTCAGAATATATGTAATCAGCCTATACTATATAAAATATATTCAATAAACATGGAATTATGCTACTTCTAAGTGAATAAATACTAATTTGGCTTTGTAAGTGGCTTTTGCGCTTTCTCTTATATACTTATCAATATAAACTATTCTTTCAAATCTCCCCACAGATAGTTCATAAGCTCAATGATCGCTTTCCAAGTGAATTGTTATACTATGCTCTTGCTTTCCAGCCAGCCAGCTCGAAAAAAAGCAAATGATTCCTATGCATACATACAACCTTACAGTCTTTTTAAAAGGGAAGTGGTGGCTGAGGTTTACATTGGTTGGGACATGAATCTTTTTAGAAAGCAAGACTGCTATAGAAAAGCACCCCGCTGAGGCTCTGGACACTGAGTCTGTGCCACTTTTTCCTCACTTTGGCCCTGTTGCAACCAGTTTTTTCCTAAGGTTCACACGTATGGAAGAGAATAGTTTTCTACTATCTACTTGCAACTGTTGGGAAATATGCATCTAGTTATTATTTTCTATTTTAAATAGTGCCATTTCTGGTGCTATAACGAAAAGCGTAACTTGTTCCCTGCATCCCAAAAAATTATTCCAGAATCACTGACACGGAAGTCCTTAGACAGTTCAAGACTTGGACATCAGCCCCACAGAGCAAGGCTGTGGAAAGGAATACAACTGGTTGCTCTGGTAAGCTGGTTGCTCTGGTGCACTGACGAAATGAGCATATGGGTGCAGAGCAGCTGGCTGAAACGAAATCCAGACAAGACACACATGGATGTGGTGGAAAGAGCAAAATGTTAAAAAAAAAAAAGCCACAAACTTTACCTCTTTATAACATCAAAGTGATTCTCAACTTTTTCTTCCTTTTGTACTCATTATTGCTTCCAGATACCCATTATTAGTCTCTGTTCTTCTACACAAAGGTTTCTTAGCTGTTGTGAGCCATACACTCTGTCACCTACTGCTACATTTTTCTCAGTACAGTATACGTGGGGAAGGTGAAGGATGTCACCGAGAAGTTCTAGGTTTTCTGATGTGTGGTGCAGCGTAAGGCAGCACAAAGCACAATGATAGCCTTCTTCACTGGTGATTCTGGTGTTCAGTATTCAGTGTCCTATGTTCAGACATCACAGAAGATGTCTCTGGGTCTGGAATCTGTAAAAATTCATCCATCCCCACTTACAGTCTACAGCTGTGGAGTCCTCGTGACTACTGACTTCATCTTATTGTGGGACTGTTGCATTTACCTCAGTGACAGGTGAAGGATTACTTCTTCGTGATCAAGAGACAGGAGATGAAGAAAGCAAAAATATCCTGCCCACATCCACCTCAAATATGTTGCAGCTCAGTTTTCAAAAACTTCTTATCTTTCTCCCAGCTCCTTGTTCCACAGGAAGGTGATTACTTATTTTTTTTTCATGAGCACCTTCTGACATGTTAGGAAAAAAAAAAGCAGGTAGAGAACTCTGGCTTGTCTAGGTGACAGAGAAAATATGTCTGTCCTCTTGGGTAGGAAAACAAATGGAAAAACTTATGGGAATCTTAGGACTTTTGAGGAAAATAAAACAGAACAGTTTAGAAAAAACTTCACCCGTTATACATATGAGAGAAGAGCTCAGAAGGAGGAAAGATATGTCGACCTCAGTACCTTTGTCCCAGGACATGTGATCAGCTGTCACATTCCTTATTCGTCAAATGTGTTGAATTGATTTGAATTAATAAAATTTTCAAATTCCGATTAATGAAAACAGATTCCTGTTATCTATCTATCTATCTATCTACCTATCTATTTATTTATTTATTTTTAATGCCAGATCATTTGGTTATTTTAAAGAATGAAAGGCACTTTATTTTGTCCTTCTACTCATTAAAACTTTAGTACAGGCCAAGACATAGGCTGGAGATCTTCAGTCTTAATCCAATTTATTTTCTTTATAAATACCCTCCCACTCTTCTTTCTATTTCCTTTTTGAGAAAGGAAGGAAACGTTTAAAACATGAAGATATTGAAAAACTGGCTGAAATGGGATTTTTTTAAAAGACTTCAGCATACCTTTTCATCCAATTTCAGTAGTGGAGACTTCTTGCCATTTACATCTGATAATATGACATAGATTTTTGATTTCTTGATGTAAGTTAAAACCAGTACAATGCAATGACACAAAATGTCACCAAGTATAATCAATAAATTTTTCTCCATTAAGAAGTATGTGCTCTGTCACTAGGACATATTTTCTAGGTCATGAGATCAGATAAAATCAGGTGGGAAGCTGAGATGACTGTTGTCTACCTGGTCAAACACTCATGGTGCTACTGACTGGTTTTATCTTTTTACACAATATAACAAATGTAAAGATTTATTGTTGATCCTTCCCATTGTGACCATATATTTTGCTTTCTGAAGATGCTGTACCATATTGTAAGCAAAATTTGTTTGAAAAGGTGTACTTTTCTACTTGTGAGAACTAAAATTTGTTGTTGCTTTTCCAGAGTAGATAAGATAAAAATAATAAAAAAAAACCAGTTGTCAAATTATCTCATACAATTCTTACTCACTCCAAAGGTTTCTATGCTACTAGTAATTAAAAAAGATCAGGTCCAGGCAACCGCTTATCATATATTAGTTTCTAGATAGACTTCACATCATAATCTTGGAATACCCTAGCTACATTTGAGTTTCTAGACAGGTGTGGAAGCCCAGGCATTCAGAATATGTTGAAGAAGGGATATTTTAGTCTCTAGATTTGCAATCAGTCATGCATGTTTGACTGTAAATGCTCTGAGAGGATCCTCCACATTGTCAGGACAAGCCAGGTGCTTAAATTTATGTGTGTGTTTAGTGCTTTCAGGATCAGAGCTGAACTTCTGCTGCTGAAAGGCATGTGGAAAGAAGAATCTAGGTCTAGTCACTGTGGTGTCCTCAATAGTCAATTGAGAAAAATAGCTACCTCCAGTGGGAATTCTTTCCATCAGTCTAAGTCATTGGTGTTAAGAAGGGAAGATCCGCCCTTTGAAGACATCTGTCACTCCCCTTTGTAGACATAGGGAGCCTAAAAAGACCCAACTCAGAGTTAATAGGTTATTTTGGTTGACACGAATCCTATCCTTTGTCATTCTGAGTCCATTGCTTTAAAGTTTTAAAAGTTTCTGTGATTGTCTTATCTTTACTGTTTAACAAATTTACTAAGACAACTGGTGGCTGAACTGGTAAACGGCTGTTCCTTAAAATGTTGTGTTTCTAAGGACATGGTGTATAAAATATAAGTTGCATGATACTTCCAATCTCACTGTTAGTTGTGCTTTTTCTCTAGTTCCCTTTGAACTGCTGATTCAAGACATCTAGTTTTACACTGTCCTGCATTTTATTCATCTTTCCTTAGGAAATCTGTGACTTACAAAGGGCAGTATATATGAGTTAAGAACACGTCCTTGTCATTCTTTGTAAGGCTATAACATGAGTTATGATACTGCATGTTTGGTATCATTTTAAGATACCCTTGCTTTATAAAAATGACCTTGTTTAACTACATATATTAAATAAACAAATTATCTCTTTCTTATTCATCCGGAAAAAGGCTTTGGCTATCTGCTGATTCAAACTGTGGTAAAACATTGCCTTCCTTTGCTGGTCTCATGACATGCAAATTAGATTTAAACCAACAGAGCGATAACACTCTTACCACTGGAAGAATGTTGTGCTATATCAAACTGAACTTTGCGCATGTGTCATATGCTTAGGAGTATACTGAAATAAGCACTGCAAAAGTGGCAAGTGAATACAACTAATCAGTTCAGAGAAATCAGCCATCATGTTATGTAAAACTACTCAAGAAGGTACATAAAGACCCTCAAGAATGCTTCAAATACTCTTCACAAAAAAATAAAAAAGGAGAAAACCAGTTTTATCATATTTCTAAACTGAAGTCAGTGAACATGTTGAAGAATTAACGTATTTGAAAAAGCACCCACAGGTGACTTGCACAGAGGATTGGCATTCAACAAGAAGTTCTGGGCTTATTCTGGTGCTGACAACAACCTGTCCTGTGGCGTCAAACAGGATACCTTCTGTGCTCTATTTTTATTCCAACCTTAGTAAAATGGCCGTAATTTAGGTTTACTTACTTACATGTGTTGCAGGTTCAGAATGTCATTTGAGCACTTAAAGCTAAAGTGGGACATTTACACAATGCTCAGACTTGGAAGATGGACACATGTACGTTCAGGGAGGGTATGGAGGTGTGAGGAAAGCTGGATAATGTGGATGCTATAAAACTGCATCTTTGATTTATTGTTCTGAAATACAGCCTAAGGTCCTTTCTTCATGTTAAGGCTATACAGTCAAGCATAAAACATGACTCTGCCATCTGACAGTATAAAATATTTGTGTCCAGTGGAAATCCTGATGCTTTTTAGCTGGTGGGCATCCTGCTGAGGGCTGCTACGCAGGTGGAGGATGCTTCCTGCTCTGGAGTGCTGCACTGCTGGGCTTGGTGCTAGCATATGCATTACTGACACCTAGCACAAGGGTAAAATAAGACTCAGGAAGATTTTCCTCAGCATTATAAAGTTTTGGTTGGGATGGGCCCCAGCATTCCCAAGGTTAGAGCCTTCTTTGTTGCTGCCAAGTTAACCTCACCAGAGCTGCCTTGGTGGCCCCTACAATCTTCATATTTGAAGATTCTTCAGTGCACGTACGACATATTCCCACAAGTTCTTGGGTTCTTTTAAAAGAGAAATATTTTATAGCAGGCAATAGGCAGTGTTAACATCTTATTTCTAGCTAGTACTAAAAGTAAGGGAGGCTATTAAGTAGGCACTGCTTTTCTCCTAAGGACCATTTGTATATATGGGGGATTAGGTGCACAGGTGTGAACAAACATAGACCAAGGCAGATCACTTCACCCAAAGATTGTCTTGTCTTCTAAACCAGGCAAGAAATCCAAACAAACTGGAGGTCAGCAGTTGAGAAAAGAAGCTAAGATTAGTTAGGAAAAAGGAGTTACCTGGTTTTAGAAAGAGGATTATTTATAAATAAAACAGTTCTTTATGAGTAAGGAGAATGCTGCCATATGCAGTTTAAGAGACATGGCTAAGAAAAAGTGAAAGAGAGAAGAAGGGCTTCCCTTGCTTATTGAAAATAGACATTTTTTTTTACCCCAAATAATTAAAAGGCACAGTAGCTTCCTGAATAAAAGCTCGGTGAAGAGCAAGCTCTGTCATTTTACCACCAGGTAAACTTGCTGAGGTCAGCTTCTGGCCAAGGTGTAGGGATGACCTCAGCAAGTTTACCTTGTGGTAAAACTAACAGGCTTTGATCTTTACTTTGTTCTCACCTCAGGACAGCTCCTGCTTGCTAGTTACCTGAAGGTAAAAATCACGCCTTCTTTTATCACCAAAGCTAAGTCTATGAAGCAAACAGACTGGGAGTAAGAAGAAATGAGAGCTGATATATAGCATCTAGACATCAAAGCAGGGGATGCAGGTCTCGTTTTGCTTCTTCAAGAGGAAAAAGGAAATTTAGAAATGAGGCAGAAGATATAGTAGAAATTGTAAGCATGATTGAATAGAACGTACAACGATTTCACAGTAGTGTTTTAGACAAATAAGGCAGGGAGAAGAAAGGAGGAGAAATGAGGTGGGAAAACATGGAAATAAAGGGTGGGGTTATGATGGGGAGACAACCAAGGCAGAGACAAATATTTTTTGGTGGGATTTAGAGAAGTGGGAGCATGGAAGGAAAAACATGAGACGGGCTGCATTTGGAGGTACACTGGACAGCAAGTATAAGCAATGAACCCATGAGTGTGTTAGGATAGCAAGATGAGTTTACACCATGCCAGGGATGGGCTGACATTGATGTCAGGAAATCTGATAGATGCAAGTGGTCACAAACCCAGCTCACAGCAGAGCAGCAGGTGGTAATGCAGAACATTGAGGTCAGCTTTCTGCAGGGGTAAGTTTAGCCATCTAGGCTGTTTCACTTGGGAAAGAGGTCAACAAGGACTGAAGAAAGGGAGGATAACAGGAATCTGTGATGGGGTGTAGGAGAGGCAGGAATCTAGAAGAGCCAGCATGTGGGGAGCCAGTGCTTAGTCTTCCTGGTTTTGGCATGATGGCTTGGCACTCAACAAAATGTTTGCCATGCAATATCTTCTTCATTTCTGTAATTTCTCTGGTGCTCTAGATTGCTATAGCTATTTACATACTGTCATATAAATAATTGAGGTTTTTCTAGGTTTTGGCTTTGGGTTTTTTAGTTTGGTTTTTTTTTGAAATTTAGTTGGGTTTTGGTTTTTTTTTTTTAATTTTTAAAAAATCAAAATCATACTTCCGTGAGCCCTAATTTGGTCAGGTTATATATTTCAGAGCAAACAGCTTGCTTTGCCTAGGTACTTCAGTGAACTGAACAGTCTGCCCGGAGGCAAGCAAATCCAAAGCCAAATAGGGATGCACCCTTCATATTCTGCTAATTGATTGAAGGGGCAAATGATCTATAGGAGAAGTTGCATCATTAACTTAATTGAGGGCAAAGCCTAATTAAAGGGGAAATGAAGTAGACAGAGCCAGAGACACAGCAGGCCTTCATGTGAGATGTCAACAAACAGACATTGTAACTAAAACCAGACAGCAACCTCAGTACTTCATTTACATCTTCAATTTCAATGTGAAAACATTTACAGTGATTGTGATGTGTATGTGAGATTACAGATGAGGAAAGCAAAAATTTAACACAGCTGAACTGAAATCAGCAGGTTTTAGAGAAAAAAATCAACTGACTAAAGTTGCTTTCAAAAATCCTGAGCAAACTGACTGAAGTTACTTAAGACTGCATTTGTTCTTCTCCAATACATTTGAACTCTACATTCCTGAGGAAATCCAACAAGAACTGCACCAGGATTTTTACAGTAGCAAGTAAATAAATTGAGTTAATTCTGGCGGATGATATTGCTTCAGTTTGACTATACAGAATTTCTGAATGAAGATATAAAATGTCACTTCTGCACGTTTGTTCTTTAAATGGTTACTCCGTGCAGCTACTTTTTCTGGAGTCCCCCCACTTGTGCACAGGCTTCCCCTCTCAGAATCACAAGCTCCTGAGCTGTGACCTGGTAATATTAAATTCTAGAGGCTTGTTAAGTATTTTAAACATTAGTTTAATATCTGAACTAAAACAGGTGGCAGTGGTCTTTTCGGGACCTTTTCCACTGCATTTTAGGGGCTTTTTTTTGGCATGCAGCTCCTTTTTTACCGACTGCAGGAATACAAACAAAACCTTTTCATAAGAAAAGCCACTTAAGTGAAATGAGGAATGCAAGCAGACATGTTTTGGCTACAGTGCAAGTCTTTAAAGTATATAGGCATTATTATACAATTCAACGGCAGTCACATGGGTATTGTGCATACTTTAAAAAGCTGGGCCCTGAGCCTGCTCCCCAAATATGCACAAAATTTCTGTGAGTATATATAATTAAATAGTTTGTAGATACGTTAATAAATGAAAAGGGAAAAAGAATATTATTGTGAAAACCAAATCTACACAGACCCAGAAAAATCATCACATACTAATTAACCAAAACATTTTTGAACTGACCTCTTTTGTATTTTAAGGAAAATTATCAACAGTTTGCAGCTTCAGAAGCTGCACATTTTATTAATCAATGTAACTTCTTACTAGACAACAGAGTCATCCCCCTGTTTACAGCAACTGGATATTAAACAGATATTTCTGTACCTGTATTTTATTCTCCATATTTTCTGTCCTTGCTAGCCAATACAAGCACCCTCATCTCCCGTCTCCTTCCATATGGATCAGCTCAAAACTTTGTCCTGGATCTACAGATGCAGCTCTGAAACAAGAAAACTCCCAATGACTTCTTGGAAGATCTTATTTGTGTTGGATCACCATGTCTTCCTCAAATCAATTTAAGAGTTTTTCCTCAAGACAAGTGAGAGCCACTGATCCAACCAAGATAACTCACTGGCTCCCTTGTAATTCAAATTCTCCCATGCAAAGCTTGAAAACACTGACTTTAGGGAGAAGACAGGAAGAGGCTCCACTGAGTACAGTATTAGTAATTATCTATGTTGTGTGACAAGGAGCACTAAATATGCTCAAAGTTAGTGTAACAAATGCATATTGTGCCATTCCTGCAGCTAAAGACCTTCAGGGCAAATCTCCTTTTAGTTCTCTGAAAGTACATTAGCTCAAAGCTCATTTTGATGGAAAATGGAATTTATAAAATTATGGGTTTCAAGACAGCAAAAATTACAGCAGTCTACAAATCACTGAACAATCTTTCTTATTTCAGCTTTGTAGTAAAGTTTATTGTAAACTAGGTAATAAGAGGAAATCCTGCTTGGATCATACTAGAATACAATAGTTGAATGTTAACACATTTATTATCACCTGTCACATCCCTATGAATGCATCATTGTGAACATGCATTTGGATCTAGGACAGCGTCATTAATCATTGTTCCAAAAAAACCACAGTAGTTAATTATTTGTCTCAACATATTGCATTTAAATCATCCTCCTCATTAAATCAATTATGAAACAATGTAAGTATCCTAATTGAGCTACTAAGAACTAGAACATTGTTGCAAAATAGAAATGGAAAGAAACTACCAAATCCTATCCTGATTTTCAAGTATATAAAGTCTATTTCTATTTTTCTTTGTCTAGCAGAAATCATACAGCTTGGGAATTAAATTAAGAAACCTTTCCAGGGTGTATTAGCTGGGGTTTGGCAACGTGCTACCTTTGTCACGTGGCTTTTTACAGCTTGGAACACAAGCAGACCTTACTCGTGCCTGATCATAATATATATTGTAAACATATCTTATTATGCAAAGACATTTTTAACACTTCCCATTGTTCTCAATGGAATATGGTAAACAATGGAAGCTATTGAACTCTCTGTGTTTTTGAAAATATAGTTCAAATGTATATCAAACTTCCTTTCTCAATAGTGGCATCACTGAAGCAAATATTGGCATGTGTATAACTGAATTAGCTGCCCAGGCTCCCCTTATACTACGTAGAGGGAAACAAGCTGTTTTAAGACTTGATTAATCTGACTTACTTTAGATATCTGTTTTGGGATGAGAAAAATCACACCACATCTTTTTTTTTTCCATTAACCCAAGACTTCTATATGCCAAGATGAGGATATCTAGACTCCAGTAACCTAAATTTCAGCCTAAAATCCATCAGCCCGGAGGATAACATCATAAAAGTAACATGAACTTGAAGGAAAGAATGAAGAGATGGAGGCCTTTATTATTTATACCCACAGCATCATAGAAGACATGAAGCTATACCAAGGACTTGACTGTAAAGTGTAGTGGAACATAGCCTAGCAAAGAGATGCAGGAGGTAAAATGATATGAAAAAAACACTGCAAACTGTCCTATGGATGGAAATATTCTTACAGACAGCAATGACTAACGTTGTGGAAAATATATTTCCAAATTTCTGTAGCTTTTATGTTTTTTTTTGCTTTGACAAGGTTCCCGTAAAAAGTATGGATACTTCATGTGCTGTTCTTTTTAGTTGTTGGACTTTCTATTGTAATATTGTATCGGGATGTCTTACTGCAGTACTTATTTTGTCAAGTACATGAAATCACTTTAGACTTTTAAAAGTCTCAAATTTAAGTTGTTACCAGCTAGTTCCTGATTGGACTTCAATATTGATGCAAAATGTTTTATTATCTTCCTCACTGGCTAATTTTATATTACATTGTCTCAGTAAGGATATCATCATATATATTCTTTCTGAAAAGGAGGGGGAACTTTTTGCATTGCTATCTCTGCCATCTGATTTGTTTTGAGGTAAAAACACTGTAATGATTATTCACTTCAGCAGCAAATCAGTCCTTCATCCAGTGCTAACTTGAGGTATTTTGGCTTTTTTTTTTTTTCAGGTAGGTGTTCCCCACAGCCCTAGGACCTGCCTCTGTTTTTAGGAATAGTTCTCCATGGCATTATATTGTCTAAACAGTGGCCAGACTAGCTTTTTGGTCTGACTGGCTCCTGGATTTCTAACAGGACCACCTTTCCATATAGGTAACTTAGACTTGATATTCTTCTCCTCTGATGGAAACAAGTAGTCCATGTAGGATGTAGAACTGCACAGTGTACGACAGCGCAGCAACTTTTACCTTTCTCTTTCACATCTGGGTGCATCAGCAACAGAAGAAATATCATTATCTTTAGAAGAGACAATCTTATTCTGAACATCACTCTTCACTGAATAAGAACTGTTTCCATTATCCTTTTCTATGTAGTAGTTATTGGCAGATTCCTTTTTTTTCTCACACACAAGTTACAACAGGATAACCTATATCATTTTTCATTTCGCACAACTTCCAGAGTAAAATTAGACACTTTACAGATTTCTGTTAGCTTTGTTTTTTTTTTACTATGTCTCCCAAAAGAGCTCCCTGCCAAATGAATTACAAGCAATAGGGTTTTTCTACTTCAATGAAATTAAAAATAATTAGGGAAGAACCAATCTAAAAAATAGCGTTTCCTTTCAAGGAAAAATAAGCAATGATAATGTATAAATACATTTTCTATACATCCATTGTAAATTCCATCTTCCAAGTTTCCTATAAAAACTAACATTTGTCAACAATTACCACTTAGTGCTATACAACAATTCTTTCAAAATATTTGGAGATACCTACTGTGTAGTAACTATGGGCAAATGTTGATTTTTAATAGCTTTTATTATATGTGGTCTTGTTACTGGTGAAAACATGATGAACTTTCTAAATAATTTCATACTAAATCACAACTAATTTTGTTTTTAATAGCATTGTAAATAATCACATTAAACTTGCAAAACAAAACTCTAAATCCCAGGAAGGAATAAATTGTGTAGCATTAATTGACTTGTGAGTGGTTGCTTTTCCTCACTGTCTGCACACACGAAAATTCAGCACATTCTGCATTTAATAAGTCAATTACAATCACAGGACATATATTGTTAATTAGGAACTAATCCTCATTTTCCACAAAGGATTGACATCCCTTTTTCACCTAAAATATGCAAACTAATATTTTGTGTAAATAATGTTGCATTTTGTGGACAGAGTTGCAAAGCAAATTTGTCAGATTTACCAAATTGTCAGATTACCTTGGGAATTAGGAGGTGCAGACTCTTTGTGAGTTTCACATAGACAAAGGCACACTGATCCTCATCCCACTGACAGCAACAGAGCAAGTTGCCACTGTCTTCAATGCGAGGAGGATTCGGCCCAGAAGGCAGAAACTTTTGCTAACATGAAGGAATAGGGGCAGCCTTGTTAGTGGAGCTCTTTCCCAGGAAGTCAGAAGCTGATCAACTCTATGCTCAGCAGGAGATGTCAACAAAGTCTATAGAAATTATGATGGGCGCTTCAGATTACATGAAGAAATTGTGACTTTCTCAGAAAGGTCATATGTAAAACACTCTCCTTAAATACATTCTCCTCAAATTAGACCAGCAGTTTACACAATATAATTCATTATTTGAGATATTGTTTCTTAACAAATAACTGAAAAACTAATTGTAAAAGATGCTTTACTAACAAAGTCAAAACAATTCAAAAAAGTTTTTTAAGAATAAAATTATTAAAACATGAACAGCTTAAAATCATAAGCTACAAAGGGAAAAATCTTGCTTCTCTTTCTGCTGGGAAGTGGGCTTTGCCCACAGAAAAACATGTGGGGATGTTATTGTGGTGGCAATAGCCACAGCATTGTCACTACTTCTTTGTGGTATACTGGAGGAAAAAAAAAAAAAGAAAGGAAACTATCCTGCTGCCTGAGGCATGCTCCTGAGCAAAGCCCAGCTCTTTAGGCTTGGGTCACAGAAGACAGGATTTGCCTCAACAGGATGCATAAGTGGATTAACATGACAAATTAACTGTTAATCCAAGTAGTAGCCAACTATTAATAAACTCCTCATGAACACTACCTTAGTGGTTTGAACTCTCTGCTCCCAGTGTGTTTTGAGTTTGGAGGGTGAATATGAGCTACTCTCCTGTCTAGAGGCAGATATAATGGTCACCTGGGTGAACAAATATAGATGAGCCCATCTTGTGGCCTTCATAAAGATGTTGGTTTTAGTACGACCGTGGATAAGGCACTTCAGACTTTGGATCCAAAAAGAAGAAACTGTTCTGGCTACTCTTTAATCTCACTTTCTCTAAACAACAGATGTGGATCTGTCTACACTTGGTAGAGGGAATAAATCGGAGGAAGGTGCTTGTATCCTGCCACTTTTTCCATTTTAACTTCTGTGGCTGCCAAGTATTAATGGTTTTCCACTGGACAGTTATGACTAGGTGGTTTTTGTTTTTTTAATATTACACTATCATTTGTTAGCAACCAGTTATCAGATCAGTACGAAGTTTTTTAGATATCATTGTAAGATTTCTTTTTCTTCTTTGAAATTGTGAAAGGAAGTGGTCTGAGAATTATCTTTATCCACCTCTGTTTTACTTGTTTGCAAGTTTGGTTTTACATTTCTTGCAGTCAGTGGCAGATCTCAGTGAATTTAACAAGAGAAAAAGGGATTTCAGCCACACAAGTTTAAGTTCAAGTATTCCAATTTATATTGGTATGAGAGTAAAAAGATTACAAATAATACTTTAATAATAAGTTTTAGTTCCAAGGGCTTATTTAATTTAAATAATTTAATTGAAATCTAAATTAAAAAAACCAACAGGTATGTGACTCAAGCGCCAACAAAAACAGGTACCTAGCTTGGACATAATTACGCAAGTAAATCTCCTTTTGTCTTTACTGAGTGTTTGGTTCTATCACTTTAATGAGAATTCTCTTCTGTCCGGGGACTGCAGGACTAGGTCCTCCGTCTGTAATGACTAAACGTCTCAGAAATATTTCAGTCTTACAGATAGTTTTCATCCCTATGTCTCTATATATTTATATTAGCAATCTTTTATTGTTCAATAAAAAAGTATGCTAAATTTTGCCTCAATGCATAAAGTATAAAATACTTCAAAGAAATACATGGTCAGTTTGAATATGATATGAAGTTCTTCTTTTGTACAGAAACTAGTTTTAAGTTTTGCTTGTTAGTAAACTATTTTTTAAATTATGTTTTAGACAAAGTATACTTATGGGGGGGGCATTTGTTTATTTTTTAAACAAAAAAAATCAATAATCGCACTATTCTCAAGACTTTAAGTATTTGTTTTATGTTTCCCATGATGTAGGAGACCTTGGTGGTATTTTGTAGTTAGAGGGTTCTAAACAAATATTTTTTTTAAAAAAAAGGAAAAACAGAAAAGAATAAAAAAGGAAGAAAGAAGATGCCTTATTGGAAAAAAAAAACAGCAAACAAACCAAAAACAACAAAAACCCCAACCCAAAACCAAACCCCAAAACTCTATAGGGTTGCAAGATGAGAAGAAAAAGAGTAAAAGTTCATTTCAACGTAGTGATTTATAGGGAAAGGCTCAGTAGCTTACATAAAACCAAAAGGGGAAGTGGTCGAACACTGGGTCAAATCTCCATTCACATGTTTTGTAATAAAAGGCTGACTGTAGCCTTTGAGCCTTGCTTCCAGTCACAGACAATGGCAATTGCAGAGCAAGACTAATAACAGGATTTAGCATAAATCCACCACAGGAAGTGAACAGTTGTACTGGCAAATAATTAGCCAGGGAACTTTTTACGGCAACATCAGGATGCTCTCTACGCTTTAAAGCATTGTCTGCAATTGTGATCATGGAAAATAAAATAAAATAGTGAATTCTCCCTGTTTACAGAAGGCTTTTACTTATAGATAATTTTTTACAATATTTTAATATTTTTTCTCCTTGTTCTAATTTAGTAGCAATAGTGTAAGTATTGAATTTGCATTTGAAGGGTATTAAAAAATGTTCTTTTTTTTTTTTTTCCCTCACTGATGCTTTTTATTGCAAGGTGAATTGTGTTTATTTTGCATGGCTAACAAGTGGGTTCAAAGCAACACTTTGATCTTGAACCCCTGCCAGATTCCAAGAGCTGAAAGCCCCCCTGTGCAGTAAAGTAGACCTGTACTCACAAAGCCTGGCTAATTTGCAAAGGAATGTCAAAATTACTGGCACAGCTGACTACTGTGGTGTAGTATAGTCTATAGTTTTTCTAATGAACAAAGATCTGCTTTTCTCCGTGTTTATTTGTCACTTGTTAGAAGACTAAGTTTAAGTATCACTGTTCCTTCTCTAGGTGAGGGACTCCTAAGTCATCACATAAAAACAAACATGCAAAAAAAGAAAAAAAACACCCTAGAACAGCTACTGTGAAATCTTTACTTTTTAGAAGAGAAAATTTTCTGATATCTATTGCAATTAGATCTGAAGAAAACAGTGTCTCTGTTCCTTTGCGTTTTAGAAAAACTTCAAAGAATTTTAGCTAAGGAAGAATATTCAGGTCCTGTGTGTGTAGTCTGAATACATTTCTACACTTTTAGTCTTCATCAGTTCTGCCTAGTAAGAGTGATATTAATTCTCCTGGAAGTGAGATGAGGTACCCTAATGAAACTCTCTGAATAAAACTCCATCTCATTTCCATTGCCTTTGCATATCTACTTCCTATCCACAGAAAAAAAAAAAAAACTAAATTAGAAAAATTGTGACAAGACTGTTCCCTTTGTGTACCCACTCAGAATTCAAGAAAATTGAAGTAGTAAAATAGGGTGGAAATTCCACACTAAATCATTTGGTTTGTGCATCACCAGTCAGTACTTCAGTGAAGAAAAGCAATGGCAAAATCTCTGGACGCTGAATCACAATGTAACTGAAGAAATATAGGTTCCAGAAATGCACAGTGGTTATCTATAAACCCAAATCTGGCTCTACAGAGGTCAAGGAGGGAGCAAGGTACCTCAAACCATAGAGGTAACCTCGGAACTGCAAATCATGACTGTACCAATCAGTTAGATGCCCAACCTGGACCATGGCATACAGGAAGGAAAGAAAATACCTACAAAGCTTCCATGCCTTTTTGGATTTAGGCTGTATCTGCTCAACTGATAGTGAAGCTGTAGGGTATTCCTGCATATGCACCAGCCTAAGCACTGCCAGCGACAGCAAAAGCACAGAAAGAACAGCTTTCTAGCAACATTACAAATTGGAGCATAAACTGTCCTGTGTCCTTGAGCACACTCCTTTGCTTTACTGTGCAGGCAAGAGAGTGCCCAGAGCTCTTTCTGTGTTAACAGGCATTTGCAAAGACAATTAAGTATACACAGGGCTTTTTTTGTGTAAATAGGCAAGATTGACAAAGGGCAGGAGAAAGGAAATAGTATTAGCTATAATGTCACAAGTAAGGAACTGAGGCACAGAAATATTACCAACAGGATTTTCAGAAGGATTAAAGCAGCATGACTTTATTGACTGTGCTGCATTAACATCAAATGTGGTTTGACCCTCAGTGATTTCTTCAAAGTAAGACTGGAAGCAGAACAGGAACCAAACCCAGGTCAATACTCAACCCACAAACCCATAATTTCTTTCCTTATTTCTTTTCTATATTTAGGAGGAAAAAAAAAAAAAAGCAGCTCATGTGCCTGTAGGGTGACCTGTCATGCTGCTAAGTCTCTACTTGTACAAATCCTGTCCCTCTCATTTTAACTAACTCTAATTTTGAATGCTGTCTTTGGCATTCTGCTTTGGACTTCTCACAAGGTTGGTTTTTTTTGGGGGGGGTGGGGATGGAGACACGGAATTTTTTTTTTCTTAATTTCTTCCTCTTTTGAGAAGGGAGATACTAAATGTGAATAATTATTTCTCCATGAAGAACACATCTTTTGTAGTCAAGTTTGGCATCTCTGCCTTTTCTTACTTCAAGTTTAAACTAAAACTATGGTAGTTGTACTGTGAAAATCCCTATGAGGTTGTAAATGAATCATTCATATGAGCTTCAAGCAAGAGATTATATTTTCTACTGTTCTGTTTGCAGAACTTGTTTTCTGGGTTGTTTTATTTGCATTCTTGGAGAATTATGTTATGAACACTAAAATGGGTCATTTTATTTTTGGAATGTTTCTTACAAAATATCTGTATCAAACTTGGCATCAAATAAAAGTAAAAAAAAAAAAAGGATAAATTTGTTTTGGGATACCGTTGCAGAAATGTAACATTCATTTAAGAGGAATGTGCATATTATAGAAGTTCTGGTATGCAGTATGTGATACATCTACATATTTACAGAGGAAGAGAACAGAGAGAAATCATTCAAGGAATGAAGAAAGGGGCCAGATTTTGAAATCAAAAGTCAGACACAAGTTTGTATCTGCAGCAGTAAGTGGATCAATAACACTATAGCTATTTTGCCAATCTGTATGGCTAGCAATGTCTGTGAAGTTTGAAGCAGCTCTCTTCTCTTAATTGCAATTATATATAAATAAAAAATAATGTTTTCCTCAGCATGTCATTTTTATATCTATAATTTTAGAGTTATATTTACCTGCTTAATAATAATAATATTAATAATAACAACAATAATCACAACAACAGTAACAGTAATAATAGTATCATCTTTTATCTCATATCATTTGCAACTGAATGCTACATAGTCGGCATAATTGTGTGGGAAAATATAACGATGTCAAGAAAGTGCTAGTATTTTTGCAAACAAAATAGCTAGTGACAGGGCCTTGGGGTATGTTGAAAAATATTTTTGGACTGTCTCAGTTTTCCCAAGACGAGTCTGCTTGGTTGCCGTGACGCTTGTCCCCATTATGAACAACTCTATCTTGGCATGACTGTTCTTTAACTGCTACATATTTTTAGTCTTTTTTTACTATTGAAGATTCTGTAGAGAAGTTACTTGAGATTCAGGCAGTCTAAATCATGCACCAACAGTGAGCTAACTTAACCAAGTCCTGAAAATGAGTATACCATATACTTTTGTTATTCAGATCTACATTTTATATACCAAATTATAGATAAAAATGGCATATCAAATACAGAAGATTCTTATGTTGATTGTTCTACTAACATTAATTACTTATTGTATAATTTATGCAGGCTGAAGTTTCTGAAGCAACTCTGTTTCAAAAAATCAGAAGTTCACTGAGAAAAGGAAAATTTTCCCATAATTTCTTCCACAATTAAATGTAAGTGCCACAAAAAAAAAAATAACTGAGAATTTTTAAAGGAGATTCCACAGAAACTGGCTCTCTACAATATAGCACTAAATATTTTTATAATAATTTGTAAGAAACAGTTAAACAATTGCTAATGAAGTTTGTAGGTGACAAAAAAATCTCCAGCAGAATGGTAAATGTCAATACAGTTCACTGAAAGATCTACCTGCACCATTTGATAAGTTAAGCAGAAATAATATGTATTTTGAAATGTAAGGACGAACAACTCAGGCCACACTTTAAGGATGAGGAATTATTTTAGTCACTGTTATTTAAGAAAGGACCATGACAGGAAAAAAAAATAGTCCCATTAATCTAGTGCTGTTATTCTGTGACTAAAAAGATCCAAAATGATTCTGGGATTTATGAGCAAGGAAACATGAAGTAGGTGTAAGGGGATCATATTACCTCCCATACAACTATTACTGCAACACTCAGTCCAGATCCAGTACCCACACCTGAAGATTGTGTTATTGCATTGGATGGAACGTGCACCAGAGACAAGACAAATACCAGGGAAGGAAGAATTGGAAAATTTGTATTATTGCTAAAGATTTAATGAGATCATGTGTATAGCAGAGGGATTTTCAGTCTGGCATTCAAGCACTGTATGAAAATGAAACGAACTTTTTGGACTTGATTCATCTGACCTGCTTTAGGTAGCTTCTCTAAAATAAAATTAATCAAGTGAAAGAATTATATAAATGGGCTCTTGACAACTAGTTTGCCCTGTATATAGCTGCATTTTATCAGGTGATCCTCACATTAGTTGGCTTAAATTTAAAATGCTAAATATAAAGAGTACAAATCCTACCATACAAGAATTTATTTTCATTTTTAGGTCTTCAGGATGTGAATGATGGCAAAGGGAAAACAGTGAACAAAACTTGCAGAAGGGGAGGGAAAATCACAGAAGAGTGGATTTACCTCTGTAAAAGAAGGGAGGAGAATGACAAGACTACAAGTGATGTAGAAGATGGAAAAAAATTGAACAAAATCCTTCCTGTGAACCCCGACTCCGAGACAAATCAACATTAATATGCGTCTTTGACAATCCGTGCATGCACTAACAATCGTCAAGATACATTGACAATAATTCAGTGGTGGGAATTGGCATTGATCCCTGAACTGCCCATGGAAGGAAAACTATCTAAAAATTTTAAAGAAATTATGCTGAAAATAAAAACAAGTAATTGGAATAACTAAGAGGAAAAGGAAAAATGAAAGCCGCTGCATTTCTTATGAAACTAATATAGTTGGATTCATCTTGTATTTTGTTGTTGCATGTACTTCATTTGAGGTTTGCTAGTGCACTAATGCATAGTCTTATGGTTTGGTATTCAACACAATCTTAGTTTTGAACCTCTTCAAATGTATTATGAGAAAACAGATCAGCATTATAAAAAAATTCCACCCTGAAAATTTACTTAGTATTGAAAAAGGGGACAGAATTTTAGTGGAGTAATCCTTTTTTTCCAAGTATTGCCTTCAGTTGTCAAGAAACAATGTTTTTGAGACAATGGTTAGCAAATAAACATTCTGTATACTCAGAAGTTGTGGAATCTAAATGATAATAGAAAATTTCAAAATTAAAGGCTAAGTCAATAAATCAGAAGTACCAGGATCATCCTCTGACTCTGATGCTACCTGGAAAGAAATAGCCCACAGCTATATTATTAAACTCTCTTATTCTTTAGAACTCAGTCCCTCATCTATTTGGAGCTTGCTAAGACTCAACTAGGCCCAGAAGTCATGTTGGAGGATCCTAGCTGCATCAGGACAAAATCGTGACCAGAACAGTTCTAGCAATGCAACAGTATGGCTGACTGAGTTCCAAGCCCCCAGATTCCTTAATTTGTCAGCATGAAATGCAATATGAGAGCCCAGTGCTATTAATAGTCACTGTCATGGAAGTCATCACTTTCATACACACTGATTATTTCAACTGCGCTAAGAGTCTGGTCTAAGAGTAAGATAAGTCATGTGAATAAGTGTTTGCATGATCGAGTCCAAGCAGCATTGACCTTGTCCCAGGCACAGTGAACGAAAATTAAAGATGTAGTTGCTGTATTTGTTGAAGGAGGTGGGGGGGACTGGGGGAAGAGAGACTGAGGTGTATGTATAAATACATATCTATCTCTTTATATATAGAATATATATATTATATATATTTAAAATAGAACATACAGTTTCTGCAAAGAACACATTATGAACAGGTAAGGAATATGAATCATAGGAAAGGCAAAGACTAAGGCTTGTATTTCAGCTAGTAGATTCCTTTGCCTCTGAAATGGTTCCCTTGAGACACTCTTCTGTAGGTTAATAATCTTCATGATTAGAAAGTGTTTTCCTGATATTTCATCTAATTATACCCATCTGTAATCTCTTCCCAAAAGCCTCTCCTCATTTTACCTCTTTGGCTTACTCTAAACAAGTCTTTTCTTTCAGCTCAGTCTTTCAGCTAAACAACTCTTTTCAGCTCAGTAGCTGGCTATGTAATACCCTATATAACTGGAATCCAAATCTGCAAGTTGCTGAGCAGTCCCAAATTTCATTAATTTATAAAAGTCAGTGAAGGTACTTACCTTCTCACAAGTTAGTGCCCAGCATTTGTAAAAATATATGTATTTAAAATAAACAAAAAAGTCAGCCCTGCTTTGCATGTAATAAGTCTAAATACACAATTTGGTTTCTATCCAGCACTCTCTTGTTCCAAGAAAGCACAGAATTATGCTTTTCGTAATAATTATTGTAGAATATTTCCTTTCAGGAAAGTCTGTATCTGTAATGTGTATATTCTGGGAAGAATATAGTTTACTCTGATAATTTTCTGGGAAGACAGGGCCTTTAATTTTAAGTGTTCAAAAATAAATCTTTCACTAATACTTATGGGCCCAATTCTGTGAGGGGTGAATGCCACAAGTCCTAGGATAGATCCTTACTCATGCCAGCTTCCACAAATTAGAGACTCTGACTTCAG
The DNA here is from genome assembly GCA_026413425.1 of Tringa solitaria. Taxonomy (NCBI): domain Eukaryota; kingdom Metazoa; phylum Chordata; class Aves; order Charadriiformes; family Scolopacidae; genus Tringa; species Tringa solitaria. The sequence continues at coordinate 163,607,423 of JAOXJM010000001.1, forward strand.
TAATATGCTAAAGCTGCAGTATCTTGAAAAAAGTGGCTATAATTTGCTTAGATGCAGTCCAAACACCACTGAATGTCCTTTTCTCCTGTTTCTAATGAACTGCCTGCACTAGGGAATAAAGCAGTCCCCAGCGAAGAACTTACGGTACATTTCTTTTCTATTGTTTTTAGACATTCAAAGAGAAAAGACAGTGAACTCTATCCTTCCGGGGTGTGGGAACAGTCACCCCAGCCAACTAATTTACTGCCTCAAAAGGATAAGACATGTATTTTGAAGAGAAAAACCCAAACAGCTAAAAATAAACACAAGTGTGCACATATGTGCATTAAAATTCTTAGATTTCTTCTCTTCTTTAGACTTCTGGCAAGCTACACAAGGGGACTGTTTCTCGTGTCACCACAATACCTTCCAGGATTTCCTGCCTGAGAGCTGCCAGTGAAGGCAATGCTCATGGTAAAAATGGTATTCACATGATTAAGGACATAGCAAATGCTCCCAAGATTGTCACTTGCCAGACAAAAGGTGAGAAGCCTCCAGAGATTTTAGGAGACTGGTAATGAGAAAGTTGAAAGACCTTTCACATGACTCAGACCTCTATGAGATAGATACCTAACCACCCGGGAACTTGGAAGCAGTTGGTGTAAATACATGATCAGCTTTTGCAGCAAGAAGAAGAAGAAGAGAGAAGGCTACTAGTTGGCCCCTCAGTGATGTGTTGTGTTCAATATATTCGGGGTTGACATAAAAAGTGGGACAATACTTAGGTGACAGAGCCTGCCAACGACACAATAGACTGTTGAGGACAGTCAAAGCTGACCAAGTAGAAATGTAGCTGAATCACATGGTAGTGGGATGACTGGGTAATAAAAAAGCAGGTGAAATTCAATCTGAATAAGCAGAAAGAAACATAGAAGGAGAAAAATAAAGTAATACTTCAACTATGTGTTATCACTCAGGAAAGAGACACTGGAGTCATTATAGACAGTTTTTTAAAAAATAGTTAAATACTAAGCAGCTATGAAAAAGCATTTTGAATGTTAAAAAAAAAATTAAAAGCCCATAAAAGCAACCTTATGCTCTTTTATAAATCAACATCGTAGCCTCATCTGGACATTTTTCCGATTCTGGTCACTGCCCTCAAAAAAGCCATAGTGAAACTAGAAAACGCACAGAAAAGAATGGCAAGGATAATCAGAGCCATGGAATAGCTTTTATCTAAGTAGAGACTAAACTGAGCAGTTTCTTTAGTTTAGAACAGAGATGACTGATACAGGCTTCTAAAATCATAAACGTGATAGAGAAAATGTACAGGTATCAATTATTTATTATTTTCTGTAAAAGAACAGACAACCAATTAAATAGTAGCCAGAAAATTAAGATAAATTCAAGGTTTTAGTTTTGATTTTCTTTCTTTTTTTTTTTCTTTTTTTAAGATATCACATTACTGGAATTTGTTGGAAGACAAGGAGGCAAATGTGCACTTGGATGCAATAATTAGACAAAGTTGTAGAGGACAGTTGCTTTACTCGCTTGTCCTCTGACTCAGGAAATTCGTTAACTGCAGAAAGGGAATACTATTACTGTATATTGTCCTGTTTCTTTATACTTCCTCCCGTAAGCAACATTTACTAGGCACTGTTCCTGTTGATTCTCCTATGTATTGATACATAGGACTTTTCATTGCTTCAGGCCAGTGCTTGACTATGTATGTGAACCAAATGGGGAAAATATGGCCCTTAAGAAATTGTCAAAAGTTTTGACTCAGGATTTCATAGCCTGTCCTCCAGCATGGCCTCTGTTATGTCAAGACTCCCTTTTAAGTGTTCTTTTCTTCCCAGCTGAGCGGATCCCGAGCACCAGCCCCCCTAGGGAGCTGAAGGCTAACTTTATCTTCCTTTACTGAGAGGGCTATCTCAACTGTTCACAAGCTCAGCCGCACAGTGGCAAGGTCCAACAGTAGATTTGGGTAGTGAGAAACAAAGACAAACATTAAATGAACACCTCTCCTTCCCCCCATTCCATTACTTGACATCAGTCCTTTACTCAAGACTCCTCTACCCACCCTGAGTGTCAGATGGCTCAGGGTGGAGGTGGGTATGGCCAGTATGTAGCAGTTTCTCTCTTATGTTCCTTCCTTCTCACATTGTTCTCCTGCTCCAGTGTGGGCTCTCCATAGGCTGTAGTGAATGGAGCACATCCTCTTACCAACTTTGAGCTGAGACAAAGGCATATCTGGATCGACTGGTGAAGGAACTCATAGAAGGTCACTAAAAGTCCAATCTACCAGCTGCTGTTAATGACATGTTAGACTAAACACACTTTAAATCTCAATAAATAACCATTCTAATATGGACAACGTTTAGATACAGAACTTTCATTTTCTAAGGCTATGTTTTGTTAGCAAACAGATTACATGTGTTTAAAAGAAATGAAAAACATCACCTAAACATCAGATATATAAAAAGTCAATACATTGCCCTTAAATAAACCATATTCTTTTTCAGATAGAGCTCTTGCCCTAAAGATGATTATCTCACCAAATTTTTCATGATACTGTCTCTATTAGCCTTTTCTTCACAAAATAAGAAGCTGTTTTATCGACAAAGCTAAAGATGCAGGGAGTAAATGTAACATGTCCTTTTGGAGCAAGTCTTCTCCTTTTTATCTAATCTGCCTGCTGGATCATTTAAACTGCCTGTTATTTGATCCCTGACCTTGCCATGAGAAATTGCTTAGTAGTAGGTTGCAGGCTTCCATTGGCAAACATGCTGAAAGTGTACTCAGAGAGTGGTTGTTGATTAATTATGTATACTCCATGTCACGGAGATCTCTGAGCATGTCGGAGGGCTGGAGACAGAAGGAGGTGTATTGTTTCTGATTTTCTCTACTGCATAACATTCTAGGTTTGCACAAACAGAAGGGTCAGTGCACCTTGCCATTTTTAACAAAACTTACACATGGTATTTTTCTAGTTCAAAAAAACCGAAAAGCTTATGCAAATTGATTTTTTAGAAGTAGGCAAGAAGGCTTAATTGCACAGTTTTTGTGAACTGTTACTAGTGCAAGGAAAAGGTGAGCTGTATAAAGAGAAGATGCAATTGTTTATAGACTCAGAATCTACAGAACCTGTGTTTATTTTTTTTTTTTGTACGCAAGTACGGCTGTGATCCAAAAAGAGATCCTGAATACTGTGTGCACAAAACTTAGCCACCCAGTAACCAGAACAGAAATAAGACAAGTGAATTAGGCATCCTAGACTATTAGTCTAGATTATTGACCATAGACGGACAAGGTGTTCACAAAAGCCAGCATGGACTGCTAGGACTGAGCAAGGCATTAAAGAGTGTGTTTCAAGCCTTTCCTATCACCCTAGAAAACAGGAATTTATTCTGAGGCTACATTTGGGCAACATTTTCCAGCTGGGATATACAAAGAGAGTCTTAAAAATACATGAAGGAATGAATATATATGTAATATTCTAGTGGTTCAAATAACTGTCTGAGAGGAGAGATCTGCAGCCAGGGGTGTTTGAACAGATTCCCTGAGAATCTGAACTAACAGGATTTTATGTGAGAACCTCCTTCTCTACTAAAGCTGGTTTATACTCCCAGGAATGTACAAGTCATGGGGTTGAAAAGGGAGCAGTTAGGAAAGCGGTTGACTCCGGAACACTCTTTTTTGGGGAAACAAAATTTAAAGGAAGTCCTCTGTTTTCTAGTTCCTTTTATTAGAAATGTTTGTGTTTTATTTTACCTTAAACTGTTATTGGATAAAAAAACCCAATCAAAAACCCAACCCCAAATCACCACCCCACATAGAAGCAGCAACTGGAACCATGGACATAGTTTACAACAGATAGCACCCCTTTTTGGTCATCTAGCATTAAGTGAATTTACAGAGTAGTAATCTATTCAGCAGTATGTCATATTCTATTCCCTAAGCTCTTTCTATTTCAATTTTTCACTATATCCACCCAATTTTTTTTTCTGCTTTTGTGTAAGCGTCAAGCAGACATTGCATATTGTGCCCATACACTGCCTACTAGGGCACCACCAGCTCTACTGAAAGCATTCAGACTTAAAGGCTTTAACAGGCCTTTAAGTTTACTTTTCCAGATAGGGCATTGTTACTTTTTTTTTTTAATATATTACTATAAAACTTAATTTGCAGCCATATCGCTTATACGGGAGTGATTAGAACTCTATAATTTTGCATGGGATCTTCCTGCCTTAGGTAACTTGAATAACACTGAGTTACAAGCAAATTTTGCTACTTTCCAGGGTTTACTGGAAATGGGAAGGGGAGAGACAAATGACCACAGGAAAATGGAGGGGCCAGAGATTACTAAGGGAATATGGGAAAGCTGAAAACCTAATACTTGATTGAATCACAGCCTATGCTTATAGATCACTAGAGATTTAGTATGTGAACCATTTGCCCAATTTTCTGGAACAGCACTTTCTAAATACAAATTGCTAGTAATGCTAGTCCAGCAATCATTTTATACTTAAAATCCTTTGGAATAGAGTTTAGCAATTTATTATTGATCATTGTGTTCACACAACCCCTTTTCTTCACACTTTAAAACCTGACAGTATCTCATCATTATCATAAGGCATTAAACCAAAACAATCACCTGAAATTTCAACAAAAAGATGAAACTGTAAGATGAAACTGTAATTAAAAATGTATTTTTCTAATTCTGATGCTCTGTTATTGCTGGAAACACTTTTCACTTTATGTAAATATTATTTTCTATAGTTTTCAATCTAGTCATCTCACATTACCAGTTACAGGTGTTGAATGTGTATAACATTTTGATCTCAAATAACACAGGCTGAAAATCACCTGAAGGAAAGGGAAGAAACAATAGTGTATAGTTCTTCATATGGATGGAAAGTATATTAATTCTTAATCCTTTATTGATTCTTAATTCTGAATCCTTAATTCTTACGGGTCCAGATATACCACTAATGTGGGAACAGGGACAAATATTTAGGCACCAGATTCAGCACTGTGACTTGTTTTTGGAGACATGCAGTTGTGTGTAAGCACTGAGGTAACCACGCCCATTAGCTTTTGGCTAAATGCAAGTGGGCAACATCCACGCTTCCATTCCGCATGAAACCTTCTAATACTGAGTTTTAAAGTATTTTTCTAAAGAATCCACTAGAAGATGACAAATAAATAAATATGACAATAAATAAATATGGCTCTCAAATACCGAGAAAAAAAGGACCTACAGTTCTTGCATTTTTTCAGCATCCCATGCAAAAGACCCATTCCTAAAATATAGAGAAAAGCACAAATAAGTTTTTAAGGATAAGTCTAAATATGAGCATCTAAATATTAAAGGTCTGCCAGTGATAAACAGAACTTTAATGTTTGAGCTTCCATTATTGCTAAGCCATTTTGCATAAAGGTGGAATAAACGTCCTACAGTGATGTAAAAAAATGAGAATACCAGTTCTTTATAAATTAACTCCTCCTAATAAGCCGAGGCTTGCAGACCAGAAGACAGTATGCCCGCTAACATGGTAGTAAACAACCTCTAAAGTGGAAATTGAAATACAAACTAGACTTTGATATTTAGGCCTTTTCAGGAAAGAAAGAAAACAAAAAAAAATTTAGGCACACCACTTTTTTTTACAAGCAGCAAAGCTAGGGCAGGAACAGTTACTGCTACTGATAAAACTTTAATTATCTAGAGTGGTTAAAAAAGCAAAGAATAGCCTAATTTAATCAAGAAGATTCCAGAAACTTCAAGTTGGTGTCCCTGTGAGAGGTTGTAGAAATAGTTAGTAATAGCCAATTTTTTAATTTTTTAATTTTAAATTAAATACGGTTTCCCTGGTCATATCTGTCCATGGCAGGACCTGGAATGGGTCTAGTCTTCATCTCTGAACAGGATTGACCTACTCTGAGAATCTGTCTCACCCAGTGCAACAAAAGAAATGAGGAGCAAAGGTAAAAGCCAATATATTTTTAGGGAAAATGAAATTTACAGTAAATACAGTCAGACTTTCAGAAAATTAAAGTCTACATCTCAGATATTTGCAAGCCAAATATTGAAACAAAAGGCTGAGGGACTTGTGTCTTTTTAGTCTGGAGAAGACTGAGGGGGGATCTGATCAATGCCTATAAATACT
>JAOXJM010000001.1:163613671-163629962 GCA_026413425.1 Tringa solitaria
ACTGGATGATCTCCAGAGGTCCCTTCCAACCCCATGTGATTCTGTGACTCTGTGATCTACATCTTTCACACATGGAAGGATCAGGGCTTGTAGTTTGTTCATCCTTCAGTAAACTGTTAATATAACATATTAAGGATTCTTCATGAATCTCCTTCATTACTTTTCACCTGCTGAAGAAAAAATGTTCAAATGGTATACACATGTTAAGTGCCTCTTCTGAAGGATTAACTTGCTATTTTGCTTATTTTGGATTTTGTTGTTGTCATTACTTTTGTTTTGAAAATAGAATAGAATATTTCGGTTGGAAGTGACCTACAATGATCATCTAGTCCAACTGCCTGACCATTTTAGGACTGACCAAAAGTTAAAGCATACTATTAAGGGCATTGTCCAAATGGCTCTTGAACACTGACAGGTTTGGGGCACCAACAACCACTCTACAAAGACTGTTGCGGTGTTTGACCAACCTCCCAGTAAAGAAATGTTTCCTAATGCCAAATTTGATCCTCCTCTTGTGCAATTTTGAACATTCCCACGTGTCCTATCACTGGATCCCAGAGAGAAGAGATCAGCATCTCCCTCTCCACTTCCCCTCCTCAGGAAGCTGTAGAGAGCAATGAGGTCACTCCTCAGCCTCCTTCTCTCCAAACTGGACAAACCCATAACCCTGAGCCACTCCTAACAGGACATTCCTTCCAGCCCTTTCACCAGTTTTGTTGCCCTCATGTGGACGAATTCAAGGCCCTGAACATCCTTCTTAAACTGTGGGGCCCTGAACTGCACACAGCACTCAAGATGAGACCACGTCAACACTGAATACAGCAGGATAACCGCCTCTTTTGACCTGCTGGTTATGCTGTGTTTGATGCATCCCAGGATGCAGTTTGCCCCCTTGGCTGCCAAGGAATACTGGCATATAATGTCCTACTGAAAATATAGAAAGATACAGTATTTCAAGGTCAAAAAAATATTTTTATTTTCAGTTTGGGGAGATTTGAAATAACTGTGGATTGAAACAAAACGCTAAAACCTGGACCCATCTGAAATACAATCGTGTGGCATAAAAAAAAAAGTTGCCTTTTAGATACAGCCAGAATTCGACAGATAAAATAATCATGCCTCATCTTCCCACAGCTGCTGGTATTGAGTGGATTGTTCCATTTTGGGCCCTTGGAGAAATAATCTTATTCCTTCACTGTTTCTGTGCCTGAAAGATCCAAGAATACTGTCACAATATCCAGTCTTCAGTTCAGGATTTTTAGGATGAATCTGGTTTCCCTGAAATAGGGAAATTTGGCTATTTCAGGACATTAAGGACAAAAGCAAAAAGACTCCTTTGTTAATGCCCAAACAATGTGTAAGTAGAAGAATAATTAAAATTTAGATGAGGGAAAGGATCTTGCAAAAGAAGGCGCAGAAGCTGATGGGAAGAGGTGTCATTGGTGGTGAAAACAGGCTGGTTGAGTAGAGATTAGATTTGGAAGCTGGGAAAAGAAATGTGATTATTCAGACCTAGTAATCAGATAAGGCAGTGATAAAAAATGAGACCTAAATGTAGAAGATGGTTTTAAGAAGTTCTGGGACTGACTGTGTGAAAGGTGTGACAAAGATAGAGGGGAGATGACAACACTGAGGTACATGCAAAGGTCCATTGGGACAGGCGAACTCAGAGGGAAAGTGAGAAAAATATGAGCTGGAGGTGTTACAAGATCCTCAAAGCCACATGAGAATCAGGATGTGTTGATCAAAGAAGCTCTGGTTGGAGAAAAAATAAAAATGGCTTGGGGAAAAAAAAAAGGAATGGGTGGGTGAGGGAAACAGTGGGGAAATACCGGAACTAAATGGACATGGAGTCTGTGGGAGGAGAGATTAGTTCACCTAGGTATAGCAGAAAGTAACAAAATGAGTAACGATCACATGGGTAGAAATACAGGTGGGAGGGGTGGGGCCGAAAATTCTGTCCTCCATACACATTCCTGCCCACAGACTGAAACAGAGGTTAAGGTCCCGGAATCTCAGCAAATCTTGGGCAGAAACCACTGACCACCAGTAGTCCTCTGGCTGGTTTGGCTGGTCTAATCAATCCTCTAACAGCAGTGACTCACTGAAAAGATGCACTGCCCTGAAGCTGTTTGTTATTGGTCATCTGTAGCCAGAGCTGGCAAAATGGGACACCACAGTCATAGAATCATAGAATCATAGAATTGGTCAGGTTGGAAGGGACCTTGAAGATCACCTAGTTCCAACCCCCCTGCCATGGGCAGGGACACCTCCCCCTAGAGCAGGTTGCTCAAAGCCCCATCCAGTCTGGCCTTGGACACTTCCAGGGATGGGGCAGTCACTCCACTTCTCAGAGTCTTAATATAACATTCACCTTCCAATTTAAAATATTGTAAAGAACAGGAAGCAAAGCTAACTCTCTTCCACCATCTTGGCTAGCAGAGGGCAACCTACAGCTGCTGGAGAAGGCACCTGGCTTCTTCTGTCAAAGGCCATTTGTACCTCGAATGAATGAGAAGTTTTTAGCCTTGTAGGCAGACGTATCTTAGGTCAGTTGCTTGTGCAGTTCAAAATGAAGTTCTTTCCTTTCCCACTACCCTGATTTCTGCATAGAGCACGTCAAAGAGTTAGACAATAAGTCTTTTAATGCAAAAATAAAATTGAATTTCACTTTAGAAATTTTTACTCTCTTCCTCTGCCCACCCCCTCTTTTTTATGGTTGTGTGCATTCCTCATTCCTTGTAGAATTCAGTAAGCAAATTTATTTTACAGACTTTAGAGAAATTTATTTATTTTCCTAAGTGTTTTATAGCATTTGTTGGCATTTACACTTAGAGGGAATCTATTTATTTTCTTCCAAATGATTACTAATGTATGCTTAGTACCATTAAAATAAACTCTTCTCATAACTACAATGCAGTGTTTCTCCTTTAACTTCATTAAATCACATTTTGCTGCTGCTTCTTTAAACTGACCCTCCACAAAACAACTGCAGTATTATTGATTCGGGTTCTGATTTTCTGATCTCATCAAGTATCACATTTTGCTTTCATGCAACCACAGTGCTGCAGAATGGAAAAATACCCTCTTAAGTGCTTCCCTTCATGCCTGCAGTAAAAGTCTGTCTGCTCCTCTTGATTGATATCTCCACAGATATCAAAGAACAAATCCTCTAAAAAATCATGTAAATTGTGCGCAGCTACTTTCTAATGGGATAACTTTTCCTGAGACACGTGAAAGTATATGCCCTTTGTGCCCTTTGGAAAAAAATAGTACTAGGAAGTGGTGAAAAAAAGATTCTTAATGTTTTTCTGTTAAAAATTAAATTGTGTGAAGGAAGTTTAATAATTAATTTAACACAGGTATTTCCACTTTTTAGATTTTGAGGAGATACTGAAATCGTGGGTTGCTGCTAGAGAAGGAGGCACATTTTTGAATGTGGCTATTGCAAGCAAAAATATGGTAACCAGTTATGGACAATGAGTCCCTTGGAACTCAATGGGCAAACCCTTCTCCAGAGAGCTTGTTACCATATTGCTCACTTTACAGCCCCAGAGCACTCTCACACAAAGGCTCATTTTTCCAGAAATAAGGTGACCATATCATATTTTCTTACTAAAAGCTTTACTTTACCTAATCTTACCCAGAACCAACATGAAAGTATATACAGAAAATGCATCTCTACATTTACATTCAACCGCATAATGTACTTATTGTTAAATTAGCTGGTTATTTTTATTTGTTGATGTCATTAGAGGCCCACATTTTTTACTATGGAACTGGACAGACAGGATTAGTCCAGAGTTGCATGAACTGGTCGTAATGAAATCCAAAACCGTGCAAAACTCCCCTGAACTCGTTGTGAACTTGAAGTGCAGCCTATGCAGGAGACGTTTTAAAAGAACAACCTCTTCTCCCAAATTTTTGGTAGTGAGACCAGAAGAAGTAAACAGGCAAAGCTATTGTTGAGCAGAAGTAAGGGGAAAGCTTTTATCTGTCTGGACTTTCATATTACACACATCCCCATGAACCCTCTAAAGACCTAGATCATATTAACTGTGGGAACACACAGTGCTTCCTGGCTGCAGGCCAATCAGGAGTTTCAGAAACAGCTATGAGTTAGTTGAAACAGGTGCATGTAATAAAGACGCCTGAAATAAAGAACCAGAACAACTGGGCTGTGTCAAGTTAAAGTTACTATTACACAGGGCTGTGCAAAATTTTCACAGCGAGTTTCAGAAACCTCAAAATCTGCGCTTTGCACATTTTTTTGCCTTTTTACTTAAGAAGAGTGATTCATTGAAAAAGTCCAAACCAGTGTATTTTCCACTTGCAGATGGACCTAATATCATGCAAAACCTTTCCAAATTTTCAAAACCTGGGCTGTTTGAATTATTGGTATAGTATAAAGTTGGTCTGTCTAGAAACAAATAGAAATATAGAAGAAAAATAGCTCTTTTAAAAAGTCAAGAAAAAATGTAGGCATCTGACCTCTTATTCCAGACCAGAAGCAGAAATCATGTACAGTCTTCTGTACAGCTCTATCTTCTGCATGTTTGTGGAAAGCTCTATTTTATATGTAGGCAAAGGAGAAAAGGAGATAAGCGACCATGGTGAAGGCAGGAACAACTTTATAGCTCAGAACAGACCAAACATTACCTTGGACAGTGTTCAGTAAGCCCTTCTCTGGCAGAAGGTCTATGGAAGTTTGTCTACTTCCCATCCCAAGGATCTGAAAAAGGAGGCAACGAGTTCATCAGTGAGTCAGACTACAGTATCTGGACATTGTAGCAGATATTTTCCTCAGTACAACCTTCCACATGCTGATTTTGGCCAGAGAATACTTGAAAGCTAATGACATCCCTTTCCCCTGATGTAACACACTAATAATACTAGCAGTGTATGAATCCATACACATAAGGCTCAAGTCACAAGCAATATCCAAGGTGCAAAGAAGGCAAATTTTTTACCAGCTCTTCCACATAAATGGTAGGAGTAAGTAGTACCAACAGTTTCCATCATTAAGATGCTCACCTGGGAAAAAGTTAAAAATTTTCTTTAGACAAAGCACTACCTAGGAGCACAAAATCATTTGCACGATGAAGGATGCTGTTGTGGCTTAAAGCTGTTCACTAGCATACGAATTATCAGCTGTCAGAAACAGTACATTAATTGTATCTGATATCCTGGTGCTTTTTTTTCTTTATAGAATCAATACCCAAATCCTTCGAGGTTTTTAAAAAAAAAATTTCTTTGAAACTGGTAATGAGTACTTCCTAGAAATATGTACTAGTTCCCTGGAACTACAGTATGAATAGCAATAAAAATGGGGTCTGGCAAAATCACTGGAGTGCTATTGGACTTTTCCTCTGTGTAGAAGATGAAAGTAAAAGAAGTCTATGGATTAACTGTATCACATTTTTTCTATCAGATTTAAGGTAGTGTGTTTTCTGCCAACATTTTCAACATATGGAATTCATGTTATAAAGTAAATGATCTTAGTGACATAAAACTAAGTGCTATGGAAAACAAAAGCAGAATTCTTACAGAACCTGCTAGTTATAAATATACATCAAGTTGTGCAAATCTGAGTTATAAACATTGTAGTTTATTGCTCACACAATTTAGTTCCTCACAAAAATGATATCACTGGGAGAATTTTGTATCCATATCTTTTATAGCAGCATTAAAAAAAAATCCCAGTGTGTAGACAATGGAAAAATCTACTGACAATGGAAATTTTGGAAGTTATCATGCTATCAACTTTGGTAAAAGAAAGTGCAAACAATGGCTTTCATGCGTCCAACCCATGCATCTTGTTCCATTGCTTTTCTTCATGTCTCCTTTTAACCTGGGACAGAGAACCAGGGGCAACAACAGAAACATCAATAAATGACAACAGATGTCAAAGTATTTTTGAAACTTTTTGAAATGTCTCCTAAGTGGATAACCTTCCACAGTGGAGGAACAGCATAAGACAGAATGCTTTTACTGATATTCCTGTATATGGAGAACACTTTGACAGTAGACATTTTTTTCTGTGCTGATGACCTCATGAGCTGTGCTGTTTGGAAATTTTAACATGTCATAGGGTCGCTTAAATCCAAAGGGTAAAAGGATGGTGACTGAATACAAAGCAGTCCACTTGCACTTCACTTTGGGGTTTTAGCTCCAAAAGGACAAAAAGCTCAAGCTCATTAAAAGTCAAGAGGAACCCAGCAAGCCAAGGTGACAGATTCAGTTTCGGTAGAAATAAGAGAGGCCTTAGGAAAAGCCGTCCAAAAAGCCATCAGAAAGCCAAGATTTTAAGAGCATCATTATAGGAGGTGATATAACCTATAATAGGAGGTTTCTGGAACAGTATAATACTGGCTTCAGAAACAAAAGCCATAAGGTGATGAAATAAATGGACAGCTGTAATTTTGAAATAATTAAATGAAATAAAAGTTGATAGCCAAAAACTGTCAGAAAGCAATTTGAAACAAAAATTAAAAACACGATCATTATACATAAAGGGAGGCAAAATGTTTATGAGGGACAGGAAGCATCATTAGCTATAACTACCTCAATTAGCTTCTTATGAACATCAACTATATGATTGTAATAATTTCCAATAAAGTTACACCCCTTCTCTAGCCAAGCTTCCTGTGTGCTCCTAGGATGGCAACTAACGTGCACCCACTAGGTGCCAGTCTGTAATATGGGAAAAGTTCTTCCCAGCCTATAAATATATGCTTTGGCTGAAATCCAACACAGAGTGGGAAAGTTAGCCATAAGAAACAAGAAAAACAAACCCCAGAAAAAGGCGGGTGGAGGCAAAGAAAATAGATATAAAAAGGAGTCTGGATGAAGCAATTTAAACTCTTTCCAGCCTAATTACAGTGTGCCCCTGCAGCTTGCGGACAATCCAATCATACCATAGTGATGGAAGTTCTCTTAAGCCTTCACTTCTCTCCTCCACACATCAAGGTCCCAGTAAGAAGGTGTTGTACCCTCTCGTGGAGCTATGGCTACAGCTGCATCTCTTCCTGAGAAAGATCCCAAGAAGTAAGAAATAAAGTGTATTTGCCAAAACTCTGACCCACAGTTGACATTTTCCCATACTAAAGGAGAAAAAGCCCACACTCATGCGTCAAGCTGTTGAACCAGAGCACCAGTAAAACGTTAAGGGTTGAAGTGGTAGCTGAACACATGCAAGTGGTAGTACAGGCTTTCCCATTGCCAACATGCCTACGTGCTGCAAGTCAGACCATTCATAACAACAAATTCAGATTCCTAGCTCATACTTGTATATGCCCCCAGGAAAGCCATAACCATGTTTTCAACTAGGTGAGGATGTCCTTTGTGAAGCTATGAGGCCTCTGGGGTACTCATCTCTCTGACTAAACTGCTGCAGCACCATGCAGCTCTATGCAGGCCAGGATGAAGAGCACAGTTATTAAGTATACCAAGCAAAGTGTGCTTCCACAGCATGGAAAATGACAGGATGATCAAATGCTTTTTTTCCCCATTTTCCACTTTGTTATAATTTTCTTCTTGTTATTTACAAAACGGAAAGTATGATTTAACTTGAACATGAGTGCAACACTGATGTGGAAAAAGGAAATTTTATACTAGACAAAAAGTTGCAACCAGCCTCAAACCAGCCAGTTCTCTTAGGCCAGGAGGAAATGAAAGTGTTTGAGTTCTTGATGTAAATATTTGTCACGAATAAAGAGCACCCCAAAGGTGGGTGCACAGAGTCAGTGTGCCGTGGTTGAACTCCAGTGTTTCACAGCAGTGTTGTTTCTGCATCACGCAATAGTACTTCTGTGCCACAAAACTGCATCCAAACATGCACGTGTGGGTGTGCATACCCTGCCTTTAGCAGGAACCAGTTTCACACAGCAACAAAGCTTTGGAATTCCTTGGACAATCCTTGGACATTCCTTGGAAGTGCCATGGACTATATCATTGAATAATGAAGTGTGATAATCACAGTAAGAGACTGATTTATAAACTTGGTAAAAATAAATATTTGATTTACTTTAAAACTTGATTTATATATGCTTAGGTACTCAAAAATGAAAGCTAATCTGATGCACCTCAAAAACTTCATGAACTTTGGAAGACACAGCACAGAAGTAATTTTGACCTCCAACTGTCTGAGACAGCATTGCAGGTGTAATTCTTATTTGACACGGTTACCTAAAATGTCTACAGCAAGCGTCAAAGTTGCAAATGTGAGAGTTACTAAATTTATGCTACTGATAAAAAAAAAAAAATCTCTGAATGCTATAGATTTTCTACAGAAGCCTAGCTAATCCCTGTTATTCAAAGTAGCAGACAACAATTTTATTAATCCTTGCTTGTAAAAATTCAAATAAAATGAATTAATAATTTCATCTCAGACATTCATGAGTGAAAACTAATTATTTAAAATGAAGATGAGTTTTCACAATCCAGAAAAGCCAAATGTATAATCAGGGTCATAGACAGAAAAACGGACTCTGTGAAAAGACTGAAATAATGAACTTCAGAATGGGAATGTAGATATGATAAAGACAAGTAATATGATAAAGTTATATAAATAAACTTTAGAGTGAAATTATATCAACCATTTCTTTTAATTTTTTTAATAACAGAAGGGCAAGTGGTCATTGCATAAAAAACAAAAAGAGAAGGATATTCCTTTTCAAATGGTGCTTAATTAGGCTGTGAAGTTTATTGGCACAAGACATTGCGGAGAGCAATAGCTCAGAATTACTCACAAAAGGACTGGGCAGAAAATCACCTGGTACTATCCAATTTAAATGGGATATAGACTGTCCTACTGAAAAGCATAAGACATCCCTGTTAGATTGGATGTTTCAGAATATCTTGTCTCTACAGGCAACTTATTCCACAACTGTCTGCAGTGGAGTATCTTCCACATTCATTTGAGAATGGTATTAAGACAGTTTAAGATAAGATACTGGACTAGTCTGATTACCTTAATTAATTCTGACAATTTCTAAGGAGTCAAATGCTACACTTACTTACATTTAATACAAACCTGAGGAAGCATTAGATTGCAAAGGGTGCAAATTGGCTTAGTATGCCAGAGGTGTTAACACTGGAGTGTTTGTATTAAAAGTAAACGCAGCATTTCAACATTTGTTGAACTAATTATATCTGCAGATTTTTCTTTAGAGCCTTTCTTAAGATCAGAATATTCAAACTCTTTTTTTTGTACCATAGGTTTGGTTGGGGTTTTGTTTAATTTTGTTTTGTGTTTTTTGGGTTTTGTTTTGGTTGGTTTTTGGGGTTTTGGGTTTTGGGTTTTTTGGGTTTTGGGTTTTTTTAATGGAAACCTGGCAAGTGAGTTTATTTTCCTCCTTTTTTTTTTGAAGAAAGTTATGATATTTCTCTTCTGAGATTTGATATTCAAGTTTATAGACTTCAAAGAGACACCTAGTATAATCTGCATACCACCTGAGTTACAGCTGAGGTGAGTCACACATTAGGAGAATTATTTCTTTGTTATACTGAGAAATAAGAAGGATTTTCATAGTTAAGGAAGGTTAACTGATGAAACTTTTAAAATATGAGATCACATGAGATGCATTGATCAAAATATCTTCAAATGTTGTGTTTTAAGGAAACAGTAAGCTTGATGTGATTTGGATATTTTAAAAAAATGTGATCAAAAAATCCCCACATTATAAATACTTATCTTCGTTTCTGTTTTTAAATAAAACATTAACTGATTGATTGACATTTTGATAGTAGCACACCTTGATTACTCTGAAAAATCTTGAAATATCTTTATTGCTTATTATGATACAGTCATCGTGCTCAACTTTAACCATACAATTCAAGTACCTAAGGTAGGATCACACTTGTCCTGGGTAACATACATAGTTAGTAGAGAGAAATTATTTCTTCAAGTGTAACTCAGTTAGTATGAAACTTAAATCACTGTCTTGAGGACTTGATTTCTACTTAAGGAGGAAGCAGTTGCACTCTTAATCTTGGTGGCTGCATGTATATAGATGAGATGAATGTGAGACTAGGTATCTGAAGAGAGGCAATGAACCCTGCCCCTCACAGCTCCTTATTGAGTTCAGCATTTGTATCCAGTTTAAAATCAAATTCCTATCTGTATCTGTAGCCCTTCACTGAACAACAATAATCTTCCAGATATGCTTTACTAAAACAAATTTGGGCTAAGTATCACAAAGTAATGGGAACTGATAGAATGGAAAGACAACTGCTGGGTGTTTTTATTTTCATGAACATGCAGTGGTGATTACCATAAATGCTGCATTCATTCTGTAAAACCTGGCTCCACCAAAATCACAGAGGTGCACCTCTGGGTTCACTTGGGTTCATTCCAGTCCTGAAAATGGTGGCGATGTAGTTCAATGATCTCCAAATATCTTGCACACAAATTGGCATGTACAAGTGAAATCAGTCTGCACTCTCGTGGTGCAACACACAAGCTTGCGAGACCTGCTGCGCCACATCTGCTGAATTATCTGCTGATTTGGGAATCTCACTGCAATCTCAGAGAGTTGAAGAGAAGATTCACAAGGTCCTGAAAAACAGTACAACTCAGAGCCGTGCTCTGCAATCCAGGAAGAGCGCCAAAGGATATTGCTGGTATGAGAAAGAGATATCTGGCATTAGAAAAGGATTTGTTCTACGTGATACGCCTTTGTAAACAGTTTTAATTTATTTTTTTTTTTCATAGGGAAGAACAGTTTCATCTGCATGAAAAAAAAAAAAAGAAGAGTTCCACATGATGACTAGGTAAAGCATTTCTTGCACAAAGTGTCAGACCCTTTTTTTCCATCAGTCTCTGTAAAAACTTTTGTAGGTAATTAGCCTGTCACAGCTGAAACATACGCACAGTAACACCATGACACCAGTGAACATTTAAGAGTTCCATCTTGTCTGGAGATGACAGATAGCCAGCATGTCATAAAAAATGGAAATGGACACTGAAATCCATGCATACTGAGATGAATGGGCTGTAGGGCTCTGAAGCTCTTCAAAGCTTTCTGGGAGCTTCCTTCCAGAAACAGGGGTTTTTGCAAGTGAGTTCTTAAATGCAATTTGGGGAAATGTTTTACTGGAATAAAAGAAGGCTTTTTTCTTCTTCCTTCCCTTTATCTCTAAAGAGAATAAAAACAATCCAGGGAAACTGATAACCATAATTTATTTTTTGATTTTATAGAGGGCTGGT
Source organism: Tringa solitaria (assembly GCA_026413425.1). Classification (NCBI taxonomy): domain Eukaryota; kingdom Metazoa; phylum Chordata; class Aves; order Charadriiformes; family Scolopacidae; genus Tringa; species Tringa solitaria. The sequence goes on from JAOXJM010000001.1 coordinate 163,624,881, forward strand.
ATTTAAAAAAGAAACAAGCAGCATATTTGACATATTTATAGGAAGAAATGCAGCCTAAAAAGTAGTTTGTCACACAAAGTATTCCTTGGTAGGTTAGATAAATAGTTTGTGAAGAATATTGAACATGCATATGCCAAAATCAATGAAAGTTACTGTGAAAGCTATGATATTGTACAAGGTATAACCTACAGTTACACTACAGAAGACCTACAGTACTGTACGTGTACAGATCTGTGCAAAGCTGCCAGGTTTTGCTTCACTGAATTTCTGTAGCGAAACCAGAAAATCTTGCCTGTAGGGCCAGGGCTCTTAAACATGGAGACATAAGTATACAAATGCCTGAAAGGTGCAAACACTGTAGAGTGAAAAGAATTATTTAGGAATACAGACATATCTTTGAATACTGAAGAATAAAATAAGGACAGGGAAAATGGGCGTAGTGTAAAGTACTTTACAGCAACATGCGTTCCACTCTAGAAGAGACACCGAAAGAGCAGCAGCTATATTACTTGTAAAATTTTGGTGATGCACAATGGCTGCACTGTTAGTGAGGTTGACTAGGATAAATGAAAGCTGCTCGCAAGACTCCTGCCAAGTATTGGTAATGATTACAGACTAAATGGAATATCAGGTGACTTTGGTGAATTTCTGTACTAGTGGTCACACAGTCAGTCACACAGCAGGTCTCAGCATGGGGAACTTAATTTCTCTTTACAGTGTGCATCGTAGTTTGCCTTCTAGCACTTACTGAGAGAAGAATATTTCTGGCATAGATTTTGCAAGCGAATATGAAAGTTCAGTACTTATTACAATTTGAAGTACAAACCTTGTTTTCTGACAAAGCTGGCAACCTCAAAGACCGGGGCTAAAGGTCGCTAAGTCTATTTTGTTAGAAAACGCATCATGAACTGTAACTCTTAAAAGAGGAGAATAAAGTTCTAAGCTTCTGTTACATGACACATTAAGTGACAATAACAACTTTGTGCCCTACGGAACAGTCTAATGCTAGGAGATGTCTAGTGCTTCTTTTTCCTAAACATACCAAGAACATAAAATACTTTTATGTACAAAATGAATGAATAAACAAATTTCTGTTCACGACCTATGCAACTGAAATCACCTCATACAGACATCCATTCTAAGCCTATGAGCTCTGGATTTTGACAGTAGAAGGCCTCCATGATGAAACAATGACGTGAAGATTTAATGGTGTATTATTGGGTTTGAAGAACTGTTATTTTCTTGGACAAAAACCACACCACCATCATTACTCTTTTATTGGTATATTTTGTATGTTTCTGGGGACACTGGAAATGTTGATAAGGCATCTGGTACATATGTTACTGAGCTCTGCTGTATGTATCTCTATCCATGGCCTCAACATACAGTAGCACTACAGAACATAAGCAGTCTTTGCACTACCAAAACTGTTCTCAGCCCTCTGAAATAATTTACAGCAAATAGAAATATCTCTGAGCACAGGTCCCATTCTGTTTAATGTTATCTGAGACATGTAAGTCAATGGCGTTCATCCTGTCCCCACTTGGTATGCATGCACAGATAAGAAAACCACCAAAGACAGGAAGAATTGGTTTTTTTCTCCCCTCAAGAAAGGCTGGTTCTGTTCTTCCTATAAAACACATTAAGCAAGTTGGCTTTTGCACCAGATCAAGTCAGTAATCCATGGAAGGAACAGTGCTCAAAGACATCAATGAAATCATTGTGCTGCAGCCTGTGGATATTGTGCTGCCTCTCTTTCTGGTACCAATCTCCTGGGTTGAATTGGAACCTGTATGAGCTCTCTCCATTATCCCCAGCTGGCATCTGACCTAAGGACTGTGATGCCTGGTTTGTAGGCAGATGGACTCCTGAAAAAAAGATTCTCATTTTCTATATTAACGAGTTGAGTGACCTGGGAATAAACAATGGGACCTTCCAGTTTTGCCAACAGATGTAACAGCATGAGATATGGAGGGGGTAATAAAAATGACTGTCACATTCTTCTATGAATCAAAGCATATCCAAGTATGACCTCAATATTCTCCAAAGTCTCTAGTAGGAACTGGATTTTTATTTCTGTGACACTAGATCCAACTCTTTTCCCTACACCTATGGTTGAAGAAATCATTTAGGGCCATATCCAAGAACAAATTGGGTTCCAGAAATGCTAAAGTGAGACCAAATTGCCTAAGTCCTAGAAACACTGCCATTCAACAAGAGAATTTTAAATTTGCATACTCCTTCCTTTGGCAGGCAGAGCTGTGCTTTAGCATATACCCAGAACAGCACCACTCCTGGCACAGAAAAGGAAATCACCACCCATCTTGTCAGGATCCTAGCTTAGAAGCCAGAAAAAAAGACATCTTGTCCTTCCTAAAAACCCTTAGAGAGGTTACCCAAGAAACATTTTCAGAGCAAATCTAACACACCCACGAGCTCCTATTGACCTCAAGCTACAAGCGAAACTTTATGCAAGAGTATGCCTCACTGATTTTACTAAGGTGTTTCATATACATATATGAAGTGAAGTGTGAAGGTACATCAGAGATCAGATTTAGAGCTGTCAAACACTCTTATAAACTTGACAGTTACCAGCCTCTGGCTTACTGCTCAAACACAGCTGAAGTTATGCAGACACAGGAAATTCAATGCATCCTGGACGCACTGGATTCACACTTCTCCACAAATTAACAATGTCTGAGTACCAGGTCCCGTGCAGTGTCAGATCCCCATGGTATGCACCTTGCCATTGATATGTTCACATATGGTCCCTTCAATGTCCAGCACAAACCAGTCTCCCTGGACATGTATAATTCAGTTCACACCTGTACAGCAGGTCTCAAATGTTCTAGATATGTTAGAGCTATTGCACATATCCAGCTCTTTTATGTATGCAGAGCAGTTGTTATCTGAGGGAATTGAAGTTGACAGCAACCCTACCCAGGTAGAGGAGAGGTTAAAGCAGAAAGCACAAGCTGTGAAAAGAAAAGTCAGAGGCTTGTAGCCCTGCAGACTGTCATGGTGGATGGGTAAGTCAGTCAAACACCAACACACTCGGCCAAAGGAAAAATTATCAGTTTATATTAAAGATCAATATATGCATGTAAAAAGAAGTATATCCTTGAAAGGATCAGTAAGTATTAATTTTTTATTTTAAAGATTCTGGTCATAGCCAAAGCCAAGGCCCTGATCTGGGAGGAAGGACACACACAGTAAGTGCCAGTCTGTTCCCTGAGGGGCTTATGGGCTAAGCAGGCAGGGCTGGGGACAGAAGAAAGGAAGAATTGTTGTCCACATTTTACACACAGAGCACAGCAATACAGAGAGGTTAAATGATTGGCTCAAGGTCACACAGGATGTACAGGGCAGAGGCCTGGAAATGAATCCAGATCTCAAGGTGCACCTTCCGGTCTGTCACAGACAGGTTTAATTCGTAAACAATAATAAAAAAATAATAATTAAGAACCAGTCACTTCCCAAGACTCATGCAGGATTTCAAAGTCACATTTCTAACCAGCTTCTCAGTCTAGGAGCTGAAATTTCATTACATCTTTGAAAATTTCATTACATCTTTGAAAACATAACTGTAACTGTTTTGACTCATGCTATAATGTGCATACAGCCAAAAGCAATCCCTAATGCTGTAATATTTTGCTCCGTTAGAGGTGCCATACTGCCAGCGAGCAGCAAGCTTACTGAATAAAACTGCAACCATTGAACAGTCTCTTCTCTGTGTCTGTGTGTCTTTTGGCCTAAATAAAGTAAATACACAGCATTAAGGGCCTGATCCTACTTCCACTTAAGTCAGTGGCAAAATTCCCATTGACTCCAATGGAAAAAGAAGCCAGCCCTAACAGAACTGATTATTTTTTTCCCCTTAAATTACTGGCAGGTTAATTAATGTATAATTTGCAGCACCAAGATGTTGGTCGAGAAACTATGTATCCATACATAATTTTAAAATAATGAAGGTGGAATAAATTTCATTACAGTACTGACACTGTACAAAGATGTACACTGCAATAAATCCTATATCAAGACATGAAAAGAGGTCTTCCCTAGGCAGTGCTAAAAGGAGAAGGATTTCCACTGTGGAACGTGGATGGTAAAGCATGTTCTAGTATCTTGTGATATATGTAGTAAATCCCAATATAAGTGTTTAAGTCCTTCATGTTTTACCACAGTTCATACACACACAAAAAAGAACCCCACCATTGAAATAAACCATGGATGAATCATGGATAAAATGTTGTCTTTGAATATTTGTATGATTTCTATTGCCATTACAGTATTCTGCCCTTGCATCCTTGCACAAAATTTGGATCTCACTATTGCTTTCATTTTACTACTTTCTCTTAGGTGAGTACATCCAAGTAGTCTTTAAAGATGTTTTGTTTATGAAGTTATATTTAGAGTTCATCTATTTAGATATTACTTATTTCAGGTCCCAACTCAAATCACACTTTCTTTCCCTGCTTTTTCTTTATCGTCTTTTCTTCCATGATTCCTGGCAGACATCATGAGCTCATCATACTTTTTCTTTCCATTTGGTTTATATTTGTCTTGGGCTGCCAGTGCACTTGGTGCCACATAGAACTTGTAGACTGTGACTCCATTTTGGCAGGACACTTGCAGTATCAGATTGTCGAAAATTTTTACCAATGCTATTTAAAATATTTTTAGCTGAAATAAGTATCAACAGAACACATGGTCACTGTGTGGACTCTGAACTCTCTTCTTTTCCTAGATAACCTCAGATGGCAGCTAGACTAACAGTTGCTAACAATAATCTCCTGCGTTGTTTAGTGACAAACATAATTCTTTTAACAATATGAAAGCATAGAATAACTGAATTTTGCAAACATGAAAGACAGGACACAGCGCTGGTGTAAGCAAGCTCAAGTATGCTATTCCATCCTAAAAAGAGAAAGAGCTTTAGATCTAGACAGAGCTAAGTGGAGAGATATGGATTTGATGGGCGGACTGGTCAGTGGATAAGGAGTTGGCTAGATGGTCGCATCCAGAGTGTTGTACTCAATGGCTTTAAGTCCAGATGGAGAGCAGTGACAAGTGGTGTCCCTC
>JAOXJM010000001.1:163658219-163679928 GCA_026413425.1 Tringa solitaria
TACAGAAAATTCTTTTATTTTGAAATTTTCTATGGTTCTGCTTCAGTGAAAGGAAACATTTAGGGTTCACAAAACCAGGTGCCTGGGGCAGCTATGGAAAACGCGAGCAATAGAATTCTACAGAGACCTACAGGATGGGACCTGGAGGAAAAATGACTCATTGGCTGGACAGAGGACATCACTTTACTCGTACACCACGTCTTTCACCCCTCCCCTGCTATTCTTCTGTGCAGGTGTCCAACATTGTACATGAGCCATCTGCACTCCTTAGGTCCACGTGCAGTTAAAAAGTCCTGCTCTAGCTCAAAAATCTTGGATAACTTGTTAAATGTGTTCCACCTTCCCTAAATTCTTTTTCCTTGTCTGGCTTCCTAGGGAATTGCAGGCGTGCTGCCCTCGCTGTCTATGATAGCTATGCTTTTCCTCTCTTCTGCTTGTCGCTTTAGAAAACACTGGCTGAGATAAGATATTCTCCTAAATTTCATGAAAAAGATAGTTCCTACTGCACAATTTTTATTAGATACAAGAGAGTCCCTCCATAGGAAAACTGTATGATTACAGTTGTTTGGGAACTCACACTTACTGTAGAAGAATCAAAGGACAATACATAAATTCATAAGAAAGGGGTCTTCCTCAGTTTTTATGCTCACAAAAATAAATTTTTAATCTGGAGGCTAGCTGAAGTAGAACTTTGAAGACAGCAAGTAGATTTAAGTGCTGAATATCAAAAAAGCAAATGTAATGGGATTTTCAAGAGTTCAAAACATGAAAAAGTTCCCATCAGCTGCAGTAGGAGCAATTAAGCCAGTGCTAATGCTTCTGAACCCCCAGCCCAGACTGCTTTGCCCAGCTAAAGTTGTATATTGCGGCTCTTGGAAACGAATGAAGAAAAGTTCTTTTCTGTAGGTATTCTCCACCCATCTTAGTCATGCAGTATGAGTAAAGACACCTGTAGCCGAATGTAAATAAGGCCATCTGATAAGGCCATGTGTGACAGGAATTTTTAAACACTGGAATGGTGGCCTCACAAGGCCACTCTGCAGAGTCGGACTCCCGTATTTAACAGCCACAACTTCACTGTGTTATAACGCCTTCTGGATTGTGATAAGTAACACACTTGCCAAAATATTTCTGGCCAACTTCTCCAGTTTGGCAGCCTGTATAGGGTGAAATTTGGCTGTCTTTCCTCAGGCAGAGCTCCCTCCACCTGGAGTGGCAGAAACGAGACATAAAGGACTAGCCAACATTTCACTGCATTTTGTGCAGTGCTTGCATTTTTCAAGTTTTCAGCTTTCAGATGGAACCAGTCACATGTTGCTGGGAAAGGGGCTAATAGTTTGTACCTGTCAGATCAACCCAAAGCCCAGGAAAAATCACTCTGCCTCCCTTAGGCTTATAAAGTGCAGGCAGACACAAAGCAAACTCTTCCCCATTCTTCCCGGGCAAGCATGTCCAGTCTCAGATTTAATCAAAGTGTTAATCCTAGGAGATTTACACAGTAAGATATTGTATTCGGCTTTGAACATGAAACTACTAAGTGCCACAAATACCCGTTGCCAGTAATATGTTCCCCAGGGATCCTCAAAGAAGCACAGACTGTGGAATGAATGGGCTAATTATTGCCCTAGGTCACACCTGTGCAAGCCCTGTTAATTCAGATAACTGAGCACCTTAAACCAGGGGCACCAGGAGCGAGTGGCTGGAAAATGTTAATGTGACTGATAGCACTACAAATATTTAAAGGAAAAGTCTCCTGTTTGGATTATTCAAGTATTTTGAGCTCCTTCTGCCTCCTTTTGACAGATCTGGCTGATGCTCGCTGTAATAAAATTTGCTAAAAAATCAATGGTCACTAATGGTAACAGATAAAAGTTATTCCTTGGAAACACGATTTATATGCAAGACCCAATTACCTATATGGTGTGAACAAATAGCCATACGTTGTACTTCATCTTAAGGTGATGGGAATGCATCTCTTGATAAAATGGAGACCAAGTCTTGCACCCCATTTGGAGCTTGCCCCATAGTGTCACATAGTGCCAGCTATACGTCATGTCCTCAGATCATCTCTACTGACTGCTTGCTGGTATGACTTCATCTGCTTACATGTGGCCTGGCTTTCCTGGCTTTCCTTGGAGCACGACCTAAGCTTCCCTCGGCCCTGGATCTGTGTATGAAATGGTTTCTCCCGAATTACAGCATGGTGGAAAGAACATTGCCCAGGGGAGTGCTGGGGTCCGTTAACTCTACTTGAGCTTAGGTAAGTCATCCAGAAGGTTTTTTGCTGACAACAATTAACCAGACAACTTTTCACTATCATATTCCCTCCAATCTATTTATTTTTTCCTAGAAAGACCCAAAAATGGCAAAATTAAGGTTCAGACAAAATAGGGGGCAAAACTCCCCCATGCCTCAAAATATACAGTAACTGGAAGAGAGTGGTAGGAAGAGAGGTTTTTGATCACATTGCTGAACTCCTCGGTCACATGGTCACTCTCACTTCACTTCTAGGAAGAATGAGAGTGCTCTGTTGCTACAAAAACACATGGCTCCCAGTTTCAGCTAGACAGGTAATTTTCCATACATAGCTTCCTATTTCAATTTTGAAAAACATTACCTGCTATTTACTCATTACACAACAGGATAGCAGTGCTTATTCATACCCCCAGACTGTTTCCTAGTGAAGTGTAGGTTGCAGAAGCATATTTTTAACATGTTTTTTGAAAGTTAATAACCCCAATTATATTGCTTTGTATATTGAAATAGTGACTGCATCTCCAAATTAAGAAAATCAAGGACAGCTTTAAAGAAAATATTATCACTTCAGTTTATTTATTGAACTGCTCTTGCTTTTAGTTTCTTGATACTAATAAGGATCCAGCCCTTTAAAGACTTCTGCTATTGCTGCTGGTTTTCAGCGTAAACTATCAAATATTCTATCTGACTCCACCTAGCTCACTGGACCAATGTCCTTATTAGTTAGAGGCAAATTTTCAAGAGTCGCTGAGGCTGTGTCTTTCCTAGTCAATAATACAGATTTGGGGCACAGACTGGAGCACTGTTTTGCAATCACCCATGCTACTTACAATGCTCCTTGAGCAGTTTTGGCTCCTGCCAGCCAGCAGTTAGCCATACAGACAAGCTGTGCCAGGCTACTTGGCACCAGGGCCAGAGACTAGTTCCCTGGCCTGGTTTATTTAGTCATATAGATGCAGCCTAGGCTTAAATACTTACTTGATTTGTCTTTTGATTTACATGAAATGGTTTTCATTTGTATATGGAAAAACAGATTCTGAATAGGGGCTTTCTGATTCTCTTAACCACTATGACTATTTTGTCAAGCTAATGCAATTTTCCATTTGCATGTCTATGTATTTTGAATACTTTGAATTCTTCACAACATTATGAAGAAACAAAGAGACTGTAGCATTTAACTCCAGATTTTATTGTGTGTATAACACTTATAACCTGCTAGTTACTTTAGCACTGAAAATGTAGCCCATATGCATTTTCACAATGAAATACTGCCAGAAGTCTAAATTTCTATGAAATGCTATTTCCATTGAAAGAAGAGTTTCAAGACAAAAATGTTTTATAGAACTACACTTACCTGCCTGAAATCCCAGTTAAAAGCTAGATACTATTTTGAATGTTAGGAATAATAATTTTTATTTTACATTTAGTGCAATGAAGCTGGTGAGGGGTCTGGAGAATAAGTCTTATGAGGAGAGGCTGAGAGAGCTAGGGTTGTTCAGCCTGGAGAAAAGGAAGCTAAGGGGAGACCTTATTGGTCTCTACAACTACCTGAAAGAAGGTTGTAGAGAGGTGGGTGTCGGTCTCTTCGCCCAAGTCACAGGCTATAGGACAAGAGGAAATGGCCTCAAGCTGCGCCAGGGGAGGTTCAGGTTGGATATTAGGAAAAATTTCTTCACTGAAAGGGTTATCAGGCATTGGAATGGGCTGCCCAGGGAAGTGGTCGAGGCATCATCCCTGGAGGTATTAAAAAGACGAATTGACATGGTGCTCGGGAATATGGTTTAGTATTGCTGTGTGTGGTTTTTTGTTGTTTTTTTTTTTTAATGGTTGGACTAGATGATCTTAAAGGTCCCTTCCAACCTAGGTGATTCTGTGATTTCAAAATGCCATTTTTTCTATTATTCATTTACATACATATATAAGCGGTAATAGTAAAAAAAACAAAAACAAAAACAAAACATAATTCCCTTGGAAACATTTGTTTCAAAGCTCAAGCTGCAAAGTCATTTATTTTCATTCCAATGCAAAGTTAAATTAATTTTGAACTGTGAGATTTTCTCATGGAATATAAACTCTCAGATTTGACCAGATCTTCTAGGAATTTCAGACTCAGAGGGAAAGATGTTGAAATAATCATTTTATGGGTAAACTGTATATTAAGTTTTGAAATGTTGTTTGTATTCCTTTAAAATAAATAATGTCCTAAGAAAAACAATACACACACAAAGAACTATATGTAAAACATTCCGTAATTTGGGGGGCTCTAGCCAAGTGGGGTTTTTAACAGCTCTAGCCAAGTGAGGTTACTGATGGACAGTTTCTGCTTTTTCACTCAGAAATAGAAGGATCAGAATTAATGACTACTTTGGAAAATATGGTCTGAATCATTAAGAAAGTGACGGTATTTATCTCAGTGTGCTGCTGAGTGTCTCCCCCTCAGCTTCCAGAGGTGTCAAGTCAGTCTCCTAAACTGTCAAATCAAATCCTGCTGACTGGTTACCGTGCCAGATATTAGTAACTTAATTATAACAACTAAACTTAGTACGTGACTAGTGAAATATACACTTTCCGATCTTGACACATGCTCCACAGAAAACAATAAATAATGCCAAACACATGCTTTCTATTTGTCAGTAATAAAAGAAATGCTTATTGCAATCCAGATATCAAGTGACAGTGCCAAAACCCCCTTCAGTAATACATATACATTCTCCAAACACTTTACACTAGCAAACATGCCCAATGTCACGCCAGTATACAGTTTACTAACTAGGTGATGCTTCAATATTGTTTCTGTATAAATATTTCTTTTTTTGTTTTTCTTTTTGAAAGGAAAGAGCTGGAGTTTCAAAAAGCAATCAGAGTTTTCTTTAGCACTCTGTTAAAAATTAACAAGCCAATTTATTCTTTGGTAGAACTTCACTAACCTTGGTGAATTTAAAGCTGGGATGATATTGGCCCACCAAGAAGAGTGGAAAATATTTGCAGTAAAACTTAAGAAACACGCACACATCTGATTCACTTCCATTGCTGCTCATTATTTGGTCAATGATCATTGAAAGGCTCACTGCAATTTGCAGAAAAAACCCCAATGGTTAAACTCAATTCCAAGCAGACCTAAGCCAATTCAATTTTTCAGCCTGTTTCAAGTGAAGTTAATTTCAGATATGGGATTGAAAAATGATGCACTAATTGAAGGAAAATCAAAAGCTCCACATACAACTTCATGTAAAAAAAAAAAAAAATCCTTGAACTCCTAAAAACTAAGTAGGTTTGTTTCACTCCATTGTATTTAGTGATTTTTTAATGAGACTGATGATATGTACAAGAAATCATATCCACAAGTATAAAAAGAAGACCAGAAAGGTGAAGAATAATCAAGTGTCATCAGGGTGATATGAAAATACAGGGTGAGATGCATATCCTTTATGATACTGGTGTATTAAAGGATAACGTGGCAGGAGTTAAGCTACATTTACCTCAGTAACTCTGAAAACAGTAACCTCAAGTAATCTAGATCAGCAGCCATTCCCAGTGCCTTCCAACCCACCCAATTCCTGATTCTCATTTCTGGGGAGATCATATCATTCAACCTGGCTAACCAGTGGTTGGGAAAGACACCTGCTATTAAAAACGAACAAATACTAACCAAACATTCTTGCAACAATGAACTGCAAGGCCATCTTCTCATTTCAACTACACATGCATTAATTAATAAAGGTGACATTTCCTTAATATTACATAACAACATTTTTACCCTTTAGTTATGCACTGTCCTATGTAAATCTTATTGAATTTTCTGTGAAGCATGACATTTGCTGCATGTCCAAAATGTAAACAAATGAAAAATATTTCCAGCTCAGCAGCACAAAATAAGGTGATATAAGTGAGCTTAGTCCCAGGTTGTCTGTCCTTTTGTTCAGGAAGAGAAAGAGATAGACACCTTTGTGCCTGCATTTAATGAAACAGTTTGGGAATTAACAGATAACATCTTAGTCCCATCTCTTCTAAAATAAAAATTGGATGTCCTTTTTACTGTGGTGGAAACTACAACTGTTTTCTCCTGCATCTCCATAGCAAGCTGGGTAGGCTCACTGATTATAAGAAAACTACGCCCATGCACACCAACAGCACACAAAATCAATCCAATATCTCTCCTGAATTTACATTCTTTGAGTTGAATGGATTTTTATGGACTAAACTGTTGTGATTGCTTGCTTAATGTGGTATATCAGCAAAAGTCTCTTATGTGTGGAGTCACATTTACAAACAGAGTTTTGAAACACAAGGACTGATTTCTCACTAACAAGGCAATCCCGCATTAAACATATGAGGTGGGGACACCTCAAGTGATCTCCTGGGCTTACTAGCTTATGTTTTACTTGGGAATTGATGTTGTCACAAGGAGAAAGTTGCAAAGGAATTTGGTGGGAAGGATCAGGGCAGAAGAAAGGGGCAGTGGCTTGGAGGTGGTTAGTGGAAAGCAGGATAAAAAGGAGGAGAAAGTGGCAGAAAAAGGGCTGCCTAAAAAAAACCTGGAAACCCCATCTTTAGATGAAATGTGATGTTCTTCATTCCTGTGTAGCTGGTAAAAAGCAATGTGAGTACAGTGGATTTGTGCTTGTGAAAGATCATTTGGGAAACAACCAACCTTGTTATGACCCTCAATTAGGAGAGCACTTAAACACACAAGGAAACATTAATAGTGGTACTGACTGCAGGAAAGCCTAAAGTGAAAATGTGTTTAATGGCTTGCCTAGTGCAGGACCAAAATGAGGGATGAGTCGCACCTTGGGAACTGAAGTTCTATGGTTTGTGCAGAAATTGGAATTCAGTTAAAAGCCTCACTGAAAATGTGTTATTTATCATGCTAGGCAGTGTCTACAGTCAGAAATCAATTCTGGAAACACTGAATATGCTCAATTCCCAATGAGATCAATGAAAATATAAATCAGACCCTGATCTATCTATTTCATTTAGATCCAGACTTCTGCCACGTTACTTTGCTTTGAAGTCCCAACTGTGCCAAAAATTAATTTTTCAGTCCTGACTCTGTACAATAACTGTGCATTTCATTGAACTTAATCCTTTACTTACTTATGGCTGCTCATAAACTATGTATCTAGGAAAACCACCCATATGTATAGGGTATCTTATGAGCACTTTACAAAATAAGTGATATTTGATACTTAATTTGACAAAGACATTATCCCACTTTTTTCACACACCACTGTTGTACAATTTGTGAAAAACCCCCACATTGCTCTGGGACACATGTATGCTGGTCTACATATTTTGACACTGCCGTAAATGCCATTTTTCAGAATATGCAACAAACACCCTTCCTCTGAACAGTCAAAGAAATGGTGTGTGATACTGGCTAACTGTGCCATTTTAGTATTGTATGAGTAAGGCTGGAGTTTACCTAAACAAACCAGTTCTAGTATAAAAAAACAGCTAAAAGTGCTGATACATGTCTGCATGGATAACTACCTATTATTAAGTACATGATTTTAAGGCAACTTCCTAACATGGATCTGCAATTAGACCTGGCAGTACTTTTGATAAAGTGATGTCACATTTCTGTTTTGAGAATTTTGGCCATTTGGCACTATAATGTCTCTCAACTCCAATATACTTAATGTTTAACATTTCTATACTCATATTGTATTAACACAGGGGTCCTGACTCTATGAACTTTATTAACTCACAGAGGTCTAGTGAGCAAATTAAGACTATTTAAAGGAATATGGATTGCTTATGTGAGAGAAAGGGTTGCAAAACTGAACACATTAAGGGTCTGCATTGTTTAAGGTCAGAGTGTGCATAATTCAAATCAATTCACTTTAACTAATCTAGCAGTAAAAACAATCTGGGTTTAGTCTCAGCTCTACTGAAGGTTTTAACTCAAACTTAATATCCTAAGTTAATGCCCAAGGTCATGTACTTATTCTTCGCTATAATTTTAAATATTCGTTAACTGCAAATAACCAATATGACATAAGAGCTCATGATACTTTTGTCATTCCTATGCTCACAGGTCTCAGTGTGATCACATTTACAGAATTCTTTGCAAAAATTTATTAATATAAATTAGGATGTTTTCACAAATATCATGGTACCACTATCCATCACAGCCATCTAAAATAGATTTTGAACATTACTCAGATATAGTTTAATTATTCACCATGGTTTCTATTGTCTGAATCAATTTCTATGAAATATCTTCCTCCTTATAGAGAATATATGCTTCTCTGCTTCTAAGAGTTCAAAACAAAGCTACTATTACTTTATTTACTCTTTTGCTTTTGATGAGAATTTTATAGTTCAAAACAATATTCCATTACCAATGACTACAGAAATTCCCTCTTTTTGAACAGAAACAAGTGAACAAAGGTTTTTTTTTCAAGCTCATTATGAACATTTTCTATACAGAGAAATAACAATAAAAGAAACTCATTTCACATTTAGACAGCAAATCAGTTATTCTCTTGTCTCATAGACCCTGACCTGAGCAGAGAAGAAAAACATTGTCAATTTTGTAGCCTGACCAGCCTCCTTATTTTTCATGGTGTAAGTTAGTGAATCATTTGGAATTTGTGTTCTGCTCACCCCTGAAACAGGCATAGGGGTTCAATTACCAAAGCATGCATCTATTGCTATGTTTTTTTTTTCACTCCAAAGCACCCAGACTAGTCTCCAAGTGCTCTTTTTGAAAATCTCAGGTCCCTCATTGACCCTGAGTCACATCTGCGGGACCATCTGGAGATCTTTTTGGAAAGGAAGAAACCTGTATGATCATTTCATCCTTTATGTGCTGCAAGGATGTTAAACTGAACTATGAACTTCCACCACGGTTTGATATGTGGGAAAAGGATGTTTCTGTATTCATTTATTTAAACCATTAGCTTCACTTCTGCTGTTGTTTTGTACTTTTTATGGAAAGAGGATAATAACTTCCAGGAATTTGTACGCTTTCAAATCATTGGGTTTGGAACAGGTTAAGATTTTTATAAGCTAAGTAGTAGTCAGGAAATTATCTCTGGTTTGAGTACAGAGCACTCTAAAATTACAAAGACTTACAAAGTCCTAGGACATCTGTACACAGATTTTCTTCAGCCATCTTTTTAAACTCAAGTAAAAATGCTCTGTCATTTCACAACCTGTGAAAAGCAAATGATATGATCTTTTAAGACTTGTGTGCAGTCTTTCTTGTTGGTGGGAAAAGGCAAGGTTGCAGAATAATGACTGAATACAAAATTTACATTTTTTGTCCACACATTTACTTCTAAGGCTTCTGTATTTTAACAGAATATAAGGAAAATATTACTTTCTTCAGTTTGATGACCTTCAAAACATTTTCTCAGGGGACACTGTTCCCTGTGTAATGAATTAAGTCTATCAATGATGATGACAGAGCAACTTACATCTCCCAGAGATTAACAAAATAAAAGCCAGTAGAATAGATATGTTGGAAGGGGTTATGAGTTTGTTTTGAAGACTGTGGACCATCTTCAAGAGAAAACCTATAAGGTTTCTAAATCTATGGCTTCTAAGAGTCATCATTTCTTCTCCTAGTAATATATATTAAAAAAGTAGCTTGAATTTTACCTCATTTTTTCAAGGTGTAATTAGGCCAAAGCTTACAATGAAAATGTATAAAATCTTTGTGATTTATGAAAGAAGGAACTCCAGCATTATTTTAGCTATCACTTTGTTTCTACTGTGTCATTGCTTGATGGCACTAGTGGGGCAAAACTTAGATAATTGCTTAATACTACATTATTCTTAGAATATACTCTGTACCTAAGACAAGGAATAGTTATTTGTCTGCACCTAGGTTGGTAAATATTCTTTTTTTTTTTTTGTCACAAAAAATTAGTTTGGTGGTGGTGGTGGTGGTGGTCGTGGTGTTTCTTGTTGTATGCAGCATGGAATCTTCCAACTCTAACCTTCCAACACTAACCTTCCAACTCTAACCATTCTATGATTCTATGATTCTATGAATATACCATGGTGCGTGGACCTTTAGCTTTAGCTATGCCTCATCTAAACTGGAAATGGTATAGATTTGTCAACACATAATTGAGACTAAATCCACCCATTTGAAAAACAGGCCTTATTATTTGGGGTTCAGAGCTACGCTAATACAGTTATACTGCACCAAGACACAAATTAGCATCTCTGGATATTTGTCCTTCTTCTTTTTGGATATATTAGATCAAGTCAGAGCTGGCTCTGGAGACTCTATCAGTGCATAATTTAGAGGAAACCTATGTAATTAAGGAAAACATCAGGCTTAGGCAACATCAGACTTTCAACAAGTATTCAACAAAGAGTAAGTAACCTCTTGAAAGTCTTGTAACCTCTAATAGTCTTGGCCTGTTAGACTGAAGTGTCTGGATCCCGCCTAAATCATTCTTCATATACCTAACCATCTTTTCTGGATCTCGCCCAAAGAGTATATATTCACAGTTGTACAATATTCTCAGCAAACAAAAATATCAGGGTTGTTTTGTTGTTTTTTTTTCCCAATACTGAAAGATTTACAAATTTTAGTTAGAGAACATCTAAAACTTCAAGGTACATACTTCAGTGTCCTACTAAAGAACTATCACCTTGACTATCATCTTCTCGCTTGTCTTCTTACAAAACAGGCAACCAAAAAGACTTTTTTTTGCATGTGAAAACTCTTTGTTTAATTGTTAATAGTGCACCCCACATCAATCTCATTCTTTTTATAACATTCTTTTCAATAAACTACATTTATCATTTCTGGGTATAAATGTTGTTCGTACAGCTCCTGTTTGGGGACTTATAAAAAAGAATATTTCTTTCAAATTATTCTAAGGTCAGGAATGCAAGATTTCTGCCAAGTGATTTAGTGTGGCCTTTTTTCCTGCTTCTTTAGTCAAAGTTTTTCATTTAAAAAAAATTCATGCGTAGATTAAACATCAAATATCAATGAATTCTGTAATGAACTGGGATGATTTCTGAGTCACTAGGAGAACACCCGCATGATTCATTTACTAAAGCTGGAGGAAAGCTGTTAGTGGCATGAGGGATATCTGCAAAGCATCGTCCTTCACTGCTACCACATCAGCTTAGTAAACTTCTACGAGCTGCAGTTAAAAGATGAGATGTTTTTGTTGATAGATCAGCGATGACAAAGAAGCAGTACAGCTCATGGGAAAATCTGAACAAGTTGATCACTCACACAGGAGAGAGCTACTACAGAAATTTCACTACAAAGAGCAGTGACACAACTAGGAAGTGAGAGAGCCAACACAAGAGTGTGAAGTTTTATAAAGCTGAAAGCATAAGGAATAGGTAGGAGTAAAATATAGGTCAATAAGGATGGACATATAAAAAAAAAATAGAAAAGAAAAAGATCCCTAACTTTCCTTATGTCAGTGAGCCCAGAGAATATTTTAGGAAAGCAGGATAGAAGTTTTATTTTCCAAAAATACATGTGGATTTCTTGTCGCTTAGGTCATTAATCTTGGCTAATGAAATCTTACTGCATGAAAAACAAAAGGGTTGGTTTTTTCTTTCTATGTGTGTGTGTAACAACTACTGTGATTTGAAGTGAGAGAGAATAGAATTCCCATGAAGAAACAGAGATGCAAATCAGTCTCTGCTGACCTATACCCCTGCCATTCTTTAGCGTTGTGCTCAGAAAAGTTTTAAGAATCTAAAATGTTATAAATGCTTCATGCTAGGGATATGTACCCCAAGAATCTTTTAATCTTAAGAACACCTAAATCCATTGTTCAAATAACAGGAATACCTTATCTCACTGTTGATCTGACTAATCAGTGCTAAATTATCAATGAATGTTTTTCCTCTTGTGTAAGACTCCCTCACATGGGAAAAATAATTCACACTGAATTATAGAGATCATGAGCAGTTATTTCCAGTTTCACGGTAGTTAGGTGCTCTTTTGATTTGGCTATAAAAATTATGAAGGAATGTTTCTTTACTGCAAGTAATCCCTGTCTAGTAGAGAAACACATCCACGCATCATTTTCACAATTCTGCCAGTGGTAGTATTTGAACAGATAGTATCAATTTACTGTCAATCAAGGACACTGTACATTGACTACGTCATGTCCTCTTGCAACAAGAAGAAAGTTTCTATGCAGATTTATTGCAACTGTGTTACATTGGTGCTCTTCTGTTATTTTAGCCAATTTTCAACTTCCTTTAACATCATCTCTGATATTGTTCTTTTTCCAAGGGACAAATGACCTTCATGTGGTAGCAGAGAGAACTGTTAAAAGACTGAGATCCACTAAAAGATAAGCTGAGTTTGAGTGCCAGGAATGCAACAGGACATATTTCATAAAGTGAGTTGTTTTGGTTTTTTTCTAATTTTATTAAACTATATTTTGGAGAACTTATTTATGTATAGTTCCACATTTAGAGCACAAACACTGCTCATTTTTCCTTATGGCATGCACACAGACATTCCTAATTAGCAAGTGAATTCTAGAACATTTCGAAATATCTTTTAAACATGAATGGGTACTCAGTTTTAACAAATGTAGACCAGGTCTTTCATGGAAATCTTTTCAACTACTACATGTTTGTGTCCACACATCCATGTAAGAAACACAAACAAACAGAAGTCCAATGATGTGAGGATTATCTGCCACCAAAAGTCAAATCACAAAAGGTGAGTTGTGAACAGAAACTGCTGTGATTTCAAAAATATCAATATTGCATTCTGGATGAAGTACATATATTTCCAGTTTAATGTATGCCATTCTGAAAGTAACTTAAACTAAAGGGAGAAAAATCTCCCTCCTGTTTTAGAGAGGCACAATCTTTGTAAGACATTAATCATCACTACTCTATTTATCTAACTTTATTTTTCTGCTGTAGCTGAAAAAAATCCTATATAGGGAATCCCTATATTGCTTTGCTTATGGAGTGGGAAAGAAGAAAAAGTAAACTATTGTACCTATTCTTAAATAGATGACATCTTAATAGATGTCTTCAGACATTGTAACAGCAGTGACCATAAACATTTACATACGTAGAGAAACAAACAAGAAATGTCTTGCAGGATTTTTGTTTCTGTTTTTTTCTTTCCTGAATTGCTGACTTACCTGTTCTCATTTACTGGGCTAAGTATTATTAGTGCCATTTTGAAATATCAAGGGCCTTTTAATCAACTTCATTTTTTAAGAACTTCAAAAGGCTTAGACTTCTCTTGTTGCTGGTATCATTTTAGAAAGAGCTGATCCACCTTAATGTTTTCTATTTGGGAGCTGTCACTGATGGTATTGTCTTGGCACTTTCTTTAACCATAAGGAATACATCTATCCCAGGGTATGGATCTACATTATCATCTCAAATTCCCTTTTAGATTGACCAGGGTCTGCATTATATGAAAAAGTTTTCTCTTTACCACTATGTCACTGGAAAATGGATCCCTCTTCTGCCATTGGTTTTTGGAAAATCTGACTACAAACTAGTCAGAATCAGGTTTTCATGACAAGACAAATAAACTATGGCATATAACCCTCCAGTGAGCTTAGTAATTCTTGAGTAAATTCTCAACTTCACTTAACTTAGTGCAAAATCTTCTAGAGACTTCAGTGGGATGAAAGATGAAATATGAAAACAAGATGAAATATGAAAAAAAGATGAAATATGGCAGTGTCTCAAAGATATAATAAGACATGAAACACCTCTTACAAAGAACAGCAGATTTTGCTACAAGTTAACATTAACTATAATACTTCACTGTGACAACAGTGCATAATTGCAGCTTCTGACCTGTCTTATTATTTAAATTCAAGTACTTTCATGTGTAGCTTTGTAATATTTTATCAGCAGCTCTGAAACATCAATGCAGCATATCATAATATAAGTTCCAGTGCTAAGTTTTGCTTTAATACACGTTTTAGCTATGCCTATTGACGTCAGTGGGAATGGAGTGCAAGCAACCAAGTAAAAGATTTGGTCTCAAAAGACACAAGAGCATAATTTATCTTTCACTGCTTGAATCACTCTGTGGAATTTTTATTTCCCCCCCTTTTTATTAACTCATCAGACCTATAACATTGAAGGCAGAAAAGAAGATGCTCGCAGCCTAATGAACAAGCTTTGCCAAGTATAAACTTACAGAAGAGTTACTCATTTAACTGGTTCATATTCATAAGGAAACTATGGCTGTGTTCTTACTAGCAGTCAGTTGTTCATACTTTAATAAACTACTCATCAGCGTTGATCTGAAACACATCTTTCAATTTTTATTGTGTCATGCTTTGAGCAATGCTTAGTAGATAATTCCTGTCTTTTAATCTCAGAGTTGTTATAATGTGCAACAGACAATCAAGATCATCAAAGCTAGAGACAATGAGATACAATGGAACCAGCTTCTGAACTCATATAATAAAACTCTGCCTACGCTTACATACGCCAATTAGGAGTTGTTAGATTGTGTGGATCATGGCTCTTATTATAATGAGTCTTCAGTCCAAGGGAAGCCATTAAGGGAGACCAGAAATTATTTTGGTGGGTGGATATTTTGCTGTATTTGTTCATCAACATTTATACGAACATGTTAAAAAAAAATAATTTCTGTTGATATTAGCTTTTCTCTAATCTTTTCTCTATATGCTTTTACAGATGTTAAAAAAGCGCTCTGCTAATAACACCCTTTCTTGCTGGGTCTCCATCTATTTTCATAGACTCAAACCAAAAGGAGTCCCACAGCTACCATAAATCTGAATGCGGTTCTTGACTTTAGGTACTGCTGTTGTACAGAAATAAAGGGTAAGCAGCTTTTTGTATGCCAACATGTTTATCTGTGCTTTTCAGCAGCCTAGAACTCCACATGGGTCTTTTTCATGATCTTTTATAGAGCTGTTTCTGAACTTCTCAATTTAAGATTTAAACCAAAGTTTAACCAGACTACATTAAGTAGTTATTTTTGCCAGCTGTGTCCTGGCTAAGTGCTCTACATGACTGGTATCTGCTGCTTTCACTTGCATTTAGTACTTGTATGTACTTAGCATGCAGAAAATGATCTCATCAGAAGAGGTCTGACATTCCAGTGAGGCTTTTGCAAGCCTTTCAAAACATGAGCATATGTTTGCCTGATACATATTTTGTGCCAGAAAGGGTGTAATGAGTCATCACCTCCGCAGTATTTAATACCTCAATTAATGTAAAGCCTCTTTCAACCTTTTTGCTGCTAGTAAACCTGTTATAATTTTAAATGAAATATTTATCTGACTAGCATTGCCCAAATACGCTACTTAGTCAGCAATGTGGGTGTGTTTCTCGTAGCTAGTCACCCTAAAAACATTTATGGTGCTTAATGACTGACCGTTGAAAAGTTTCACAGTTTCTTTCTTTGCATTAACATGGGGTAATAACAATAGCAAAATTAATATGCAATAATTAAATGTAGCCATCCAGAATGCTAAAAAACCCTATGTGTACTGATAATGACTTGAAATCAGTGGCAGATTTTCTCCTAACTTCAGTGAATATTGGGTCAAGCCAAAGGGAACAGGTGTTTGCTAACAACATCTGAGAGTATCATTGTTTATCATAAAATAATGGCCTTTCAATAAGAAGTATAGTTTTTCAGTTGAAAGAAGAAGGCAAAAAAACGTTGATTTCCCAACATGAAGTTTGCAGTCCACCTGGTTATAACATCTGTGTGAAAGTTAATTTCCGTACTTTGATTGAGCTGAATCCTTGAGGTGTCATTTGTTTGTTCACTATGGGAAGTTTGGTGGCAAAAAAAAGCCCTACATTTAAGGACTTAGCTTGCAGAGCTCATTGTGCAATAAACCAGATTTCAACTGCCTAGGGTTTAAAAGAGAAATTTAAATAATTCGTTGCTTAGTATTGCTCACTGTTCACTGTGTGCCATAGAAATGTGCCTATATGATTATTCTGATGAGCCACAACATAATGCATATAAATTGGTCTTTCAAATTTCACTACCTGTTTAATCAGATGCTCAAAATCATCCATGTCTTGAATTTGGTGATTTCAGAAGAAACATGTCTGGGATAAGAGGATGTATAAGCATTTCATGTAACAACATGGCATGGTCTACTGTATAAATCTACTGTTCTACAATATATCCACCTTCTTTTCTTAGGTGAAAATCATGATTTTGCAGTCTGAAATCCTGTGTAATGAACTTCAGCATTTGGGTTGCATCTGGAACTACACGGTCAAAGTGCTACAGTAGTGGCTTCACTGACCCTTTTAACAAGAAGAGGAGTATCAAAAGGAAAAGTAGTACATGTATGACACCAATATTTGTTATAACCATTTCCATGGGACAAGCTCTTACCTGAAGGACTCAGCATTTCAGATTTTCACATTTCAATAATTATTGAACACCTTTATACAGTGAATAACATTTATTTTCCAAACTGCGTCTCCACATTTCCACCAGTACTAATCTATTTTCTATATCATTATGTGGTGTGTATGGTGGTTATTTAAAGCTATTCTCTTGCTCATGCTGAAAAAAATTTTCTGCAACATTTAGTAGACTTTTGTTTTATCTAAAATAGATCTCCAACATTAACTAAACTACTTTTTCTGTCTGGTTTTGAAATGCTTCTGTTTGAAAAGCCTTCAAAAGTGCTGAGGCACTGACTGATTGTCAGGAAAGAACTTACTCATTCACTTGCAGATTGACTTGATAAAATCTCTACTTTCTACTATTCCATTATTGTATCAATGTTAAAGTATCTATTGTCAGACTTCAAGACCACAGCTTGGGAAATAGGTTTTGGGCATCATCTACCACTACATTGAATACAATGAAATTCAGGGTGAGCCTTTCTCTTAATTTCTTTAAGATTTCCTCTGGTATTTTCATGAGATCTGTAAAAAGCTAGACAAGCCT
This sequence comes from Tringa solitaria, assembly GCA_026413425.1. NCBI lineage: Eukaryota > Metazoa > Chordata > Aves > Charadriiformes > Scolopacidae > Tringa > Tringa solitaria. The sequence goes on from JAOXJM010000001.1 coordinate 163,675,372, forward strand.
AATGAGAAGTTGTAGTTATAGAGTTTTCTCCTCTTTTTTGACCTGTGCATTGTGTGCCATAGCAACATACTGTAGTTATGAATGCCCTGAAATCCCAGCAATAAGTGAAAGCTGAACAGAAACAACTTTTCTGGTGCCAGGATAAGTATTGGTATTAGGTAAGGAAAACTAAAGTTTTACCTTCCAGTGAAGCCCTAACTGACAGTATCATATTGGCTAGCTGGATATGTGCTGTGTAGACCACAGATTCTTACAGCATTTGTTCCTCAGCTGTCAGATGCAGAAAACCCAAATGCTCTCTGCAGTCAGCTGATTGCAGCTACAGCCATGCATGACGTGTTATACAATATAGGTAAAGATTTGCCCTGGAGCTTGTCAGTAGAGCAATTGGGTTTTGCAGTCCCAATATCTGCAGCAGTGTCCTGTAGTACGCCAGTTTTCCTGTATTATACAGGTGGCAAATTAAAGGAAGATCAATGCAAATCTGATTTAGGCTGTCAACAGTGTGAATTATACTTTTTTTCCCCTCTGCTTTCTGTTCCCACCTTTAAAATCTAGGGCATCAGTAAACTCTAAACAGTTGTTTGGGCTGTGCAATGCCATATACACGTTTTGCAAGACCTAAAGGTCTGAGATACATTTTCCCCTAGAAACGATCATGGTGAAGAGTTGTGTCTTCAGGTTTTGCTCTCTGTATTACCTTTGGCCACATTAGATAGCAGACATATTGTGTTCCCACACTTCTTAAAGACAGGCCTAAATTCCTGTAAGAATTTACTTCTATCAATTTCACACAGTGTAGACAAAAAACTACCTTCATTACCTGAACTCTGGACTGTTTCAGGGAAAAAATACACCTTATAGGTAAGGATAAAAAAAAAGACAGTTTCTACTCAGCCAGCTAATCTCTATTAGAAATTGATAAATCCAGGTTGTCAAGAGATTAAAAAAAAAGTTCATATAGTGGAGAAAAGCCAGCAGATTTTTTGCAATTATTAAAATATGTTCAAGGCAGAACAGTTAATCGTCAGGAGAAAATAAAGAAATAGGTTAGCAGAGCTGAGCAGAGATTGAGAAACTAAATATTTCTGTAACCACTCGTATGTGATCCCCTCAAAACATCACACTCCAGTGGCAGAGGGTCTTGCACATGTCCCTGCAAACTCACATAATTGAAACAGTAAAGTTACCATTTTGAAAGTGTAAATAATTCTACCTCCAAATCAGAATGACTAACTCCTGACAGCTTGTACTCAGTAAGGGCACGCATGCTGGCTATGGTTAGCACATCTGCCTCTGCTTCCAAGGAGGTTATGTAGAATTTTCAGGGTGAGTCCAGGAAGCAAGGGACATGTTTGGTCAGGCAGCTGTCAAGCCATCAGATTGACCAGCTGACTTAAGATCAGCTTCTCTTCTAGGAGATTTATCTTGTGCACTTGATTATGAATGGGAGGGATGAGAGCAACAGAGGACAGTGAATGCAGCAGGTAATGAGTGACCAAAAGAGGTTAAAGAAGGCAATTCAGACCAGTCCATTTTGTTTGAAACAGTGATGACAAGATGTAGAAAACAGGAGGCAGGTCATAAAAAAAATCTCTAACATCCTATATAAACCCCAAACAGAGGCTTGTCTGTACGCCTCACAACACAGAGCAACACAACATAAAGAAGGAAAGCTCCAGTGATTTATAGGAATTTACACCTGTTGGGCATTTGGCTTGACATTAGACAAAAGTTATATTCTATGGCCTGGCTTCCTGTTGCCCCATCAAGACACCCTAGACAGTGTTGTCTGAGTTCTGCTTTTTTTGCAAATTAAAAATCCTCACCCTGTGCAGGACAGATCTTTCTCAGCTGTCTTTTCCTTTCCAAGCTCCACCCTTCTTTGAGTTTCAGCATGTTTTAAGGGTAAGTGTAAACAGACATTTAAACCAGTAACAGGTGTTCCCAGAGAGGCATGTTTTTGTTTCATTCCAGGAGGATGAGGTTTGTGACCGTCCACATTTCCTTCCCTTATATGACCAGGACCTTCCAGGCAGGAAAGTTGTGCTGAGCCAGTGTCAGCCAGCAAAAGCAAAATTCGCTAAGGGGATTCGCAGTATCACCCTGGAGGTCTTTGTGGAGAATAATATTGAGACAGGTCACGAAAAATATCAGCCTGACATCTGCAGCCTCCCACATGGGTAGTATGTGCTATGGGCTCCACAGGCAAATGCGCATATGAAGAGGAATGAAGAGGGGTAATATTCCCCTAAACTTTCTCTCTCCTGCAGTTCTTAACAGCAATTGCACTTCTATCTGTCTCTTACCTGTGTGTACAGGATCAACAGCAAGACTATAACAGGCAACTGGTACACACGAGGCTGGTTTTCCTTTCTTTGTGCCAGAAGAATCCCAAGGTCTTTAGTAAAAACAGGAAGGGGAGGTGGGGACACAGCTGAGAAAAATGTCATGACCAAGTGTAGGTTGGGTAAAATACGGGTGAAAAAGAAGGCATTGTCATTAAACTATTGATTCTCCTGAGGTTTTAACATTTGATTGTATATTTAGAAATTTCACCTTTGATCTAACTGTTCTGCAAATCTACACTTTCCACTGAAAAACCCAATATATTTATGCAAAAAACCTATCTACTTTGAGAAATTTTTTTCTTTCACCAAACTCCTCTGTCTCCCCAACAATTTATACAAAAATTCCTGATGAGGTCTTTCCTTACATCTTCTTCCTCAAATAGGCTTAATCCTTACCCATTTCAAGCCCTTGGCCATGTTCCACCATCACTACTGACCCCACTGCAATTTACTCGAGTCACTGGCTTCTTGCTGAAATCCCACTCTCTGTGCAATCACCATTATTTTTGAACTTTCCACCTTCCCTCATCGCTTTAAAGATATTTTAGTAGCACAATAGCTCTGCTTCTTTGCAGGGAAACTAGCTTTTCTCCCTCAGTTGGTCCGTATACTTTTGGGAGTTCCTCTCAGAGATCTTCTGCAGATGTGAGCTCAGCTACTAAGAATGGCTGGGCATGGCCCCAAGTTTTCAGCTCAGCACATGACCCTTCCCAGAGACAAGACCTCCAGTCTGTGTCCCAGGCCACATCTCTCCCGTGAGCACAAACCAGGACGAATATGCTCTGCCAAGAACAAATCCACTGGGACTGATTCCCATCTGTCGCTGGGGTACACGACTACCTTGTGTGAACTTTGGTTACTGGCCTTTGAAAATTGACTTGACGCATGGTTTTAACCCAAAAGACTGACCTAACTTCTTGCTAAACATTTAGCAGTCTGAACAGCTTGAAATGGAGCCCAGTCCAAATGGTTTACCAAGGCAGAGAAAAAAAAAAAAAGAGAAAGTAAAAAAAGAGAGGAAAAAAAAAGTATATGCCCTTACCCTATGTACTAATTCTATTGAAGCTGGTTTCTTACCCTCAGACAGCAGGAAAAAGAAAAAAATATTATATCAGAAAAGAGAGAAGCTGGTTCACTTCTTTGATTCAGGCCAGATCCAAATGAGTCTAGAAGTTTCCAGGAAAGATCTTGCTGGCACTGATCTCATACCTTCAGGTTTTAGTGTATATGGCTCACAAAATCTTCCTCTTGTGGGGAAAGATCATGTTCTTGGGAGAATTACAATAATTCTTGTAAAGAAAACAAAGAATGTATTTTTGTTTATTTTTCCTAATGGCCCTGATCCAGCCAGGTTTTGCGTGCTCATAACAGATGTTTCTCGTGAGTGACCCAACATCTGGCACAAAGATCTTCTGTTGTAATTGTTATAATGAAAGCACAAAAGACTGTAGCATTAGACACCAAGAACTGCATTTTTTTTAATGGGTCTCCTACTTTGAAGCCATAAATGTGTACACTGGGTTTGGTCCAAAGCCTTTGGAAGTCAACAGAAACTTTCATTGATTTCAATGGTTTTGGGTCAGTCCTTTTATGAACCACTGGATCTAAATGTATAAAGACAAAAAGAAAACTACTGATCTGTGAATGTATTTTTTTTTTACAAACCCAGTGATTTTTCATGTATTGAAATAAGAAATCACTTTGCCTTCCTTGGCATGCAGCTTTTGTTCACAAGTCTTTCTGCTTCAAAATCTTGCTAGAAAATAATACTAATCACAAATCACTTTAGATGGGTTCTTAGACAGGCAATGCAGAATTTATGTGAGTAAAAGCAATGCAAAACCAAACAAAATGTAATCTTTTTGGCACATTTAGGAATCAGAGAATGATCTCTCTTGCAGTGTCAGATGAACCTCTCTACTGCAGAAATGAGTTTTAATATCCCTCTCCCTAAAACAGGGGTCTCCTTATAAAGGTGAAGGATTACAATCAGTTCTCTGAAATTCAGAAGTAGGATGCCTCAGAATTTTTGGAAAGACTGTTTTGTCTTTTTAAAGTCAAATGCTATTCTCACATTCATTGAAAAGAACCATACCATGGCTTTCCTGAATTTATAGATAAATTTATAAATATGAATATAATCTCTCCAAATGTAGTTACTTTATACTGTTCCTCTTGTAAAAGAAGAAAAGAGTGGAAGAGAAGA
>JAOXJM010000001.1:163689688-163701674 GCA_026413425.1 Tringa solitaria
TTTTTGTTTTTGTCAGAGTTAGGTTGATGGTTGGACTAGATGACCTTAAAGGTCCCTTCAACCTAGACAATTGTATAATTCGGTGATGTCTAGTGAAGTTTGAAGAGGAATGCTAGTTTAGCAGGCTTCTGAACGGTACTTACCATATCAGTTTGCAGTAGCAGACATGACTCTATGAAAACTTAAGACTAGATAAGCTGTCCTTTACCAGGCCTAGGGCAGAAGTGAAAGTATGTAGAGGGAAAGGAGAGATCAGTTGTTCCATCAAGTCAGATAAATCCAGTGGGCTATCTAAGCTCTCTTAGGCTGCAAAAATAGCAAACACTTCCAAAAAAAGGGAAGATGAGGCAGAAAATTTAGTGTTATTACCATTTTTCTATCATGAGAGAAAAAGTGTGAATTTAGAAACTAGTGTCAAATATTTTTCACAAAGATTAGTGGTATTTTAGATAGTGCTACTGGACAGAAATTAGTGTTCTAAGTATGTATTTGAACTATTTATTTTTTTTTTCCAAATTTTAGTATCAAATTCTTGCTTATTCTTTGTAGTGGAAAATACTAAATAACTTAAAACAGTGGTGTTTGAATAAACCTGTCTAACAGAATTGGTTAGTTCCTCATGGATCCCAGTTATGGGAAGTTTGATGTAGCTGCAGGTGAAACGAACTATAGAAAATATAACATTATTCCATTTGTTTGAGGCCTCACATCCAGGAATATCCCACAAAATGCTATCCAAAGTAGGCAAATCATAACTGCTACTCAAATTTAAGATTATGGGATAGATTTAAACAATTTCACATCATTACATCAAGGTCAACCACATGGTTAGTATGTGTTGCATTAACCTATTATTTTTGATAAAATGCCAAATAACTGAACCTGAAAGGAAGCTGGATTGTGGTGATTTCTGTGAAGGATGGACAAATACCAGAGGTGTTTAACTGGACGGTTTCAGATTTATAGGGGGATTGTGTATTTGAATTGTGTATTTTTTCTAATTCTTACTAGTTTCTATAGAAATTCCAAGAGAGAATGTATTTATGGCAAGAAAACAAAGATTTTGCATGCTTGAGATTTGGTACTGTAAGATGCTAAGCACTCTCAGCTCTTCCTGAAGTCTTGAATTGATGACAGAATTTTTAAAATCACAGGATCACATGAAAATTCAGGTGGAAAGGGACACCAGTGTTCCACTGGTCTTATTTCAAATTCCATGAAAGAGAAGAACTGAGAAAGGATTAAATGATCAAGAGGAAGTTAAGGGAAATGTTTTTTCATCTTTGTTGTCTTCAACCAGGAGCACAGAAAGTGTTGCATGTTTGTGCCTTTTGGAACTGGATACACACAACCATAATTCAATAAAAAATGATGCAGGTTCAGTGACCCTGCTCTAAAGATGTCTTCAAAGTGTCAACAATGTCGCCAATTGGTCTACATTCGTTGGGACAGAATCTCATAATCAAGTTTTATTAATTTCCTAGGATTAAAGGCATAATTACTATGTAGCTCCATGCTGAACACGTCTTTGCCACTAGATAAGACTCAGAGTTCTGTTAGCTCTTGAGATGAGTAGCTACCTTTCAAAGGCCATCATTCAAAGTGGATACTAATTCTTCATTCGTCCACATTTCAGAAAAGAATCAAGTGCCGTGTTTTTTTAAAGCAGGTCCTTTTCTTACACTCTAATACTGACTGCTTACTAAACACATGGGGTCTGCTAATGAGTGTTGATTGGGTTTGATCTCAGCTGGGAAATTTCATCTTCTAGTTTCTTCACCAAGAAAGAAAAATAATTAGAGTGACATTGATGTTAACATAATGGCAAACCTATATACAGTAGGAAGGGAAACTTTGGAAAGTACAATGACATACTTAGGAATAAAGAAGAACATATAATTTATGATGCCTAGGGGTTCTAGGATAAGACTGCTGTTATGTGGTATCAATTGACTTTAAAACAAATTGCATAATATTATACAAGTGTACATATATGCACATCTAATATGTGTGCAAGTATCTGTCTGTTCCTGCTTATTACAACTCTGGTGAGCCACAAAGCGAATGCTTTTAGTTACAACATTCCTGAGGAAAAATGATGATGATAGAAGGCTTATACCTGAAATTAATAGCTGGTCAAAAAGAGGACATTGTTGAAGCCCATTGATACTTCAGGGACTTTGATACTTACAGCTCCAGTCAGAGGAACTATTTAATGTGTTAACTTTACGCTTGTGATAGTTGTATTTTTGGGAATGGTCATGCTCACAATACACCATTTGAATTCCATGTTTGACTGACAGGAAAGTTGTACCAAAGGCGATAATTTCTGTAACGAATTATACCTTTTCATATGTTTTTAATTCTAAAACTGAAATAATTGATTTTGCTGACAATTTCCTGTCAGTCCAGAGCATAAAAAGACTATTGGTTGTAATTAGCATAGATATCACTATGAAAGAGCTTAATTATTTTATGAAAACAGAGAATTTATCAGTGTACTTTTTTTCATCTGTGGAATCTACCTAAAATATATTAGAAAAATAACACAAATGTTTGTCAGTACAGACTGCATCTCTGTGATGAAAGTTTCTTGCTCGTGTCTAATACTATTTCTATGCTGAAAGAGATTTTGAAAAGATTTGTATGCAAACATATTTAATGATATTTTACGTAAATCAGAACCTTGTACATGGTATCAGTCAATTCAGGTACAAATGATCCTTAGAAGTGCCTGCAAACAGAGTCTGAGATCTCAGGTAAGTGATCAAGTTACACCACCTTAAAAAGGTATCATCCATCAGTTTCACGGATTCACAGATTTGACAGAGTTGGAAGGGACCTCTAGAGATCATCTAGTCCAACTCCTCTGCTAAGCGGGATTGCCTAGAGCATATGACAGCTGATTATGCACATAGTCATAGTCTGCTCTAAATGCGAAGTAATGTAATTCCAGACATAGTGGTGACTCATGCTGATTTACCTGGCTCATGCCAATGTTTAACTTGTTTGAACGTACAGACACTCAAATGCATCTTCAATTAGCCTCTCATGAGATGTCCTCCCTCCTGTGTGTGTCTTGGTTGCACAGGTCTGTGTATTTCAGTGAGAGTGAAGCCGAGGTCATGAATTCATCTGCTGCAGACATAAGAAGAGCTATCACACACACTACCACTCTTTTTTTTTTTTTCTGATTAAACCTTCGGTCTTCACTGTGGTTAAAAATACCCCTACATCACCACCACTCCCGACTTACAGAAAAAGCAGAATTAGAAGTGAAAAGGGAGAGAGGGAGAAGAAAAGAAAATACTGGAGGACTTAGAAGGAAAAAACAGGTAATATGTTCCTGTCACTAAGGACAATTATGAAATTCTTTCCATTTCATCAAGATGTTAAATAGCAGGCTCTAAAGTTAGACACTTTGAGTCATAAGACTATAAAATTCACACCTTAGATGCTTAAAACACCTGGAAGAGGATCTGTTTAGAACTTCAGTGACGTTTTCAAAGAAGTCTTGGAAAATGGGAAGTACCACGGTCTAAAGAAAACTATTATTTTTTCAATATACAAAAAAAAAGAGAAAATATTAGATACCGATAGCTAATTGTTCAATATAAGGCGGAGTAGATAGGGGGACTTAGCAATAAAAAAATGAAAAGAGATTACCTCAAGTAAAGGCTGTTGTAACAGATTTATGGGAAGTAAAATATTAGACTTATACAATGTCATTTAAATTGAAAAAACAATTTTGAGAAAGCATGGAACCAACCTCATCTAATCCTACATTGCTGAGGGACTAAATACACTCTATCTGTAAAAGATAGAGTGTATCAACTTGATTTTAGAGATACTATAATCCCTAAGTGGTTCTGTTTCTGTAGTACCACATGCCACTTCTCAAATATGTTGCTCAGATCTCATTAGCAGTCAAATGGATTTTGTCCTGTTATTACCCCTGTAGATTTGCTGAACTGATCACTGCTATCTTACAACATACTGAGACAAGGCTCCTCTTCATACTTGCTGTCCCTATCTTAAAGAATACTAGGGCCTTTCACTATTAGTGTATGTCATTTTTTCTTATTTCCTCTCATCTTTTGTGTTGCTCTCCTCTGGCCTGTTGTCTTCTGGTCTCTAGTCAGACCAGCTATACCTTTCTTTTAAGAGTGAAGTTGAAAGGCATGGGAATCCCAGCTGAATAGATTACGGTGCAGTAGAACTGGAATTATTATTTCTAGCATTTTATGCAGATTATATACATTTTTTGGTTGATAATGAGTTTATTTTTCATCTTAACTCAAGGACTTCTTTTGATATTATAACATCAACCTGCAGGGCAGTATGTTGAGACTTTTGCTTCCCAAAAGCAAGAATTTATTTTCTGCTTCCTACGTATGGCACTGGTCTTTTTAAAATTCTGTCTTGCTAAATGTGAATATTTTCTTAATTTTCACTAATTTATTTTAAATTCTGATCATAGGGTCTTAAATGCATACAGCCCCTGTAGCCGTGTTGTCATCTGTGAATGCCATCAATATAAACTCTATTCCATAATTGCAGTTGTTATTGCACAGAACGAATAAAACCAGGCTCAGGTAGACTTTTGGGTAATCCTATTTGAAATACTCTGCAAGTTTGAGATGGAAATATTGATAACTGTTCTTTGAAGCAAGATACACAGATTTTCCCACTCATGGCTGACTGAACTAGATCCAATTTGGAAACAAACTAGCCACACTCACATTGCTAGGCTTCTTTCAGTATCAGGTTGGTACATCAGCAGAGGGTGGTACTGGAAGATAAATCTTTCCAAGTTGTTGCCAACCCAGGGATTACACAGTGAAGACCTGCCCAACAGGTCTGAAAAAACTAGGAAAAGTCAGAGTACATGACAACCTATTGCAATGTTGTATAATTGACTGAGTACTCATAATCGCACAGACTTTATAAAGACTTTCTACTCAACTTCATGTATCTTCCTGCCTACACAATTTGTAATGATTTTTAGGGTTATCAGACCAGCCTAGATAGATCTACTTTTGCAGGTTTCCACAAAAACCAAAATATCTGTGAAGGTCTCAGATCTCTGTCTGAGCTGACCTTACCCTCTATGAACTTGAGTGTTAAAGTGTAAAATCAATGAGAAAAATGGATTTTTATGCAATGTGTTGAAGGCACTATAGGTTCATTTGGGGAAGGACAGTACCATGGAAGTTGCATCTTTTCCTTTCATGAATAGAAAGTTTTTTATATCAAATAAAAAAGGTGCATTTCTGCATTGATTCATTGCTTGGAAACCATAGTACGTTCCTAAAAGACCTTCCTAGTGAGAATAGGATCCCTAACCATAGGTTTTAGGTGAACAGGAAATGGATCTCTTAAGTCTGTCACACAAATATGAAGCCCTGGAAGATATAATATAGTGTTACATGGTACAGGTGCATTGCTGAGATGACTTGCTGATGGTAACTTAGGTGAGGAAGGACTATTCTTTTTCACAGTTGAAGAAAGAAATTTGTCAGTGACAAGAAGGATGGCATACATTCTTCACATTCCTCAGCACTGAAAATAATGAAGGGAGGGAGGAGAGGGAAAAAATCAAATTTCAACTAAGGAATCAGCAGTGAACTTAATACAGGTGCAATATTTCTCAAGACAAAGACTTTTTGTTTCACGTCCACCTTATTCCATGAAAATGAACCTCTCCCCTCTCCCTCTCTTTATCAGCACAAAGTAGATTAAAATGTTGATACCCTTTCCCGGCAAAGATATTTTTACAGTCTTTAGTCAAGTTGTTGGAGCAGGATTAACTTCCTATAGAACTTAAAATAGCTTCACTAAGTGTAGCAGAGTTCCATGTAGGTTCACTAACATGTCCAGTTTTGCTAACTACTTTGCTGAATTACTTTCTGCATCTAGTGCTGCACAACAGTAACCTGTTGTACTCTCCCAAAACTATTAAAAAAGCCATATACTTTGTTGAGCCAGCATATCACTCCAATCACTGAAATGACAACTACAAATATACTTTAACTCAAGACTGAATCAAGACTCTGTTTAACCCCTGTATTGCTGGAATTCACAGTATTTGGGTCTTACCAACAGAAAGTGTAGGTTTTCGGTAGGTAAACACTTGATATTGTTGAAAAAACTCTTGGTACTCTTACCAGGAATTATTTGAACTGCATATTGATTGTAGAATATGGCTTCACTTTGTCATAAAACCATGGCTTAAGAAAGCTATTCAGTACTGGGAAGAAAGTTTCAAACCACGAAAAAGGACAGCAGGTATTATCACAATTACTAGGAACAAGACAGAAAAAGTAAACCTACTTTCTTGGGAAAATGGATGCAGAATTAATGACCTATGCTACTTTCCCAAAGGTGTGTGATACATAGTTTTGAAATGGGTTAAATACAAAATGAAATAAGAAAAGGCATATGCTTCTGAATTGCAAAAAAATTTGTATGCAAATATTTTGCTCCACTTCTGAGCCAACAAACAAATAATCTGAATTCCTGTGATTCTGCCTTGAGTTTTTGAATGAAATATAAAATCATTATGTATTTAAATTAGGAAGAGCTGTACTAACAGATTGACTGGAGAGATTGTGCCACCTCAGTCTTTGGAAGTTTTCAAGGCCCAACTGGATAAAGGCCTGATCAACTTGATCTGACCTCAGAGCTCCCCTGCTTTGAGCAGGAAATTGGGCTAGAGACTTTCTGAGCTCCCTTCCCACCTGATTTATCCTATTATCCTGTGTTAATAATAAAATTAAAGAACTAGCACAGTTCATAAGCTCAGAACCATGAACAGAGATAACTGGTATCTGAAGTGAAAAATAAATAAATAATGATAACTTTACTTTTTGAAGAAAAGTCTGTGAAATATAGATGTTTGTTGAAGCAGAATAAAGAGAGGTGAAAGATATCCAGAGTAAATACATTTGCAATATGGATGTCACACAAATAAAACCAGACCAGCTTTGCTTTGAGTTTAAAAGGCTATCGTGAAAAATGAGAGCATTAACAGCCTCAGGTCACTTGTCATTAGTACTAATACTCAGAATTTGCTCAGTTATATTTGACATGAGAGTCCAACTTGCACCAACTAGCCCATATCCACCCAGATGAACTTGCCACCTGCCAGAACCATAGGGGCTGTATGTAGGCTGCTCGGTGGTGGGGTTTCAGCTCTCAGACAACATGCAGAGATTGTGTGCGAGACTTTTCTTGGCGCAACCCAAACTTCAACTATTTAAAAGGAAAAATCAGTTTCAGAGCATGTGAACATTTCCTGGTACTGTTTAATCTAGTAAGGACTACAATTTGACTATGATCCTTGTACAATGCATGGGGGGAAGTGCGTCCTTTGGCAATAGACAGAAGCTCATTCTAGAGGTCTTGCAAAGTCCTACAGATATTGTAGCAAGATTAGACCCTTACCATTTGAAAACAGCTTCACAGGGTTCTTTAAATATACACACATTAGAAGTCTAAATTGACTATCTAGATTATTTCTTATTAACTAGGGCATTAATATTAACAAATTGAGAGAATTCAGAGGTGCCTGAGTGGCTGAACAGAAATGAGATTTGCAACTCCAAAATACCTGAATTACCTGTATTCACAGACATGCAAAGTTAGATTCTTCAATAAAAAGGAGTGTCCTTCAGCATGCATCTTGATTAAAAAGTATTCTCAAAATTACTAACAGATGAAAAAAACAGAAAAGTATGAAATTCAGAATTGATGAAAAATACTTGTAATTTTTCTGTTTTTCACTTAGAATAAACAAAATGACAGAAACCCCAAACTTAGAGGCTTACATAGGACAAGAATTTCAATTTATGCCTATTCACTTGAACTATTATGCAGATATTATTTAGCAGAATTGTACATGTACAATAGAGAAGTTTTACATTATTTTTTTGTGTTTTTTCACTCAGTATTGTGTGTGACAGAATACATAACAGAACATTATATGTATCTCTGCTTAGGTGCATACTTTCTTAGTTTGGAAGGGGCCCCAAAACTCAAAAGAACAATTGGCAAGTATGATACTGTTCCATGTGACTGAGACAAAAGATACAATATATAATCATATCTTAACAAACTTGTGTGATTTATATTGGACTAAATAAGATACTATTCAGGATAAAAGTAAATCTGGATCATTATTTAAAGAGAAATCCTAAATCAAAAGCATTCCTTGACATATCAGGATGCATTAATATACTCATCAATGTCCCTTCCATAATACAGCTTCATATGCTTAACCAAAAGTAGATCTCAGTCATCGTATCTTTCATTTATGGATATACAATTTATAGTTTCTAAATTGGTATACTGATTTGCATACAGCAGAGAACATGCATAATGAATGTGATATAGTGCATATGCAGATACAAAATCACTGAATGTCCAGGCTAAAAGCATACTTCATTATTTAAATCCATTTGAATTTTAAAACTTCCATCAAAAAATGGTTTATATTCTATATAATCAAATATTTCTGTGTGGAAACCTATGAAACCATCAGAAGAAAAAACTGGTATGGAACAAGTAATTTTTGCCCTAGCAGCATATATTTACTGCATGACTCCTGCTCCAGCGTTGAGGGTGATTAAGAGCTTGTTTATCATAAAAAGCAATTCTTGAGGAAATGCTATATCCAGGTCTCCACATATCATTACTAGAGGGCAGAATTGATGTTAGTTTTGGGGTTTTTTTCTATTAACTTTTATCTAGGAAAAAAATAGTATAATTCAGGCACAATTTGAAGACCAAAGGATATATTTTTTCTTCATTTGTTACAATATAACAATGTTTTGGCAAAATAATCTCAATGCCCATGTAAGAAGGCCCACAAGAATGCTGACAAAAAAATCCATGAAATGCAAGTATAATATTTTGAAGTGTGAATAGTGAATGGATTTTAGTCTATAGTTTGTTTTGTTATGTTGATTCATATCCAGCCTCCTCCCTGTGAAATCTGTAGAACTATTCCAGATTTACACCACTATAATGGTGCACAGAATCCAGTCACTTTACCTTTTACTTATTTTGAAAAGAACCCTGAATAATCGTGACAATCTATAAAAAAGGAAAATTATTATGTGAATTCTGGAGCATACAACTTCCATTAAACAGGCAGAAAGAACGTCTACTATTTCACTTTGAAAATGCACCAGTAAGAGTTAAAAGAGGTCGGAATGATAGCCCATAAACCAGATCACAACAGCTGCGCTCCATGTCCACTGTAGTTCCATAGAAAGAAGGAAAATTAATTTTAATTGTATTTCAGTCATTGGCTTAGATGATCTGGCGGCAATGCAGGGACTTTGTTATAATTTTGTTTCTTGGCTGTGGCCCACTTAGCCTTGACATTAAAATAAAGGAATGCAGCCATAATACCAGAAACACCCTGGAAGAGGCTTATGGTCTGTCCAGGGAAAAAGAGGATTCTATGTGTCTGAATTTAGCTGGAAACGCAATTGCCAGCATGTGAAAGTCTTGAAGTGTAAGTGAGAAAAGAAAGGTGTCATTAAACTGTAGGGAAAGCCTTGCTTCCTTACAGCTATGCAAAGCTGCAAGAGAGAGCCAAGTATTCCCCATGTAATAGTGAGTGCTTGTTGTTGTTAAAAAAAAAAAAAAAAAAGTAAGTATATTTATATGTACATATGCAGGAAGGAGGGTGTGTTAAATGATTAAGACATAATGACCTTATTTCAAGGAGCCAGAGTAAGCCGTGATGTGTACGGCAATTGTGAACTTTAATAAAATTTGCTCAGCAGATTAATGTAAATATTTGAAGAATAAATTCTGTAACTTCACTATGAATGAAGCACCGATCCAGGTCTCATTTCTATAGTGCTATAAATTTCTGTCAGTATCATTTAAAAATCTCATGTCCAACTGAATTTTTGAAGTCTGATATAAGACAAATACTTTCCTTGTTATGGTTTCATATTTTCCATATCTTTTCCTATGCTAAAGGTTAGCAAATAAGCAATGCACGTTATGTTAGTGAAGTCTCCAGAGTTTCTTTTCCTCTTCTCACTCCAGAAATTTTTTGGGTGTATCTCTTGCTATCACTTTCAGCTTTAGCTATGACTCTAACTCAGAGTTTTTCATAGTGAACTGCACTGAGGAAATACAGCAAATGCCAGTGACGCAGAGAGTAATGCTGTGTTTCTCATCAGCTATTTTCTTGATGACAAACTTTGTTTTCAGAAGCAAAGCTGTTTTTGGAGAATAACTTGTCTCCATACTTATGTATGGGAAACAAAATAGCCACTCCATAGTTTTAATTCTCTTCCAGCCTCTTTTTATAAACCAGATTATGACCTGTGGTAACATCATCAAACCTAAGAAAATCCTTCTGAAATGCCACAGGTGTGATCATATGCCAGAATAAAAATTATCCGGTCAGTTTGAGGCAAATGAAGCAAAGCATTTCTGTCAATGTGAGGGTTCAAACTGAAGTGATCTCACATGAACATTTTTTCTGTTTTCTCTCTTTTCACTTGCCAAAGCTTCAAAATGGTTTGGCCTGAAACCTGAAAATCAGTTTAATTTTGTTGGACAAAGCTAGGGGAGACAAAAGGGCTGTGCCGTGGGGCCAGCCTGGAGCAAAAGGGGTCGGTGGGAGCCACATGAGAGAGCAATAAACTGCCTAGCAAGGTGTGTCCTGGGAATGACAGAACACAGCTCTTGTTCCACCAGTTTTGGAAGCTTTATGATAGGACCAGAACAAGAAAAGACTTCTTAATGTAGCCTTGTGTTGTACAAGAAGGATCTCCTTTTCAGAAGTATTCTCATGGAACTATTCACACATATCTTTCAAAGCTTCTTTATGCAACCAACATTGAGCAAAGGGATACTAGCACACCTGAGAGTCAAATAGAAAGCAAAGACCATAATAATTTAAGGCGCTTTCTAGACAACATCTTTTGCAAACTCTCTTACCTCTGCATCTTTCATTTGTGTCCATTTGAGATGTCACAACTGATCTTTGCACATAGTAGTGGAAGAGGGCTGAACTATTTTGGAACCTTATTCACTGAAGCAGTAATCACTGTTTATTACTGTAGCTTTTAAGATTAAATTATATTTTTCAGAGTAATTCTTATCATCTATGATATAATATGTCTTATGATATTGTCTCACATGATTTTCATACAGGCCTGTAGCACTGGTGAAAGTGAAACCATGAAGCTATGTCGGAGGGCTGATTCTGCTCTTCACCCTTCTTAGATTGGGAAAGTCTGTGTTTTCCCATCAAGTAGCCTTTTAGGACTTCCTTAGCTATGGATTTTGCCTCTGGGCTTATCAAGAATTAGTTGTGTTTCATGGCGTGGGATTTGGTTCATATTTGTTAAGCAGCTGAACACCCCCTGAACAAGTATCCTTTCATGGATAATAATCTTCATTCCAAGTTTTGGAAACCAATTGCCAAGGAAAGAACGAATACATTTTTCCTTCCAATACTGTACATGTAGGTAGGTATATTAAAATAACTAAACCAACATAGGTCCTCCTTGTTAATATCCTTCCTCTGTGCTGGAGGAAGGATATTAGTTGTCATGGTTTAATGGCCTACTCTAATGTAAAAAAAACTAAATAAAATGTGTTTTTCATGTTTTGTAATTAAGCCTGTTTAGTGCTAGATTTCCTAAAAAGCAGCTAATGAAAAAATGTTCCTACTCTAAAAATGTTACAAATCAACTAAATTGCCTAATACTAATGTGCATAACTTTTGAACAAGATAGTCACTGTATTCCAGGGAGTCTACACGTCCTATTAGGGATCAGACATTTATTTCAATCAAACAAATCTCTGTTTTCCCCCACTTAGCAGTGTTATAAGGTTGTGCCGAGTTTGAGATTAAAAGATCATGGGCTGCGCAAAACAATTAAACATTTGTTCTACAGTACCCTTACTTGAAAAAGAAGAGCTTCTCTGTGAAAGAAAAACAACAAAT
>JAOXJM010000001.1:163703456-163718556 GCA_026413425.1 Tringa solitaria
GGATATGGTGTAGGGAAGAACTTTGTAGAGTAGGGTTGATGGTTGGACTCGATGACGCCAAAGATTTTGCTGGAAAGAACTGATTTTCTTTACAGGACCTGGGCCATAGCGTGTTCAGCTCTGTACCTTGATTCACAAACATTAGACTGCTCTAAACAAACAAGCAGAGCAGATAAAGGTAACATTATAATTTCCTCTGTGCAGGAGAGGAACTAAGCTGTGAAAATGCTTCCCTGTAGTCACTCTGCAGAGGTGTAACAAAGCTGGACCCTGGGCCTCCCAGGGCAGGACTGACAAGAGCTGCTGCTTCAGTGCTCGGTCTCCAGTCTGTCTTACTGGACCCCAGGTACAGGAACCTCTCTGGAAAGCTTTTCCTTCATAGATCTAGAACATAAATATATTTTCCCCTTCCTCTAGTTTCTTTCTATCCTAACTTTACCAATTCTATACCAACTGCATACAGATCCCTTTTGCCTACTGCTTTTATTTTGTTTTCACTACGTATGTACACTGTGTGAAATAGAAAATAACAAGTATTTTAAGTCTAGCATCTAGTGTGACAGAATAAGATGCAGGCTTATTTAAATTTTAGGCATCTAGGTCTGATGAGGAAGAGATGAACTAATCTTTTTTGAAGCCAGGTGCTCACCTGAATTGTGATAAAAGCAATGGAACACACACACAAATACTTCAGAGGTGATCTATTTAATTTAAAACAACTGCTTACACTAATCACACCAGCTCTACTGAGAAATAAAAGAGAATGCCAAGGTGCTGGCTTGCTTCCAAGAGCTAGACTCCTTCAGGCAGATAGATATTGGAGAAATCTTAATGGAGAAGTCTAGCACAGAGCCAGAGAGAGAGAGATAATAATTAAATATTGGGAAATCAGAGTTTCAGTAATCAACCTTCTCCCTGACCCTCTTTCATTTAGCAATGTAGATGCACTCAGTGGTTTCATTGCCTGTGTTCCAAGTGTTCATTTCATGGCCCTAACAGATAGGCTTTCACCTCCTTCACCTACATGTTCAAAGAAAAAAGTGTCAATTGCTTGTAAATACAAATATAGTTGGTCTGAATTGCCTCTTGCAGAACATTCATTTCTGGCCCGTGTGAAATCCTTGAGTCCTCAAAACAAAATTTCCATCTACAGTTTCAAACATGCTCCTTTACCAGTTCCTACTCATAGGAGAAGGTGCCTCACCTAGGCTTTTAGGAGCCTAACTCTCTGCTGATCATGGTTCTTAGTTCTTAGGTCCTTTGTTCGGTGTTTTCAGTTCTGTCCATGAAATTTATAGCCATTGCTATGTTCAACACCCCAATTTGTAAATCCCTTTTTGTTTTTGGCCTTAAATACATATATGGGCATTCAAATATGAGCTGTCTCTTTTTTTTTTTTTTCTTTTCTCTGTGACAGCCTCCAGACATTTGAACCTTTAAAAAAACTAGATGCTTGCTTATGAACTGGCTTCCACTTGCTCTGAATCTTCTACAAAATACTGTGACCATCATTATTTTTTGGTAAGCTATTATATGTGTGAAATATACTCAATCAGATTGTTCATAAGGGAAAAGATGCCTAGTCTTTGACAACAGTGATTGATTTCTTTCCAGACCCCATCTTGTTATAATTCTTTGTTACTGGATACAGTACTTAAAGAGAATTTTATGAGCATACTTTTTGGCCCAAACCCTGGCTTTATGGTCCTTGCAATACAAAACGGGTAGAATTAGATAATTTGTAATGCAACCTTCAAAGATATCTCCACAGAAGTCAGTTCAGCCTCTCTAGTGGAAAATGTATTCACAAAGAATATCAGCCAGCTCTGAGCTAGTTCAATTTGTCCAATTTCATTTTGAAATGGAAGCTCTTGGGCTACTGTTTCTTTTTTCAGGTTATTCATCTCAGGAGCTACCGGTCTTCCATGTGGAAGCAGAAGGAAACTGGGAGAGGCGAGTGGAGGAGTTCCAGAGACAGTCTGTGAAAACATTGCTTGGAGAAGGCTAGAAACTACAGGAGTTTGGTGTGATTGCCATCACACAGCAGGTGCAGTAGCTTTCTCACTAAGAAATAAAAAAATGACAAAAACTCTAGTTTTCTTTATGAGAGAATCCTCTGAAGGCTGATCTGAGGCAATTTGCCCTGAGAGAAATGAGTGGCCGTGCTTGCTCAGCCTCTTCTTCCTGCAATAATTTTTGACAAGGGTGTGGTTTGCTGGAAGGCTGAATTGATGCTGATGATGCAAATGAAGTGAAGGGAATATATACACTCCAGCTACAAAAGGAGTAGCACAAAAAATTTCAGCACAATTTGCCCTCTCCTCAATGTACCTACTGTGCAAGTAGTTCATCCTGAACTACAAGCTTGGTCCAGTCATTCAGAGGGAATACTGAGGTCTCACTTACAAATTATTACTCAGAATCAAGTAGGAGGAAATCCCTGTTTAGGAGCGTGGTGGATAATAGAACTCCATCTCACGATGCCTTGGCAGGATGGAAACACTTTCTCTTGGACCCAGTTTGAGTCTGAAATGTTTAATGAGCTGAATCATATCATGAAATGAAGTAAACAAGGATGAGAAGCAGATCCTTTGGGTGAGGTCCAAAATGTAGCATGCCTAAATCTAGGCTTCCCTGTCGTCACGCAGAATGTGGTAGTTTCCCCTCAGCAAAGCCTTTTTTTAAAAGTAACTTTAAAAAGCCAAGCTTTCAACAAGAGTAATTAGTGGGGATCAGTTGCAGTCTATTTTTACTCTTCTTCAGGAAACAAACTTCTTTTTTTTGTTTGTTTGGGGTTTCTTGGTTTGGGGTTTCTGTTTGTTTTCCTTCTTTTCAGCATCAAACAAACCCCATTTGTACAGAATGGTGGCAAAGAGTGAAGGACAGCCTTGATCTGACACCAATACTGTGTCTGCACTTCAGCTGGAACAGACAGAATCCAATAGTTGTACTTCTAGAAAAGGTATATAATAAAATACTTTGCTAGGTATTTATCTGGAATTATGTTGCATTCAATAGTAGGCAATTACTCCACTAGAATTTTAGACTACTTCTGTGCTTTGGAAAATTTGGCGAAAAAACCTCTATGCATTTCCCTTCTCATGGTAATTATTACTATGTTTCCAGCATTAACCTGATTTATGTGGGTATTTACTAGCACTTGGAGCACAGTGCTAAGAATCAGAATGCGTCAATTCTCTTTTCCTGTATTGCCAACTTATCACAGGCTTGGGCAAACCAGGCAACTTTGCTTTCTGCACTTCTTTTTCCCCCCCTATGAAATGAGGGAACTGAAGGATTATGATGAGAGACAAATATTCATAACGCTCTGACAGGAGCCTAAAAGCACAGCTGAGGTACTGAATAATATTCCACAGCCAAATAGGATTGAAGCTGAATTGTACCAACCAGCGTGTCTTACTTGGCTGCATGAGCTGCATACATTGCCACAATCAGAGTGCTGAGTATATGAGTTACAGAGAAAGTCTTAAAAAAAAAATCCAAACAAGCAAACAAACACAAGTTGCTTTTAATGCTGGTGAACTGTCTGGAAAGTGATATTTGCATAGAATTAGTTATGTTGACTGAACGGGATTAATTGTTATAGAAAAAAAAACAAAAACAGTCACATGGGACCCCAATCTCATGGAGCTTACCTGGATGAAGAGCATGCTGGTTTTAATTAAACCATGGAACTTTCTATACGTAAAGCAGAATGATTGCAGTTCAGATCTGTAATCCACAAGGGAAACTACATTTACCTCATGGATCTAGGTCCAGTTTCCTGAAGGGACACATAGGCCTAATTTTGGAGCCCATGCTCAAGAGACTGTTCCTTCATGCTTTAGGACTCTTTATGTCTATGATGTTTGTATCTTCTCTAGTAAATTTATACCTGCTTTGATGCACCCCCACAATAGCTGCTATCTTGGGAGGTGTGAGCAGTACGACTCCTAGACCTATGCCCAGGAAGAGTCCTCAGACTAATCCTCAAACTAATAATTTCTTTACCTAAAGCCCTGGTGGGCGCAGTCTGCTAGACTTCACCTCAGCAAACAGATCTCATGATAGCTGAGCAAAGAGAAGTAACAGCTCCCCTTCGTTTGGTTTAGCCTGAACATCTTTAGAGAAGTGCTAAAGCTCTCATAGCACAGAGCAGCAGAGTAGAACATGGTGGTGTGTGGGGGTGTTTCTTCTTTTTTTTTCTTCTTTTTTTCTTCTTCTTTTTTTTTTTTTAACTTTCCAGTGAGAAAAAAAAATTTAGTTTCCTGGTTTTTCCTAACAGGTTGGAAAGATGCACCTGTAGTCAGAAATCCAAGCTTGGGAAAGACTCATAGCCACACATTCATGTTCCTGAGTGTAGCTGGCCATCCACTTCTCTTTATACTCCAGGTTCCTCCATTCCTGAACTTCTCAGAAATAATTACATAAATCATATCTCCTTAGCAGGAAGTGGCATAGAAAAATAGATAGGTGCAGAAAAACTTATTTTTTCAGCCTGCTTTGAGATAGTGTCTTACATGCAGACAAGCCTGTCAGTGTACATGTCTATTTTGTATTTCCCAAACCTTTTTTTGATACCACAGTAAGTGCCTTTCCAAAACATTTTCTCCTTTCCTTTTCAGTAGATGCGTTATACCACTCCAATACAACATATGGTGATCTGTAAGAATTTACATGGAATCATCAGCAGTAAAAACATGGCTTTCATAATATATCTTCAAGTCCTTATTTTTAAGAAGGAGGACTGAAAGGGCTTTTATTTAAAACTCTTCCATGTATTTTTTTCTCTTGTAATCTGCAAAGGCTCTTGTTGTAAATGCTTCATCATCTAACTTCTTTTTTTCATGTAGTAAGGAATGGATTCTGTTACATATTTTCTTATTTATCAGAACACAATGTAATATTCAAATTAACATTTTTTTGCAAAATTTAAACACAATTGTGGCATATAGTTGTGATAACTTGTATTAGAAACATCTCAGGTAGACAATTAAATTGTTATGGAATGAAATCTTCTGGTGTTTTTACATCCACACAAGTTTTTCAAGCAAAATCTTGTCGCAAAAAATAAAATACCAGCTTTTTATAACTTAGATACATACTTATATACACAGATTTTTGCTAGGATCTTTTATTTACTAAGACAACTTTAATAATAATTCTACCAAAATTCAGCAAGCAAATGTCAATAAATTTTAGCTCTACAAGAAATTTGTTTGAGAAGGAGATTTATTAAATAGCTTATATAAATCTAAATCATGAAGACTGAAATTCTCTAAGTTCTTCCTGGACTCTAAAGAAAAAAAAAAAAAAGAATGAGTAACCAGTCTCCTTTGCAGGTGGGGGAAGGGGAAGAGAGGAGGACAGAGAAGGATTATGCCACAAGCTCTCTCTTAGTATTTGCCTGAGGTCTCACTGTAAATATCTTTTCTAAAAACATTAATTAATGAACTAAAGTAGAGTGGGATTGGGACAATGTGCCTGTGCTATGTGATTTCCTTATTTATATCTTTTTTGACTGAAATTTGCAATAAATGTGTCTCATTTTTTTGTTTGCTTTTGTTTTTGTTATAGTAAATGTTCAGCATTTTGTGTCATGATGGGAATTTTAATGAATGCAAAACAAAAGCATTAGTGAGGGGTAATACCCAGTATATGAATCAGGTAGGTACATGTATTCATTAGCACTGATTGCTAACACCCTTTCATGCTATTGTACGTCGTAATGTGGGTCAATCAGATGCACCACAAAAAGACTTATAAAAGAGTTCCTGACACTTTTCATGTTCACTTCCAACTCTGGATTGATCCAAAGTTTGTTCACAAAAATGCTGGTGTAATCTTAGACCAGAAGACCAGAGCTTCCACTCTCTTTTTCACAAGTACGGCCCTCTTGAGGGGTTTAGAAATGTAAGTGCCCAGAAGAAATGGGTCCTGAAAAGAGTCTGCTCTGAACAGCAACCTTTACACATGTCACAAGTGAAGGAATGTTTGTGCCTACCCATGGGGAATTAACTACTTCCCCTTGCAGCCTGGCCACTTCAAAGATAAAATAGCAGCTTTTTTTCTTTCTTTTTTTTTTTATCTCCTTCAGGATGCTAACATCAACAACAGATATACAGCACTGATGAATGCAGCTTATTTTGTAATAGACTCCGGAAATCAGAGAAATTCCGACAGAGCAGTGGAAAAAAAATCCCACATTTGATATAGAACATTGCTGGAGTCTCAGCAGTAACGACAGTCAGCAGAAGCAGCACAGTCTCAAAGACAGAGACCTTTGTCAGAGGCACAAGAAACCAGAATCGTGTTTGGTGCAACCCTGTTGCTTTCAATCAGACTGTGTATTAGGTGAGTTTGATTGTTATCCCTTCCACATAGCTTCCTTTTGCCTGCTGCATAGATAAAGCGTATCTCTGATGTTCCCTTTTATTTTGCACTTCTGAATTACCAGTTCCTTCAATGAAAAATTGATAATGTGTTTTCATTTAAAAAGCAGACTTTTTTCCTTAAGAAAATAAGCAAGCACTTCAGTCAAGCAAAAAAACCCACAACTCTAAGTGTAATAATGTAATGGATTAAATCCTTCCTGTAGCTAACTGGTTCCTCAATGCTGTTCAACAACATTGCTCAATCTAAGGCCGTCTATGACTGTTGATGCTAAATTCTAAGATGTAGTTTTAATGGAAGAGGACTCTCAGTATCACCAGCTTTTTTTCTATCCCCTCTTCCAACTTTACCAATGAATTTATCATGTTCATTAGACTTGTTTACACAGAACTGTGCCGCTGAATAACATTTTGGCTAAGAAGGTATGGAATAAAAGCATAGTTCAGACACATATAGAGTCACTTTCTCGCCAGCCTCTCTTCTTATGTTGAAAGAGCTTTTCTGCTTCTCCCTGGGAACCTGAGAGCCATTAGATTTGACACCATATCCTAGGGAACCAAACTCTCTTTAACATCCTGCCTCTGGCAATAGCCAATGTCAGATGGAGCAGAATGGTAATGATGATGACTTCCACAGATCAACGAGTTATACAGCGTGGTGTATGCACAGATGCCATTTCTTTCTGGTCTCCAGCTGTGTGTTCTTCTATATCTTGGTGCACAAATAAGGTCTTCCTGCATTAAATGGATTTCTTCCAGCTTGTCACAGTGACCTCCAGTTGTAACTTATAGTCCCTTGTCTGCTTTTATAAAGCTGTTTTGCAGGTTTTATTCATTTCTTGCTCAGGAGAGTTCCAAATTACTTCCCTTTGGATTTTATTCTGTTAGCAAAAGTGACAAACTGATAAGGAACTTCATGATCTATATTGTCTTTTTATACCATTTAATAGTCTATTAATTTACCATTAGAACAAGTACTAGTTTATCCAGTCTTTTTCAGACCGTATATTGGCTTTCTGCAGCAGGGACTGCAGCTATGAGCTCTGTAAATTCTCAATGCTTACCTTCATCATGGTTGCATAATTTCATATCTTAAAAGCTTTCTGAAGGAAAAAAGCTTCCTTTTTTTTTTTCCCCAAATATTTATCTCAAGTTAAATGCACACAGATGAACTCCTTAAAAGCCTCACTGTAAAGAATTTCTTTCTAGTGTCTAATATGAATCTCCCCTCTTCCAATTTAAAACCATTATCCATCATCATATCACTACATTCCCTGATAAAGAGTACCTCCCCAGACTTAGATGCTTAAGTATCTCTGAGGACCTAAGCCACAGTTCCCGTTACTTCCTGTATTTTCAGTCTTATTTCGTCTTTAAGATTATCAGATAATTACATTAGTTTTCTAGATCAAAGCCTGCCTTCCTATATTTTTAATAATTATTTATTTATTTCTACTCTTTTTTTATGCACTTACTTATCCTAGTTCCTTTGCTTCCTGATCGATATATGGCAGAAACCTTCTCATCTGTAATAGCAGGCAAATTAGCCTGAGGATGCAAATGGACCTGCTTTTTTTCAGTAAATTATTCAAAAGACTTCACAGATATTTCCACAGGGTCAGGTTTATCAAATACCTGAGAAATTTTCAAATGAGCCCAGGGTCATTTCAATTGCATGTTTAATAACCTGTAAACAGAAATGCTATAAAATGAAGGATAACTTTGATACAAGTCAGTCAAGGCATAGTGAAAATTAACTGAATCCCAAATTGTACCATTTCTCCTAGGACCTCAGAATGATTTCTAGAATTCATAAAAAGGCAGGCTTCAGTGAAATTGGGAGAAACACTTTTGCTTTTATAAGATTGCCCAAAATGAGACACAGTTTGGAACTTCAAATATTCACCTCACTGTTGTTCTTTGGAGGTCTGATTCGTACATCAATGAAAACAATACAATGATTCCTTTTGATTTTAGTGGACTTTATATTGATCCCCATGTGAATTACAGGAGACAATGTATAAGTGCACATAGAGATAAGCATCCAAATGCACACCTATGTTCGAGGGTATGAAATTGAATACTGTGACATTTTAGACTCTATGGTTCAAATCACTTTCTCCTATCAGAGTTCATCTGCTGTAAGTTAGTCCCAGATGGTTATTTGTCTGGTAACCAGCTCTGATCATGTTCCTCTGTTCCCTACACCATTTGTGGTAGATGCGTGATTTTATACCCTTGATAAATGCGTTCATGGCATTTATCATTAGGAGCATGATAAATGATGCCCCTAATGGCATCATTTAGTGGGTCACTGAAACAAAACCTTTTGGCTTCTTTGAATCCAGCCTTCCTATGAATATTTGCAACAGCATCTAAAGAGAGAGGGTAGGTGAAAGTTTTCTTTCTTTTTCCACATGTCCAGACACTTCTGGCCCAAAACAAGAGCCCAGTGGTCTGCTCCACTAATGACAGTGGGGAAGCTGGGACGGGGCATACCAAGGAAGGGCGGAAGACAGAGAGCTGAGAAGCAGCATATATATATCATGCCTCTACCAGTCAGGTTGACAGAGGTTTTCCAATTACAAAAGTTCATATTGACCTAGACTGGGTTTGAAGTAGAGTATAGCTGGTGGTATTTCCCATCCCAACCTCTAAATCACACTTAAAATTATGCTCATGTGGCTACTTCTGTGCATTAACGCTCTAACAAAAAGCATCCCATAACAGCCTGACTGTCTACAAAAGAGACAGAGCCCTGAGAGGTCAATAAATAAGGCCCTTAGGGGCCTGTGAGGGCTCCTTGTGTCTGAAGATACCTCCTACACACAGTTTAAGGGATGGTAGATCTGGGTACTGTAAAATCAGTTCATATTGAAGCACCCTATGTCAATGCAGAAGGCCTGGAAAAACACCATATCCTTTAATTCACAATGCAGTGATTATGTTTTCTTCGAAGGTTGGGAACTGTTGCTTCATTTTTAGCATTAGAAGTAAAATGTAATTTCTTACTGAAGTTGCTTGCTCTAGTGCATTTTATTATATATAGCGCCAAGCAAGAGAGAATTAATCCCCAGGCCTTTGTTACTTCCTTCTAGCTTTTTTGTTTCTTTGTGGTTGATTTCAGTTTGCAGAGTCCTTGAAGCACAGCTCATCTCTTTGTGAGTATCCGGAGAGCTCTTAATATTTTATAGATGTTACCACAAATAGCTTTTCTTTCTCCTTTGTTTTAGATGAGACTCATCAGCAAAATGTATTTTAAGAGAAGGCAACGTACCTGGGT
The DNA here is from genome assembly GCA_026413425.1 of Tringa solitaria. NCBI lineage: Eukaryota > Metazoa > Chordata > Aves > Charadriiformes > Scolopacidae > Tringa > Tringa solitaria. The sequence goes on from JAOXJM010000001.1 coordinate 163,713,132, forward strand.
CACTTTTATTTCTTGGCAGTATTCTAAGCCAGGACTGCCTTTCAGTTTCTCAGATGCTTGTTAGTCATTAACTCTTCATATGAAGAGAATATATGCTACAATTACTCAAATGAGAAGAAAAACAGAAAGTGTAAACCAACACATGCATCTGGTTGTCTTTTAAAATCTTCAGTATGCCTTCTAGACCCAAATTTCTTGACTAAATAGCAAGGCAATTTTGACTATAGGAAGTAATTTCTTTGTAAATCATTAAAGTCTTTCCTACAGGTTTGGGGGGGATATGTGTTTGGTTTAGTTTGTGGATTTTATTTTTTTTTTCCAGAAGAGGAAATATCAAGAATAGACCACTATTTGTTTATTTAAATGTTGCAGCCTGCATACTTTATAATTAGTTTGTTTCTCTCAGGAAAAAAAAAAAAAGGCTTTTTACTGTGCACCAGTTTAAAAATTCAATTACATAAACTAGAAAATTAGAGGTTCCCCTTTGGCTGGATACAGATGACCACAATTGCAGGTCATGTATACACTTCCTAACCTTCCTGTACTAACCAAATTTCTGTTTATTCCAAGTTTCACAAGTGAACCCTGTCAGACACTGTAAAAGGGATTATCAAGACTGCCATGGTAAGCTTTATATACATGTGAAATGCAGGTCAAACTGATAAAAAGCGGCAATAATTTTCAGGACTATTGGTAATCAGAGAGATGAAGTAATAAAGGAATTTATGTGTTTGTAAGACAGCTGTGTTCAGATTAATCTAATTGTGATTATCATTGCTCCACTTCTGGAAAGCATCTCTCAGCAGGATAGCTCTTAAACAGATGCTTATTTTGAATCCCATGTTTCTCTTTGTGCAATCAATGAATATAACGTGTATATGCTTAAAGACAGTCATGACATTAGGTGTTAGTTTGAAAGCGACAGATTTCACTGCAAACCTAAGCATTTTCCTGAACCAAGTCCACACCAGGGTTTAACAGAAGACATATTTTCATCACCGCGAGGAACATTTGTAAGAAGAAATAATGTTTTTTATTAGATTAACTGTTCAAGTTTGACAGTGCTTTCAGCTACATGGAGCTAAAAAGGGCTTTCTTACCCAAAAGCTAACCTGCTTTTTAACTAATATAGTAAACAAACAAACTTTTCTTCAAGGGTAAAAATAGCAATGGGACCCAATCCTGTTTTTCTTATGCAACAGACCTACTTCCTGATGTGCTACCTATTGGGACAACACCCCACAGAGGCAAGCCTGTTATTTTTCTGCACACATTCCCAGTTGAGTGCTATCCAGGTGTTCCTCAGATGACCCAGAAAGAAAGCATTATATTATTTTTTTTTATACTCCATTAAACTTGATTTCTGAGCCAATTGGAGGTAATGTGTGTGGGCTTCATATCTGGTGCTCCTAAATCTCATCAATTAATATGTACACTGAACCTTTCTATTAGAATATTTTACACAATGAACAAAAGAATGCCATTTGCAAAAAGCATAAGAACCTATTTCTACTGTATGCTATTCCATCCTCTCTTATCTAGCCACTTTATCCACATGGATTTCTTCCAGAAGATAAATCTTTCAATCAGGATTTCTTTATGAGCTGCAGCCCTTTTACTGTAAGGTGTATATCAAAATTTCAAGACAAATTTTGTTCTATTGATTTTGTTAAACAGTACAAAACCTTAAAAAGCAAGAAACCTTAGATGTCAATTCATTCCAGTTACAGAAACTTCTTCTAATTTTTTTCCATTCAGCACAAATGAACAAGGTTACTCTGTGTATTATCCTAAATATATAGAAAGTCCCGGATATTAGATCAATTTAACTATGGCACTAAAAAGAGCTCAGACTAGACATAAATGTTGTCTTAAATCAATTGCTGATGTATCTTGTTAATTTATTTATTCATTACAGTGATATATGATGCTGCATAAAGGATGGTCTTTTAAAAGATCTGTGAAAAATTTTCACCCTTGATGGAGCTTAAATTTAAGGCTCATTACTGTTTACATATGGGGATATATAATTCCCTCATCTTTCTCCTTCCCTGAACTTTCCTCCCTCCTTTCTCTCAACCAGCTTTTTTCTGCTACTTCCAAAATTCCCTTTCATTGTTGCTATTCAAGAGGTAGTTACTACAGCTGGATAAAAATAATAATAATTTCTATTCCATTAGAAATTCACATATTTTTATCTTGCAAACTCTTCATTTTCTTGTATTTAATATATGAAACCTCTACAAAATCCAAATTACCAAGCCTATCTGGAGACACTCATACATACCTTTTACATCCCATATATATTTAAATTCAAATATTTAATTTCAACCAAGTCTGATATAAAATTCGTCCCTCTGCATTTCCACAGCATTGCATATGAAGTGTTATTGTTTCCAGTTGTGTCATGTGGGATGTCTTTGTTGGCCAGGCAATGGTTAACACAATGCACCAGCAAGCCGAGTGTCCTCATTGTGCACCTTGCTCTTCAGGATCTCTGACAAAGTCTTGTGGGGCAACAAAGTCTTCAGAAATCTTCATTTCCCTAGGTCTAAGTTAGTTCCAGTCTAATCTCAAAATGAACATGAAAGGCATAACTGACAGCCAAACCCTCTGAAATTGTGAGTTTAATACAAAAACAAGGTGTGCATTAAAGCCTGTGTGTCTCACCTGTCATCCTAACTGTGGGACAATGGGAGTAAATTCAATAGTGTCTCTGCAAAGAAAACAACAACAATCAATGACAAACAACAACAACAACATCCCCTCAATGGAGGGGATGATGAGGAAATCTATCCAACCTATTCAACCTTGAATGAGTTATTACCAAGATAAAAATAATTTCTTTTAAAATTCTGGAGAAAAATTGAATCACCTAAAAGCCATAAATGAGAACAGTTGAACCTTGAAAAGAAGGATTATTCATGTTGTATTCTAATATGAAATTTTTCAGGCATAAATGAACATGAGGAGTTTTGTTTGCAATTAAACAAATTCTTTTGCTACCCTAAAACTTGGTGTTTTATAAACCTCACAGAATTTGGTCTCAGACTAAATTTGATACATGCTGACAACTACCCCTTGGGATTGTGTTTTAGTGCAAACCCTTTTGTTTAAAACAAAAAACCTCAGGAATAACTAAAGATCTAATTGTGTATCTGTCCAAAGTGCAAGCATATTTCCCACAATGCTATTACTTAATTATGACATTTTCATTTTATTAAAAATGGCAAGTTTAATATGGTGCTTACAGTAAGCCACAGCACCACAGCAGAAGGATATTGAATCTTTGAAAGATCTTTCAAAATTATGTAAACATCACTTTATTTGCAGTGCACAGTCCAATCTTTCCGATTAATGAAAGATTCCTTTACCAAATTCCCATAGTAAAGTAGTTTATAGTATTTTCTAAATGAACTGAGCAACATCAGCTTTCAATGCAACAGTGTTACTTTGAACCCTTAGGAGCTTTTTTTTTTCATATTCCACCTGGGAGCTGATTTAAGAACTGCTCTTTTAACAGCTATGTCTTTCTTAATATTTTAACAAGTTTACAGACCTCTTGGGGGGTTCTGTAATGTTGAAGTCGCTTCAAGAAAATGTTCCTGTTTCAGTTTTACAGTTATCCAGGAAGCTTTCTGAAATCTTACTGGACTGAAACAAAGTGAGCTAGATGATACCACAAATAGATACTATTTGTTTCATGCCATAACAGACTTATCTCTGCTAACTGTTTTTTTCCCTTCCACCTTCTTTTCCAAACTTGCATATTTTCTCACTCGTCTTACTTTTAAAAGTTCGTTCTTGAGCCTAATATTTTTTTTTCCAAATCAGGTTCTGCTGATATTCTCATTGATGTCAGTGGAACTAGGCTGGAGTACTGTTGGTGCTCACAGTTAACATGACAAATATCCAATCTAAACTTGCACAGATGTGACTGTTGTCTTTCTTTTACCCCTTTCCATTTCCAGATTGTGTAAAAAAGATGTTGTATAGGTGGGTAATTTCAAAATGACCGAGGTAAAATGGTGTTTAAGTGACAATGAAGGAAAAAAGAAAAATCTTTCACTGATGGTCTTTAATACAAAGCCTGTTAATATCAGGTGCTCAGATCAGTAGAGAACACACATTAATATTTTTGCACACCATAGTCATTTATCTTTACAAAAAAAATAGTGAAAAATTATTGTGAATGTCACAAATATATTGATTGAGTATATTTGATTGCACAGAAGATAAGATGTGGCTAGTCAGGTGCAGTGTGTTTTCAAACTTGCAAACTTATAGAAAAAGTGCTAAACCACATACAGAACACAAGAATTAGTTATCTATATGAAACTTCCTTTTATATGTCTAAAATAAAATTATATCAGGGCATACCTGTCAGGATTTTCTAATCAGAAAATATATACAAAAAGAAAATGAAAATCTGAAATTCACCTCCTGGAAATTAAAAAGGCCTTATACTGTTAACAAAGATCATTTTCACTGTTATCAGAATAAACATAGAAAAAGAGGAATTACCCATCTCTGATTTTGATAACATCGAGTTACTTGCCTCATAGATACAATGAAGTGAGTTCACCCTTTTAATTACTGCTATGTCACTGACAAATACCACTATCTGCTTTCTTCTCCCTAACCATAAACCGGAAGAAATTCTGGAATTGTAAATCCAAGAGGGCAGGAAATTACTCTGATTTTTAGATTAAGAGTATGGGAGCGAATTTCTTTATTCAAGGCTCTTTGCTGAGGGAACCCACCCGGCAGCCCCCTCTCCTTCAGGCTGCTGCCCCCACTCTGAGAGTCAGCTTCGATCCACTATCTGGGTACGCAACACAGTCATGAAGCGCTTTACATGTCAGAAACAATTTCTTAAGCTTTACTTGTAATTCAGTAACAAGCCAGGATGCATCAGAGTATTGATGTCATACACATAGCAAACACTGTCATCTAGTCCTTCACAAACACCTTCATGTATTGCTCTATGATCAGTTTTTGAAGGTACATGTAGGCTTCCTCTTTTGACACCTTTTTGGTCTTTGCCCTCCAGTCATGTTGATTGTCACTTTCTTGGAGTGTGCCTCTGCTCTCACTGAAGGCATGTGTTTGGGTTTGCTCTTTAGAGAAACTCACGAACATATGTAAGAGTGGTGGGATATATATGTGGTGTGTGTATATATATATATACTATATATATGTCTGTCTGTGCATGTGTATGCAGATGTGTATATTGTGTATATGTATATATTTTATGCTGATACATACCTGGATCTCACCACTATATGTAGCTTAGATTAGTGACGGCATACACTCAGCCATGAAGAGACATAACCACACGTGATATAACATGTAATTCTATGAAAACCAATAAGTAATCAAATCTAGAGACAAATTATGTCAGCGTGTCCTTTATTTTTTTGCG
>JAOXJM010000001.1:163740564-163753739 GCA_026413425.1 Tringa solitaria
AAACAACCCAACAACAACCAAACCAAAAACCATCACCCACCCACACAGCAGCCCAAATCACATCCAACATTCATGTTTCCTAGAGAGACATGGATTTGATGGATAGACCACTTGGTGGATAAGGAATTAGCTAGATGGCCACAATCAAAGAGTTGTGGTCAACGGCTCAATGTCCAAGTGGTGATCAGTGACAAGTGGTGTTCCTCAGGGGTCAGTACTGGGACCCGTGCTGTTTAACATCTTTGTTGATGACAGGGAGAGTGGGACTGAGTGCACACCCTTAGAAAGTTTGCTGAAAACACTAAGCTGTGAGGTGGGGTCAATATGTTGGAGGGAAGAGATGTCATCCAGAGGGCCCTGGACAGGCTTGAGAGATGGGCCTGTGCGAACCTCATGAAATTTGACAGCGTCAATTGCAAGGTACTATATGTGGATTGGGGCTATCCCAAGCACAAATCCAGGTTGAGCAGAGAATGGATTGAGAGCAGCCCTGAGGAGAAGGACTTGGGTGTGTTGGTGAATGAGAAGCTCAACACGAGCCAGCAATGTGTGCTGTCAGCCCAGAAAAACAACCACATCCTGGGCTGCATCAAAAGAAGTGTGGCCAGCAGGTCAAGGGAAGTGACATTCTATGTCTCTACTCCACTCTGGTGAGACCTCACCAGAGTACTGTGTTCGTCTCTGGAGTTCCCAACAGAAGAACAATATGGACCTGTTCAGTTAGTCCAGAGAAGGGCCACAAAGAGGGATGGAGGACCTCTTCTGTGAGGACAGGCTGAGAGAGATGGGGTCGTTCAGCCTGGAGAAGAGAAGGCTCCAGGGAGACCTTATAGCAGCCTTCCAGTACCTGAAGAGGTCCTACAGGAAAGATGGGGAGGGATGCTTTATGAGGGAGTCTAGTGAAAGGAGGAGGGGTAATGATTAAACTGGAAGGTGGCAGATATAGACTAGAAATTAGGAAGACATTCTTTACTGTGAGGGTGGTGAGACACTGGATCAGGTTGCCTAAAGAAGCTGTGGATTGAGCAATCTGGTCTAGTGGGAGGTGGGAGGTGTCCTTGCCCATGACAGGGGGTTGGAACTTGATGATCTTTAAGATCCCTTCCAACTCAAACTATTCTGTCGTTCTATGATTCTATGATTCCTAATCCATCAAAAAAGTGGTACTTAGTTTGCTTGCTTGTACTTAGAAAAGGTTAGCACTTTTCAGATAAATACAGTTCTGATGAAAAACAGTGAGTAAGCAAGCTCAAGAAATCATTTTCAGTTTCTCAGGTTTTCTGGAAGTTGTTTTCTTGACCTTGTGGCTGGCATGTGTGTACCAGAAACCCGGAGGGCTGCAGGTAGCTGGTCGAGATTTGCAGCTAGAGAGAACAGCAGCTGTCAGTTACCAACTTCAGGATTTGGTAAGCACACCAAAATATCCATGATTTTCTTCATCATTCCAAGACAAGATCTGTCATCCTACTTGAACAATGACCAGAGAGAGGGATCAGGTAGGGTTTTGTTCTGAAAATCCTAGAGATTCTTCCAGTGCCACATTCAGTATATTTGGTCTTTTCTCACACCTTGCTGAAGATCATATCGTGTGTAATTGCTGGTTTGCAGACATTTTCTAACTTCCATAATAATAATTCTATAATAATAATTAATTAAGGAATTATTAAATGAAGTATCGGGTAAGACTCTGGCATTTGGAAGGTGTCCAGATGTCACATGAGAAAGATGTACAGACAGATGAGGATGAAGGTGATAAAGATTTAAAAAAGAGAAGTGTTTTTATCTTAATACTGCAGAAAAAAATTACGAACTCATAAACTTTACATTTAGCAGAAGGTCATTGGATGGAAGCCAATGAAGAGATGTCAACAGGGAGGAAGGTTAAAGTTCAAGGTCCAAAATATCAAATACAAATTAAAGATATGATCAGATCACAAGAGAATAGCTCTCTATGCTACATTTTCAGAGATGTTGATTATTAATATTGGAGAATAATAATTGCATGGTACACCCTGTGTCCTTGGAGGTTACAGTACCAGATGGATCAGGGGTCCACGAATGACTCTGTCATACCCATCATATTCTAAAATACGGCAAAGATATTTGTTGCTTCTTATATTGGAAAAAAAAAAAAAGTAGCCCTAGAAATAAGCCATATTGTCTGTTGTGTAGCATCAGTTTTATGCCAGCAGTTTCAATAAAGTCCAGTTGCTCTGGTATAAAATCTGTGTAAGGTGTTGAAAGTCAGGCCTAATGTATCTACCCCTCTTGTATCAAAATCAATATTAACAAGGTTTTCCAGCCGTTATAGTGCCTGTACAGGCTGCTTTTCTTGGACCACTCTTTGGCTGCACAAGATCACTGCAGAGGAGAAGGGGAGCAACTGTTCAGATCCGCCCCGAGGCCTGGACTCTGTTCCCCAGTCAGCACCGTGCCCTGATTTACAGCCTGATCCAGGAGTCCTACCTACAATGCAGCTATATCAACACCTGCATCCTGGGGAAAACAAATATTTTTTAAGGTGAGATTGTTGGGTACAAATAAGCTGCAAAGCATAAAGCTGGCTTGGAGCCAGGCCCAACAAGGGCATTAGGCGCTGCAACACTCAGTGTTGCTAGCTCCAGAATGGACTATTAAAGGGATCATTAAAACGACATGTAAAATCAGCCTGTGAGTGTGAGGTGCTAAGTGCTTCCACTGAAAAGCTGTAAGGGAGCTGAGCCTTCTCTGCATCTTGTAAGATTGGACCCACATTTTCTAAAAATGTGATGAAATGATGCATTTTTATTTTACATCTTGACAAATCAATTTCCTGAATGAGTGGTGAGTTCACAGAAGGGGCAGCACATGTTGCATTCCATTAAAAAGAATTTACTAACCATTTTTCTTTTTCTTTTTTAGCTGATGTATATGGCATGCTGTGAACACTGAAAATTAATGTTAATTTATTTATTTTTAAAAATAAGGAAATGAGGCTGAGCAGCATGGAGAGAAAGTCTGGAAAGTGTGAAAGTATGTTCTGTATTCATTACTTTCTATAGGTACTATTTTTGTTTCATTCGATAATCTCAAAGGGACACCAAATAAATTGGGGGTGACTGAGCTATTAAAATCGCTTATTTAATGGCTTCTCTCTTACTAGGGGGAAAACTTTTCAGTCTGTTTAGACTGAAACAATCTAGGTGGAAAAAATCTGGTCCCATAGATTTGTTTTGGCGCCAGTTATAAAACCTTCTGCCTCAGCTGTTTCATTTTGATCTTATTTAGTTACATTTTCATCAGGATGAACATGACAACTTCAGTGGACCATCTATGGGTACAATACAGATTAAAATGTAATCGTTCTCATACGCAAAATGATTTCAGACTCAATGGTTGCCTATCAGATAGTGTCTAACTTTGTTTGGTTTCTACCATAATCCAAATAGCGATCATGCCGCCAAAGTAGACATTCACTTAAATAGTTCCCTCCTTAGGGAAATACTTTGGTCTCTCTTTGCAAACAGAAATGCCTAACCTGGCTTGGAAAAAGGACCTGGGGAAGCTCTTTATGGAGATGCTAATACAGGGTGGAAGGAGGCCCACTGTGGAGTGAGGAAAGACAAGGAGGAGACAACCCACATTTTTAGCACAGGGGAAGTCAGTGAAAGGGACCGAAGGAAACAAGGAGCACGTCTGGAAAAGAAAGTGCAGCTGGAGTCCGAGAGAGAGGAGAGGCTCCTCAGGTTTCTGGCCTGGAGGGATGGGGAAATTAAGCACACAGTTTTTTGTTGCTGCAAACTCCCTGTTAGAAGGGTGACAGAGGCTGAAATTCTGACTCTTTGGAATCAAGAGGGCTAAGGCTGCCCAGTGACCTCGTCTGCTTTTCTAATACCTGAAGTGGAGGAGTTTTTCTTTTAGCTTAACTGGTGCATAATCAACCCCTATATTTGGGGAATAGGTAGATCCTACCTCAGGTTACATTTTATAAGTGTACTCTAATCTCTGCAGTTATTGTATCTTGTAAGAAAAATCAGATCAACTCTTCCAGAGAATCCCAAATGTGGCTGCTAGACTTTCATTAGCTGAAGAATATGGATTTTACTAGGTGCTAACTAATGAGTGAGTAGTTCCACTGAAAGATCAAACAAGAATAAATAATTAATATGTTTGTATTGATATGCTGGGTTTCCTAATCTGCAAAAGCAAAGTGGAACAGTTTTTCAAATGCTGCAATTCCTATAGTCATTCTGTTACAGTTTATCTTTTCAAGTACAGCCAGATTATCTCTTCAAAGACAACCAGTAATCTGAATACAATGTATAACGTCAGCTTCCAAACTAAAGTGGATAGAATTGTAAAGTTCAGGAATTTTCCACACCAGAAAGACAGGATGGAAATACATCGAAATCTGAGAAAGTTAATAAGGTTTAGCTTAGTAGGAAATATTTTATTGCCATAGGGAGATTTAAAATCACTTCAGAAAAATAAAAGTGCAGGACTCATTTCTCTTTTAAAAAATATGTCACAGTCAGTAGTCATGAAAAAGATGATTTATTGCAGGATTCTATGCCTAAATTGTAGGTGTTTAACTGCAAGCATGTGCTTACGTGCTTTTCCAAGTAGAAATATATTTAAGCAAGTGCTTAAATTCAGTATTGAACCAAAGCCTTAAAGGCCTAAGACGACACCCCTCAGGTCTGGATTTACCCACCTACCTTCAACCACATAGCTGAGAAATACCTAAAATAGGACCCTTGTCATCCTACTCTCTCTCTATGGGGAGATCTATTGAATATAGATGGAGTTTAGAGCCAACTGGCCTCCACAGTTAAATTCTTAGGTTCAGTGGGATGAATCCAGCCTAATCCTGAACTGAATTTAATCTGAATGAATGGCCATTTTGCTTTCAAGCCACCTCATTAGGAAGTACGGGAGGAGAAAGACAAAGTCTGCAGGATGCCATGAAATCACCCAACAAATATGAAAACATCAGAAGGAGGAGGCAGTCACCAACAGTTAAAGCATTTATCTGGGAAATGAGAAAACAGGAATAAAATTCTACCTGAGGGGATTCAAACCTTCCTGCTTTTTATTTCCCAGAAGGCAGTCTTAGCCACTGCAGCAAAGTCTATGGTAAGACAGGATAAGACCACAATACATTCTTCCTCATGCAGCTATGTCATTGTTTAAAGAAGAATTCAATGTTTGTAAGTCAAAGAGAAAATAAAAAGACATCTTGCTAATGTGGTGTTGTGTGATTAGAACAGTCCTCTATAAGGGAAGTTGGGAGTTCTCATCCTTGCTGGCCATTTTGCTTTTTAAAATTTAGTGAGTCTTTATTGGAAAATTAGTCCCTCTCTACCAGGGATGGAAGTGCTGATGCCCTGAATTCTGTACTCAATTCACTTGTTGCTCACATGTTGTACATTTTTTTAATGGTAACATGTAACAAAAGGATTTGTACCTAAACATGACTTAGCTGACTGTAACATTATTAAACTAAAAGTCACATAAGATGCAAATGGAATTTTTTATGTTTGACTGGGGCTTGAGTTAAATGCTACATCCTTTGTAAACTGGTCACCAATTAACATATGGTTATCGTATGCTAAAGCAACAAGAAATTAATAAAATGCACCCTGTGAATGTTGGAATAGTGCAGCAGTCAGAACCTCTGTAAAACCTGTAGTGCTCCGGAAAATTGGGATGTAGCTGGATCAAGTTGAAACAGACCATTCATCCTGCGTCTCTGAGATACAGTCAAGACAATGAAATTCAGAAAACAGCCTATTTTTACAACAGCTGGTTCTGAAGCACTTGGTGGTTTTAGTAGTTTTCAATCATCTAAGGCTATTCCTGAAAAGGTAATAAGAAATCTAAGGTTCACAGAAACATCAATCTTATCTAAGAGATGATGCGGGAGGAGGGCAAAACCAACATAACAATTTGTGACTGATCTGATGCTAAAAAGCTTGCAATATGAGCAGACAACTCCCTGATAGAAAACAGGTCACAGGAACCTGGAAGAAACGAGGAGAGGGAGAAAAATCCATATGAAGAAGCTATAAATCATTATTAACAAAACCATTTAGAGTTCGACAGGCAGAAAAAGCTCTAGCTTGAGAATTTACTAAAGGTGGGTATTGTCTGACACTTAAGTTTCAAACCACTATAAGAAAGTGGAGTAGGAATAGGAAAATTCCCAGCAGAACTGGGAATAGAGCTGAAAGAGCCAAAAATTCAGCAACTTATATTCAGACTACTTTGGTTTTTGCTCTGGGACTCATGCAATAAAAAAGAACCACCGTGTATACATTTGCTAGCCCTTCAGACTAAAAAGACAAATCTCTGCCTATTGTTAGATCTGAAGAATTAGTTATATAAAATGGGACAATTTTCCTCTACCTATGAGAGGAGATGTATTGGGGAACATGGATAATGCCAAATAGCTTTCAACAGGGTGCCCTAAGAAAAACAAGATATTTGTTCACACTCAACAGTCCTTTTGAGAAATATTGTTTCTGCAGACTGCCATTTGGGTTGTTTCCAGCCCCTGAGGGGTTTGACTGCAAAATGTAACATTTTGTGTTGGTATGGAGGATACAAAAGACTATAAAGATGATGTTTAAATATGGGAAGAAAAAGTTGTACCCCATAACCAGAAGCTTTGAAAAAGATGGAGCAGCTGGGATAAATCTAAACAAGTAGAAATGTAACTTCTATGTGAAGACAATAATACATGTGGGTGAGACAGTAATGTAAGAAATTGTTCAGGTAGGTCACGTCAAAGTTGGGGCCATCAATAGCAGGCATGTCGTAATAGATGTGAAACTAGCAGAAAGTTCTTTGAAATGATGATTTATGTAAACACACTTAGTCTAACAGCCTAAACTGACTACTTGGGAATGCTACAGTGCAAAGATCTTCAAAAGACATGGGAAACTGAGGCCCTGTCCTGAAATATAATGACATAAGGAGCAACACAAAGTCCTCAGAAGATCCTGCAAATGGGCTAATTGCTTGGTCTCCATATAATAGCATGGCTGCAACTGGCAACCAACGTTTCATTCATCACAGATTCTAACAGAGAACATTTATTTGCTCGAATAGAGGGGACTTTGGCCTTGGTCAGTGGTATAAAAAGTCTCATGCTTTTGTCTGTGTGAAGATACTAGTAACTAAAGCTGCCTAAAAAGTTGTTCTCATGGCTAAAACAGCCCCAGAAGTACCCACTCCACAGGAAATACTCTTTCAGTTACAAATGGATGATTTGCAGAATGAAGTGACAGCCACAGACACACCTTGTAGAGTACTCCACAAACATGATGGGATCAACATTCAGCAAGAAATTGTTTATCCATCTTTTTATTTGAAAGCATGCAGTCTATTTGAAATTGAAATAAAGTCACTGGTGACTTGACAGTACATAAAAGGCAATTATGTCAAAAAACACATATTCTGTATCATAAAATATGATCTAGTATCTGAACATACTTTGTGACAATAGTGCTGTGATTGGGGGCAAAAAATGAATATGAACAGAAGTAGTGACCAGGGAGATGTCTTGCATTCTTACGAAGTTGGCACCCTAGACAGATATGAACCATGGGCAAACAGTGATATGTTTTCCACCCATTTGAAGGGGAAAACTAAGGTATCCAGCAGGCAATGATCCCAAAAGTTGAGAGAGTAGAGGCACAAGACATGAAAGCAAAAGACAAAACCAGTGTCACCTTATGAAAGCAATGGTAATTATTCATTTGGAACCTCAGTCAGCCACACAGACCAACTGAACATCCTCAGTAACTTAAAGTATGTGCAACAGTGTGTTAAGAAACACTGTTTTTCAAGTTATATTTTTCTGCACTTAGAATTAAGAGACACCAGGCCTTTAAAACAGTGCAAGTGGGGTACTGTGAAGCTCTCAGCATTGTTTGGCAAAGGCAGTTAGACCCAGCTACAGAATAAATGGGTTCTACGAAACCTTCAAACCAGAAGTTCAGAATAGTCTCTGAACAATTCACTGTTTGTCAATGGATGTGAAGATGTTACCCAGGCAGGAGAAGGTCCAAATCCTGACACTATCATGAAATGTCTTCCTAGTGACTCTTTTGGGCTGTGGATCAGAAGGATTTTCTGCAGGCACCCATCTCCATCCTCCTCTGTGCTGCTCGGTGCCTACTCCTCATTGCAACAGTTGATGCCAGTGGGTGTGTAGCCCCATTGCACAAGGCCCAGATGGAGTGCCAGCAGCTCTGGCACCTGCGTCTCTAATAGTACTTCTATATTCCTTTACACAGCATCAGTAAATAAGCCCAACAACATGTGAGAGAGGTTAAAAAAAAATCTTTGTAATTTGGATCTTGTGGGGGTGATAAAAATGAGGTTTTTTGCCTTTCAGTCCTTCTAACACCAGCAACATACACATATGAAACATACCACTTCCCAGTTTCCAGGCTTGGGGCTATGGTGGCAGGCAGGGCCTGCCCAAACCCCTTCCGGAGGAACTGGAGGGTCACTAGAACTTTGTACAATGCCCCCTTTTTCCCTTAAAGCTGATGTATAGCCCCAGACTACCCAGCTTGCAACTTATGCACGGATGGTCTGACCAGTTTGCCTCTCTGATCAGTTTTGTTTTAAAGATTAAACAGTACACTCAGTTTTGCTTGGGCCTTCTGGAGGGCATGTGGGTAATGTGAAAATATCACACTGAAGGAAGTGAATACACTGATCAGGAATAAATGAATATGACCCTCAAGGGTCATATTCACCAAAAGCACAGAAGCACCAAATCCTTAGTCGGCTGCTTTATTCTCTTGTTATCTATCATCACAGCTAAGTGGAAGCTGGCAAACACAAACAATTGTTTGGGCATAAACATAACTTCAGTTATAACAATTTTCATTTACTTGAATAGCTGTCATGTTACAGTTATACGTGTTCTTCGTGAACCAAGCATGCATACAGGGAAAAGGAGGCAGGAAGTTGCAGTTCCTAAGGCTACAGGCACTTTAAGAATAAAAGGCGTAACTTTTCAGACCAAAACCTTCCACAAACAAACACAGCTAAAACCGTAGCACAAAAGCTTTCACTTCCTCTCAGCTTTATATTACAACTCTCAGCTTATGGAAACATTTTCCCAAGTTTGCTTCAAATATTCCTTCAGAAACTTTTTAATAGTCTAATGAAATCTTAAGAGAAGGGAGTGGGTAGCCTATTACTGCAATCCCTGTTGTTAAAAAACACCCTTTGTGTGGAATTTGGGTGAGTCCCTCCCCAAGGTACAGAATGCAATAAAGATAAGAAGGACTACACCTTGCAGTGCAGATCCGTGGGGGTTGTGTGAAAGGGGCTGCACAGTTACCAGCTGTCTGCTCCAGTCCCTTTCTGGAGAACAGCTGGAAATGCATTCTCCAGAGATTGCATCTGGCTGAATTCCCCTGCACTCAAATCCCATTGATCTGGTTCTGTTCTAGCCCTCTGTACTCGCAGTTCAAAGAACAGCGAGGCCTGTAAAGAAATTACTGCCATATTGTTCAATCGGCCACAGTGAGCAATATATAGGATTATAATTAGGAACACATTAAGGGAAACAGCTCAGTGGAGATAAGCTGTTTGACTGCATACGCTTTTTGATGAGGGCTTACTGCCAATCCCAGAATAAAAAAGATTAAATGTTTGTTACCAATCCTTTTGAACTGCTGGCAGAACATGTGGTAAAGCATTTTTGATTCAAATTAAAAGCATCCTAGGATAAAAATAACCCTGTTCTGTTAGACCTTTCCAAGTGAAACCATTTGTACGCTGATTTATTGTCTTTTCCTTCACCTCCTTCCACCAGCATGATTAACATATGCATTTCTGAATCACATGTAAGCCTGGACAGGTATTTGTCGTATTACACATCTGTGTAACAAATGGCAATACAAATTGTATACAGAACAGATGTAGATTTTCAAGGTCCCAGCAAATTGTATTTGATCAAGCACATAGATAAAAGTTTTATTGCTATTTATTGTTTCTTTCCGGTGGAGGCAGTCCTATGAAGAGTCACCAGTCTGCAGGTGACAATACTGATGCAGAGCCCATTGCAGATAAAGCAGACAGGTTTATAATAAGGGAAAAACCTGTGGGAAGTGAAACACAGCCAAAGAAAAAGCAAATCTCCCCTAATATCCTCTTGAAATGCTTATCACTGCAATCCGTGGTGTCTAATTTATATATCTGGGAGATGGTTTTTTTAGGATACTTTTTTCAGCCTGTAGAAGATTTTGAACTGGTGCCAAGTATACCAGAGAGAGTGGAATTTGACAGATTCATGCTATGTTCGCAGAGCCTCCCACACTGAGACAGGTTTATGATGTTACTGCATGTAAATTACCAGTGCTCAGGGATAGAGCTACTTTCTCACTCATATCCCCCTACACACAGAAATATCCTTTTTTACATCCTTTTTAAGCTCCATTTTTAGTGAGCTGGTTAAAGATATGCAATTGGATAAGTACTGACTTCCTTGACCAGGAAATATATGTACTAACATTAACAGAAACATCTACAACTGTTCAGCTCCATTGTAGAAACAGAGGTTAAAAAAAAATCAGGAAATTTGTAACAAGAAAATGGATTTAAGAGGCTAAAAAAATAAAGTGATGTTACATTCAGAGCAGTATTTCTTCTTCTGGGAAATCCAGTCTAATAATACTAAATGCTTTTAAGCAGTACTATTTTTACAACATGTGGAACTTCATATAATTGCCTCAGTTCCCATCTACTCGGGATTTAGGGAATTTGTACTAAGTCTAACATACCATAGGAACACATTTGTACCAAGTGAAGAACAGTCATTTTGCATACAATGTGTTCAGGAAATGGCAGCCTGTCGTGAGGACAGACTTCCAGGCAGTCACCAATCCAAATTGCTGGCCGCTTTTGGCCAGGAGAAATCTCGAGTGGCGTCTCTGTAGATAGACAAAAGTCCCCCTCCGCTTCAGACAGACTTCCTCTTCTCCACGCTGAGCCCTCAGCTGTTGTGCCATACCTGAGGGATGCTTATAAAGCTTCTGCTCCCTTCTGTGGTCCCTGCCACCGTGCATGCAGCCCTTGCCCTTTCCTCAAAAGTGACTCACTTTCAGCTCCGGCTGCTGCAATCCTGACTCTGACAGAACCTCCTCATTCCTTTCTCACGGAAGACCCAATTCCTGAATTTTTACTTGAATTGCTTCAATTTCACTGAAGGGATGCAGTCAAAGGACCGCAGGAATCAGCACACATTTTCTGAAGTCTGCCAATTGCTTTGAGATCATGGGTTGTAAGTAGCAGTAGACGACATGAAATTATTATTTTAAGATATGAAATAAAATATATGGGGCCTAGATTCAAAAGGAGACAGTCACACTAATGAAATATTTACTGTAGTAGATGCTTATGGTAATCATATTCAAGCTTTAGGCCAAAGCTCTTGTTAATTGCTGGCAGATATGGTGCCAAACTTGGTCAAAAACTCCAGAGCAACAGAACAGGGTGTATCAGGCTGGGGTCTGGCCTGGGTCCCAAACACAAAGAAGGACCATTTTGGTAGCTGAATTCAGGAATCGAGACCCATCTTACCAAGAGCATCTTTAATTCCTGGGCCAAAAGGCATTCTTTTGCCTGGAGGTGGGATCCTGATTCTCCACTTCCTGCTGCTGTCTTTTTGAAATAAAGCCTTTGTTATGTGCCGCCCAAATTTACCCACCTAGTTCCTTTGAAGGTACACAACAACCCAGGCTGCTGTTCTCAAAAGCATCTGTCTGTTGGGAAGCCTTAAGAGAAATAATCACCCAGACTCACTGATGCTGATTTGGTTTACCTGACGTGGTAGTGTTACTCATGTTTTGGGGGCTAGTATGATTAGAGAGGAATGCAGTAAACAAGCAGTATTAAAAAGTTCAATGCCATATATCCGGAATCACAGTAAAGGGAGTCAGGAAAATAAAATTCAACAACCACTGGTAATGCTGCTACAATGGTAACATGATAAAAACAAAAAGATTAGGTGTGTCTTTTACAAAAATAATTTAAAAAAAAAAAAACACCAGAAAAAAATGAAGTTTGAAATCTCAAAGGAAATGAACAGAGAATGGAGTTAGTACTAACCTAGAAAAGCTCTTCTGAAAAATTTTTTTAAGGTAGGTAGGGGGTAGATTTAGGGTGGAGAGCAGAAAATAAATCTTCTGTTTAAGAATGCTAAAATGCTACTTAAAAATTACAATTAATTTACTAACTCCAATGCTAAACTAGCAGAAAAATATGGGTATTAATTTTCTTCTCACGTAGACATCAGAAAGCTCACATTGTAATATTACATCTGGAAATTTATATAGCAATTCCTTTTTATAAAAAAATATTGACTGAAAAGTTTAACCAGAAATCTTTTTTCATCACTTCATTCTTATTTACATCTCCCTGAAATTTTTTCTTTTTCGTCCCTTCCACCAAGAAAACATATCCCAAAATAAGAACTGTGTATCTTCATTCTCCATTTAAGAAGGCCTGGCAGTATTCCTGTTTTTTCAGAGAACAAGCTAAAAAGCAAAATAAAACACCTTCAAAGCAACCACATCACACAATTTGTTTGCTTGACTTCTAAAGTGGAAGATACATACCCACCTACATGAGGAGCCTGATTATCCATTGACTTGCTTGCATACATGCTCACTTAAAATTATCCAAAGGAATTGCAAGTTGAGCATCAAATACTACCAGTTCAGGTTTCCATTTGGCACTCGATTTGCACCCACCTTTCCAAGGGAATAAAGAACCATAGATCTGCAAAAATAAAGGTGCAACTTCACAAAAGTTTTCTTCACAAACATTACTCTTTCCAAAACTCTCCCTCCTGCTCATTTCAAGCCTGTTGTCCTCCCTTCAGCATAACACTCCTATGGCCATGAGTGAACACACCCCACTCCTCAAGCTGCTCTTCCCACAGATGCACAAACTAGACCGCCTGCAAGGCCAGTAAGTGCAGCAGCTGGGTCTGGGCACAGGGAGTGAGGGTATATTAAGCCCGGTAGTAGGTGATCTAGCTATTTGGATGCAAGCTGACACCTATTTAGCCTAAAAGAATTTTTGTATTGGGGGTGTTGGTCAACTGTCGGCTGAACATGAACCAGCAGTGTGCCCAGGTGGCCAAGAAGGCCAACAGCATCCTG
>JAOXJM010000001.1:163754914-163788130 GCA_026413425.1 Tringa solitaria
TGTGGCAGGGGAGGTTTAGATTAGATATTAGGAAGAATTACTTTACTGAGAGAGTAGTCAGGCACTGGAACAGCCTGCCCAGGGAGGTGGTGGAGTTGCCATCCCTGGAGATATTTAAAAAACATGTAGACATGGCTCTTCGGGGCATGCTCTAGTGCCCGAGATTGTTGGTTTGTGTCTGTCTGTGGGTGGGTGTAGTTTGGGGTTTTTTGTTTTGGGTTTTTTTTTTTTTTTGGTTGGGTTTTTTTGTGGTTGGACTCAATGATCTCAAAGGTCACTTCCAACCATGAATATTCTGTGAAAAGTCTTGGGAGGCAGAGAATTTCTGAGATGCTGAGGCACAATATCCTTCCTGTTTCCCATTTGCTTCCAAATGCTGCTAATTTACTGCAGGCTAACATCAACATTGAACTACTTCTCTGTCAGCACTAGCTCAGATGCTCTAAGTGGTCAGTAAAGAAGTAAAGGCCATATTCACTGCTTCCTTCCCAGTCTGCCATATCCCACCTGCTCTCTGTCCACCTGCTCTCAGCAGAACACTGACCAAGGGGCATCAGTTCTTCTACGCCTGACTTTTTCACTTGGGTAATCCAAAGCACCATCCAGCAGCAGGTCCATGAAGGATGTTATAGAAAACTTTTCTTTCATCTGAGGTGCTTGCGGAAAATCAGTGGAATATGGTTTATACTATACAGTGTAACTAACTGTAGGAATTTACTGAAAGACGAGGCCCTCAAGTAAAACGCTTGCTACATGGAATCCAGATCCAATTATCTAAGTTTTTCCAGACTCAACCCCAAGACAGTATTGTTAAGAGAAGATACCCAGCATATGATAAATAAATAACTTTTTAAAATTGTGTTGAAGGAAAAAGTCCAACCCATCTGCAGGAAATGGTTCGTATAACTTAGAAAAGCCTCAGCCTTGCTGAGGAGCAGTCTTGGCAAGGTTGAGAAGTTTTTCATATTGTTGTTGGCAAGCCCCCCCTTACAACCATGATACCTTCAATTCCTGAGGTACCACACTTCAGAAAGTTTTGTTATGGCTAATTAAGGAACAGGCAGAGCAAAGCTTGTTTATTCTTTATTTTACAGGAGCATTAATTGAGAAATAAGCAAGTGGGTTGAAATTACCAATTGGCTCAGCAGTTTCTCATGATCTCAGAAAATTGCAAACAGTCTGTTCTCATGTCTCATTGACTTTGTAATTTTTTGTTTGAATCAGAGACCATAGTATCTATTCCATATAAGGAATTTAATATATTTAAAAGGAATAATTTATTTACTTGATATATGTTTCACATTAAAGTATACGCTTTGCAGATGTCATTGTCATGGAATAATTCACCCCAGAATTTGGATCAGCTCTTAGACCTTCTGTTTTTCAAAAGACATTCAGTGTTACATTCACATTGTTGGTAATAACACACAAATAAAAATTGAGAATAGAGACAAAACCTGTGTTTTTATTTTTATTACTCTATACTAGTGTCTATACAACATTTACATATATGTCTAGCTTCCAAGCAGGTAATTCCATATCACATATGAAAGCCTTCTTTGCATCAGAAAAACCTACCTCTATTCTACAATACTATTTTGCTACAGTGGTAATAATTAAGCTGTCATTAAACTGTACAAAGGCAAACACCTTTCTGTAGTAGAGGAATGATATTATAGTAGCTGTTTAATTAAAATATATCCCATGAGGGTCATAAACTTTTCTATTTTAATATTTAGACAAGAAAAGGAAGCAGATAGAATATAATAAATTGCACCAAAAATGCCTTTGTTGTTCTTGTCATTTTCCTTATATCAGGACCCTTGGGCACAAGCTGTACTGAAGTAATTAGAGCAATCACAGACACTTAGGTCACAATATATGTTTCCAATGTATCACATCATTCAGGAGCGTGTTTCACTGTGATGTGCACCGTATACTGCGGAAATACTCTAAGACTTCCTATACTGGTTTCATTTGTGTACAGATTTGCCATTAACAGATAAACTAAGATCCATATGGATGAAAACACATCACATATTTCATTATGAAGTCTTACTGTTCCCTACCATTACTTTCAAACTTAGATATTCAGGATACATCTATAGTAGGAAATTAAACATCACTTGAACAGTTGTCTGGCACTGAGGCCAGCTGGCAAGGACCAAGCTGCATTTGTATTTTTAAACTCTTTTACCTTCAAAGACAGGGTGGCTACATTTACACTGCCTACTAGGAATGGCTGCTGGCCTGTGTGCACTCCCAAACCATTGCAAGAACATGCCAAAGCATTGTTTGGTGGAGTCCTAAGTGGAATAGACCAAAACCACGCCATGAGCTGTTTAAATAATTGAATATTTTAGATGATTGAATTCCAGTACCCAGGAACATTCCCTGGCATTGCTTAATTTACCAGTAGAAACAAAAACCTCAAGGAATTATTTGCCTAACCTAGCCGTACATGTTTTCAGTGTAGATGCCTTCAACTGAGCTAATCACACCAAGTTGCTTTCATAGCCAGAGAGTGAAGTAAATATACTTAAAGAACAATTCATTTCACATAATTTAATTGCCTGCATTAGGATGAGACGAATCATTCTTCCCCCTCTCCCCGCTCCTCACGACTGTTAAAGAGGACTCAGGCAACTAGTTCAAATGGAGTTGTCTACCACAGGATTAGATGTTTTTCTCCATGGAACCCTCCAGCAAATCAAGTTTTACTGCATGGAAGAAGTACTACATTCCTTCTTAGCCTTCTCTCAGAAGCATATGCTTGCATTTTGCTTTGGGACAGAAACATGACAAAAAGCAAAGCAGAAAAGTATTTTTGGTTTTTTGGTACGTAATTACTAATAATTAAATCTGTCTGGAGGTTACGTAAAACTTCGGTATCCTGTATTCCCAGTCTATGACACTAGATGAGAAAACAGATATTTCAACAGAGCAACTCAAACCTTTCCAAAGCTTCCTACTTTCCTGAAAAACACATCACAAGCAATTAGGAAAGAGACTATGGCTCAAGTATGATCTGTGAGGGGATCCACCCTCTCTTTCCAGAGGTACAAAGACAAAGGAGTTGCTCATTCTTGATTTTAAAAAGTGTCAAACATACACCTGCTAGTAACTACATTCCTTTAAGATGTCCTAAAAAATGTAGGTTGTGTTGTTCCACTCATAAGATTTTTGGAAAGAAGGATCATTAAGGAAAGAATAAGGCAAAAAATATTATGAGTAGTAGTATAATAGCAAAGCAAGAAAAAAGCAGAAAAAACATTTTCTTACTATATAAACTCCGTACAAGCTTTGCACCAACCATATAAATGGGATTAATTTCGTTTTGTAATTTTTTTTTCCTCACAGGAATGTCATAATACACTTTCTCAGTTAAGCTTATAACTATGGGACAAAATCTATACGGTCAAAACCAAAACTGGCTAGTGCTAGTGGTTTGGGCTTCTTCTCACGGAACCACTTCAGAGTGCTAAATTTTCAGGGATCAGGTCCTTAATGTCTTCTAAAAGCCAGGAATATTGCTGGCAGTTTCAAAAGAATTGAGAAAGAGATCACTTAGACAAGGCTGCTCCTGGCAATGCTACCTCCAGAAAAGGTGCAATCACTTTCGGGAAAAGAATAATCTGACGACTAAGGTGCAGTAAGATCTAATGGGTTATTTTCATTCTCAGCTGTCTAATGGCAAGAATGGCAGCTTGCTCACAGAGAAGGTGGAGCAACAGGCATAAGATGATGGAGTGTTTTGGTTGGTTGTTTTTTTAAAAACATTTTCCAAACTGGGAGAGACAACGGCCAGCTAAGCATAGCAACACCTGATGTTCTGTGTACAGACTAAGAATGACTTTCATAGTTCTGAGTTAGGTGCTCACCTGTATTAAACTCTGGACTTGAGGGATGCCTGTACTTAAAGGAGGAGATAGGAAGCCTCAAGCCAGGTAATAGCAGTAATTCAGTGTTTGAGGTACATAGAAGCATCTTTTCACATTTGAGATGAAAACCTACATGCAACTGGGCTTCACAGTTTGAAGTCTCCCATAGTTGGAGGTAAGAATGAGGTTCCCCTCATTATACAATTATAAAGCTTACTTTTAAACACATGGGCAGAGCAACGAGCTGTGCTCGCACTTTTGCACAACTATTCCGTAGTTACAGCACCAGATGTGTAAGAACCTGAAAGGAGGCTGTAGCGAGGTGGGTGTTGGTTTCTTCTCCCAAGTAACATGTGATAAGACAAGAAAAAAAAGCCTCAAGTTGCACCAGGGGAGTTTTAGATTTGATATTATAAAAAATTTCTTCACCAAAAGGGTTGTCAAACATTGAAACAGGCTGCCCAGGAAAGTGGGTTGAATCACCATC
This sequence comes from Tringa solitaria, assembly GCA_026413425.1. Taxonomy (NCBI): domain Eukaryota; kingdom Metazoa; phylum Chordata; class Aves; order Charadriiformes; family Scolopacidae; genus Tringa; species Tringa solitaria. Next base: position 163,759,283 of record JAOXJM010000001.1, read on the forward strand.
CCTGAAGGCATTTAAAAGCCATGTAGATGTGACACTTAGGGACATGGTTTAGTGGTGGACTCGGCAGCCCTAGGTTAATGGTTGGACTCCATGATCTTAAAGGTCTTTGCCAACCTAAATAATTCTGTGATTCTGTGACGTGTGTTCCTTAAGTTTACTAAGCTGCTGCATGAATTAATGCTTTCAACTTGATAAATTATTGTAAGTCCTTGCTACAAGATCTTGCAAGTGCATAGATTAGTTATTTCAGCAACATGAGATGGAGACTATCTGAACACCTTGTTGAATGTGCTGTTTTGCTTGCATTTTGTCTGCAATAATCTTAATTGCTACATATATTTCTTAATTAACATGGTTTATCTTAATTTATTGGCTGTAATGCCAATGTCATCCCTCTGGATTACATAAAATGCTCACTTTGCTCTTTGTATCACATTTATTTTGTGTTCAGTCTAAATCCTGTTCTCACTGCTGAGGGACCTCACATCTAACTCTTCTTTCTATAAATCTCAGGGACTAGTTTTTATAAAGTTCTCCAGGACTGCTTTTTTCAAGTAAAGATTCATTATTGCTGTCTAGCCTGTGTTTGCTTTTATATTTAATTTAAACTAAATCAGATCAGGATTCAAAGGTATCTGCTATAATTAGAACTTCCATTATCTGTTTACCATGTGCCAAAACAAAACTGATAAAAGTATTACCTCCTCTTGGTTCAGTGACTAGCGAAGAAAAGTTCCAGCCCTCAAACTCAGCTATAACAGGACACTATCAATATATAGTACAAATATTTTTCAGACTATTTACATGAAACTAAGCTTCCCATAATAGCAAAATTCTGGCAATATTTCTATCTCTTAAACCATTAAGGAAACTTGCATCCATGTCTAAATCCAGTCTGGAGTTACATCAGACTTCTTACAAAATGTCATCAACAATTAAATGTCAAGGGGGTAAAAAAGTTAGGTTTAAATAAGCTTAATCTTGAATTTGTAAAACGTGGTGGTAAAAGCTGCAAAAAGAGGTATTCTTGAGAGACTGGGAGATGTATCCAACTTCCTTCTTTTTTTTAAAAAAAGAAAAAAAAAAGAAAAAAAGAAGAAAAAAGACTTCTACAAGGAAAGGTAGTTCTGTAGCATTTTCTGTTTCTACTTACTTGTCTGGCTCAAACCAGGAATTTTAAAAGTTACTACAGAACAAAAAACAGTCAAGAAAGGTTATGTCAGCTTTTTTTAAAACCAAAGTACTGATTCATTGGAAACACACTTTGAGTTTCACACAGTTGTTTAAGTCAGTTCTTTTTTTGTTTAAGCTTATTTCCCCATTCCAGATTTGACAAAGACTCTGTCAGTAGTGTCATCAGGGAAAGTGGTCTCTGGCAGGTTCAGCTTTGGTGGTAAGGTTAAGGGATAGAGTTTGCTAACAAAATGGAGCGCTCGCCAATCCATACTGACCACATGTGATGAGTTTCCAACAAAACCCTTTAGCATGATGAATCCAGACTGATGAGAGGGGGGTTTCTGCCCTTGTGAAGGGAGGAGAAAAACTCTTAGTGGCAGGGGAATCTTGGGGACAAACTCACCAACAATTGTGACTACAGAATTTAAAAACTTCAGAATTTAAGACACAAGAACAAAACCAGTTGTTCTCTTGTATAATTACCTGACAGCATTTTTTAGTAAATTAGGCCTCTAAAGCCATGCTTAGGCTTGTTTTAAGTGTCCCATCAATTTGCATATAAAATATCTTGCAAGGCTGAGGCTGTTATTATGTCCATTGTGGTTGTATTGCTACTTCCCATTATTGCAGCATTTTATCCATACATGCCAAACACAGAACTCCATGTTTGAATACTTTAAGTGGTCAGTTGTAAAAATATGTATATACCTTCAAACAACATATAGATTTGCATGGCAATAGGGATATTAATAATTTTTTAATTGGTTTTAATGCTAGGAGAATGGCTTCACTAGAGAAATTATGCACTCAGACTCCGATGACTATATTGAGACCTGCTCTTTCTGCTCTACCTGTGACACAAGAATCCAGTAGAATTTCTCACCAATACCAACGTGTGTTCAGATAACTGTTTTGTCTTCAGACCACTCATTTTACATGCAGTTAGAGGCTTCTATGCATTTGGTCATATATAAAATTATAATCACAGCCTAAATTGGAAATATCATAGGAAATATTATATCATACTGCTTTGTCATCACTATGATAGTCTTGAAAAACCTTTTTCCCTGCACTTATATCCTGTCCTCTAAGTAAACGTTTGCTGGCCCACCTGCATCCAGGTAGCAGAACTCCTGGAGATGCTGACAGGGTTGCGGACAGACTGCTCTCTGGCTCCAAGTTTATCCTCAGTTTGGCATACCTGCTTAAATTCTGCGGCAGTCAAATGGGACTATTCAGAGCTTTAAATCAAGCATGTGCTTAAGTACTTTGGCAAATCATAGCATTGTCCATGGAACTCACTCCAGATATTAACAGCAGACCTGAAGATATCCAGTTGGACAGTTTTTTAAGCTTTTATTCTGTGAAAAAAATATTAGTTCTGTCTGACTTTTTTTTCAATTTGGATTTGCAGGTAGAAGTTTCATAGTTTATCACTTGAAGGGAATGTTAACAATGAGATAAAAAATAATCTTTTTTTCCAGCTGCTGGAAAGAGTTGGATGTTTTGTGTTAATCAGTCAAGTTTCAGTAGGAGGCATACAATAAAAATAATAAATAAGCTTCTCCAGTTGTCTCTTCTTAGCCATCTCTAGCACCTGTGTGGTTCTCTTAAGAGTTCATCGAGTGAGGTCAGATCATTGGCACAGTTTTCTGTGGAGAAATACAAATAAAAATTTTCTTTTTAAGCTCTAATAGCATGGACAAAGAAGAATCCAACCACAGCAGTCTCCTAATTGCTTAAAGATTTTGTTCTGAATTTGACAACATCTCTATTTTCATTCATTCAATATCATTCAGTCTTTTGAAACAGTGAAATAAGATTTCTTGAAATAGGTACTTGTTCTTATGAAAAAAAAAGGAATCATTTTTTCATGATGGAAGTTTATGCAAACAAATTGGAAAGGGGTTTGATCAGTTGAGAAGATAAACACCTGAAACACTGTTATTTGTCAGCATGCTGACATTAATTTAATGTTTGCAAAAATTGGAATTTAATCTTTAAATTACAATACAAAACACATGGAAACCCAAAAAGTAAGGAAAAGAAAACCTACAGCCACCTAACAGATACCCCCTCTTCTATCCACCAATCCATAACTTTAGAAAGACCAGAGACACCATACCCACAGATCATGCACTTGTGACTCTGCTCCTTACACATGCCAGATTTTTTATTTTTTATTTCCTCTCAAAAAAAACCCCCACCTTATACCTTCAGGCCCAAAGATCCACAAAAAACCCAAAAAACTGGCCATTGGTAGCTTTCTAAAGAGTAGATGTGGTGAGAAGAGCAAAACAGGTTAGAATGCCAGTCTATAACTTGGAATACAAAAGTGGTAGCGAGTGCTTGTGGTTGTTATCTGCCACTAGTGGCTTAACATTACTTTTCTGGCTTCTCTCTGTTTCTGTCTGGTATCTGCGAAACATTTTTACCTGACTGACACATAAGGTTGTATATACTTTTGGTATAACACTTTTTGGTGTCATAGCACATGGCAGATACTGTCAAAACTGCATAGGAATAGATTCCTCTGTTTTTCCAAAGTTATTATTTTTAGAGATCAAGTTAATTCAGTTAAATTTGGTAGACTGTATTTTTGAGCTTCAGCTTTAGACTTTGTATTGAGTACTGTGTGAAAATACATCTTGCAGCCAAATCTGCAAATAAGCTGAAGTCATAAAGAAAATATCAGACATAGCAGTTGTGAGACACAGGAGCACTACACATAAAATGAATGTGCGGTGCCCCGGCTCGGGGGGACCGGCGGTGGGGTGTTCTCAGTGGAGGGCCCGCGCCGCTGAAACCTGCTTCCTTTGGCCCTTGGCCAGAGCCCCGGTTTGGCGAAATTCAGAGCGCAATGTAAGGCCTGTCTGTTCAACGGCACGGTTAAAATACCGTTGGATTATTCTTAGCAATAGGATATAGTTTGGGGAGTTGTTTGTTGGTTTTTTTTTTCTTTTTTATTTTGTTGTTTATATGATCCTTGATTGTAAAGAGTTCTATATTTGTCTGATGTTTAGGCTTGTCACTCAAGAAGTGTGGTGCAGATGCATGATATTAATTAATTAGATTTGCTTAATTTTCAGTCAGGCATTGCACACTTGAATGAGAGCACAATAAAATCATGCTTTAAATCATAGATTCAGGATGACTATTTCCTTCTTAGTAGACAGCACAATTTTTAATCAACTTTTCCTGATTTCAAATACAGACCATCCTCTCAGGCATGTCACCTTGCATTTAGCAAATTAATCACACATTTTCCAATTTGAAGTTATCTGACTTCTTGCCAATTTGGGCTGAGATTACTTCCTGAGCTATAGACAGTTGTTGTTCTTGCTGTTGTTGTTTTAAAACCTGCTGTGCTGGAGGGAAATGAAGTCTTGACTTTGATGTTCTTAGTGCCTTTACAGCTGTAACATTGGACCATCTGTGCCTCCTCAGGTTTCCCTCAGAGAAGAGCAGTGGGATACAGCTAGTAGCCCTTGGGGACGGGATGTCTCTAGGTGAAGAGTGTGGCTGAAGAGCCTCATAGCCATCACATCCTGGCTGCCAAGACATTGCCCGTAAGGGCTACTGAAATTAACTCAAAATGTCCTGTGCTAATTTATAGTTTGCTTTGTTGCCTTGATCATAAGAGCATCTAGATGGTTAAAAGCAGGATTTTCTAATTTCTCTCTCAGGGTAAGCCACCCGACCTCTTTTGAACTTACTTCATGGCCATACAACAAGGCCCCACCTCTGTTACGTGAAATGTCTTTGTTACTGAGAAGGGCAACTAATGAAGCCTGCTTTCCTACAGATTTGTGTCTCCTCTTCCATACACTGGAATATCCCTATTTCCCTCCCAAATCCTCCACTTTCTGACCTGCTAGAAAGGAAAGGGCACCACTGTTATGGTTGAATCATGTACGAGTTGGTTAGCTAGTTAATTATGCAAATGCTACTTGGTCAGATAGTAGTTTCATCTTGACTTCTGAACATCCATACAAGAAAGACAAGAGAAGATCCCTCTATGCACTCTCCTTAAATGGGACCCTAATAGGATGTCTCTTTTCCAAACAGTTGCTTAATGTTGATTGACCTCATGAGACCCCTGTCAAAAAGTGGCCAACATATTTTTACACTTTAAGGGGGGCTGACAATAGACAGAAGGATGGAAGGTTATGCAGACAGTGTAATAACATACACCTGGCTTCTTTGGGAAACGAGGGGGAAAATAGTCTAAAGCTAGACGTTCACATATTCTGGCCAAAAAAATTTTTGAAGAAAACTTTTAATGGATAAAAGGTACGTCAGATAAAAAAAAGTAGGCTACTTAAAATCCTGTCTTCTGCCAAAGACAATTTCACTGGAAAATTTTAATCAAGTCTTTTTTTCTTTACATATTATATATCCATTATGTATGCATGGAAATGTAAACCCTGCATCTTACCCTGTGCATGTCTGTTAGAATCATTGCTTGTATTCATAACTGAGACTGGTTTGTTTTTTTTTAATGCAAGGATTCAACTACTTACAAGACCAATCTGATGCCATCCAAAATTATAGTGCTTTCTCTTTACATTTAGAAAACAGCTTCTTAAAAATCATAGATAAAATAGCATTAATTTACAAAGTGATTCAAAATGGAGATTTTAAGAAATATATTATTACATTTCATGCTCTTTTTTTTTCCCTAATAAATTGCCTTAGTAACATGCCAGCATTTGACTTCATGTTTATGAAAATGGTAAGACGTCACGGCCCTTTTAAATTAAAAGAGCAAATCTTCATAAAGCCAGAAGGTATAATTAGGCTTATTTATTTAGCAGAACTGCATAACACAGAGTATAGTATTTCAACAGGTACTTTTGACGTCAAGTCCATAGTTTCCATAGGAAAGCATACTTTTTAGACCTAAACTTTATTTAAGCCCTTCGACTGTCACAGCATTCAGAACTTCCTAGGAAAGGTGTTGCAGAGACTATTTGCTTCAGCTTCTAGTTTGCAACCATCACATATCTTTTGCTGGTGAGGCATGTACAGACTTTACTTTTTAAATTACCCATTTCACTAGACATTTTCAAAACAGATGGTCAAGAGAAGATAATGTAGGTTTTGCAAGAACGAGTAGGAAAAATGCCAGGGAATTTAGAGCATGAGAAAGGGAGAGAATGTCCAAGATAGTGTAGGTTAAGAGACATGTGAAGATAAGGGAATATACAGGGGGAAGAAAGAAATATATGACAATTTCAGTTACTTTCCACTGTTCTGAAGAAGAAAAACTGTTATAAATCCAATTCAGCAAGACAATCCATTCCACAGGCTTTGCACTACTGATAAGTAAACACTCAAAGAAACCCACAACATCTGAACAACTACATCACCCAGGCAACACCAGGAGTGAGTGAGGCAAATACAAAAAGAACCATTGTTAAAAAATCAGCCTAGTTTAATATGGAACAACAAACACTGAAATGCCCAAATCATACTTCTTCCCATTATATAAATTATGGGGCATACTTAACACAATTTAAGTAGTATGCTCATGCAAAGATTGGAATAAGTTTGCATTTCTTGAAAATTTCGTGTTAGTTCTCATGATTCCTAGATTTAGCACCCTTGCTGTCAGGTTCACCTGATCACAATTTCATCAGTCAATGATTCCTCTTTTCAAAAGTGCCAGTTTTTTGAAGCTAACTATTCCAGGCAAATGCGTTAATTTCAAAAATAGTTAGGTTGGCTCAGTGTCAGTTCGTCCACTCACTGGTTCCTGGTTTGTTGGTGCAGCTGAGCATGTGGGTGCATAGCAGTATGATGTCCATGACTGGGATACCGTGTAGCTGTCTACAATGTGCAGTTATCAAGCCAGGATATCTCAGGTATGCAATCAGATTTTTCTTTTGTAAAATCCTATTTCCATTTTTCTGCATTTTATTTGTCATATCACTTCAAATATCATGATATTTCAAATGTAGTTCTGAATGTTTCTGACCATGGTAGAAACTTTGGTTCTGGTCCACTCCTAAGACCAATATAGTATTACTGTATTTTTTTGCCTTAAACTGCTGTTATAAACTGTCAGCTTCCTTTTCTATTTAACTTTACTTTTGACAAAGAAGTAGCAATACGAGGAACTGTGAAGATGAAAGACAGAGAAAGTGAACTATATATTAGTTGAGTTGAAAATACTCCTCTTTCTTTGATGTCAAAAACTGACGTTCTAGGATAAATCAAAGATGAACTAACATAGTCCAAGCACTGAAAATTGCTATTGATTTATAAATTCTATATCCTTTTACAAACTATTCAAATTTTGCTTCTCAGTCCAGATCTATTTGTATTATAGCTGTGAAGCACTGAGCTCCCTCTTGTGACTAGCACCTGAACATTATTCTGATTTTGGGACTACACATCCTGTATACTCCTAAGAGAAGCAGAACTGTTTCAGATAATGAATTCCACCAGCCCAACTCTATTTGCATTTACTAATGTTGTTTAAAAATGGAAACAGTGGCTATCTGGAAAGAACACAGACTTAGTCTTCCTCATTTTTGGTAAATCACCCCTTGTATAGCTAGTCTTTCAAAGATCAAAGTGGGTCTCCTCAAAAATCTCCATTTCTAATGATGGATTTGTGTCTTCATGGAACTTATCTAAACATACCTTAGTGACTGATGATGCAATAAACACAATATGGATAGCTAATAATCAAATGAAGACTAAATATAAATGTACCAACTATAGAGCCAGGAAATACAATCCATCATATCTGACAGCAATTTCCTTTCAGAGTTATAAGATTGTATTTCTTTATTTATATTTAGTGATTCAGGTAAAATGGTTCATTAACATAGGCACAGTCATTTCTGTATGATCTGTGTTGCATGTGTATAGCTTATTCTGAGATGGAATAGGAATAATATTTATTCTTATGTAACTATGAACACAGTAGGTTTGCTCCAATACATGAAGACCAATTGACTTTAATTTGATACAGATATATCGATAGAAATGCTTTGTATAGAAATGACCCTCAACAGAAGACTGAATATGAGAAAAAGTCTGAAATGTACAGAACAAAAGGAATTCAGGTCAATATGCTCTTGTTTAGCATTCTGACCTGGAACATGAGTTCTTTGAGACTCTTTCTTGATGGATGAGAAAGAATAAGTAACACCCTCCCATACAAAAATCTGAGTTATGCTATTATATCTGGGGAACAAATATCTATGAATAATGTAATCTATTGCTTTCAAATAGCTTTCCATCTGTTTTCATTTAAGAGAGAGTTATAAAGGGGTAAATTTTAAACCCTTTTAAGTTAAAAAAGCAACAAAGGAACAATTTAAAGATAACTTGCTAAATAAAATTATTTGTAAGAACATTCATTTTCACCTCTTCTAAGTTCTATTAACTAATATCAAAAATGCCAGGTTGCCATTCCTAACATGCTCAGTCAATGTGAATCATATCATCTGACAGTCTAATAGGATTTTAGACTGTGAAAGGCCCCAAATCTAGCCCCAAAGCACCCATTTTCTCAGACTATTGCAAGACCCCATTTTATTGCATCTAATGCACAGGTAGGCACATGTTGCTGTGACAAAGCAAATGTCTTTACTAATCTTGTTATCCACACATGCAGTAATATATTTTCCAGGCAGGAGAAAAACACGTACCCTGAAGTCTATAGTCTTTACTCATACTAATCTACTGCTGAAGTGGACTGGAGCTTTGAACAGTGTAGAGTTACAGTTTAATGAATGCTGGTTCTTCTGTATAGGAGAAATTCATATGCTTTCATACTCTCTCAGCTTCATTTCCTTCCAAGGCTCATTAATTTTTAAAAGAGCTAGCTTTCTTATCCTTGCCTCCTAGTAGGTGGTGTTGCACTAGCATAAATATAAGAGTATTTATATTTTAGCTGGGAGAAGAGGAAAGGAGTATGATAAAGCTCAATTGCTCAGCCAAAGAGGTTTGGCTAAGTATCCACATTAAGTCTAAGGAAAATGTCAATAGATTTCATGGTGGTCACTGTGTTGCCTAAATTGGCCACATAAGATTTCTGTTATTGTGCAGCAGGCATGTACACTTGTAACTTCACAGGACTCCAGCAATTTGTCTGGATTCAGATGCTGTGCCTGTCAGAATCCAGCAACATGGTGAAGGAAGAAACGATCTTTTCCTTTTTCAGAATCCCAGGTTTATCCACTGCAACTTAGAGACTCTTTCAGCAGAATGGAACATGTAATAAATAATGCATTCATTCTGATGTGTTCAAGTTACTCAATGTGGAGGTGGTGGGGTTTTTTAAAATAAAGTATTTTAAAACATACCTGAAAAGTTGGCAAATTCATTGTTGGAAGATTCACCCAAAATACGAGGTAAAAGTTGTTTTGCATTCACAAAATGTTATTAAATATCTCACAAGCTCTTTGATTCAGTGTACTTTGTCAGAAGCCAGAACTCTACAAATCCAACCGGTACTACTAATCACAAGGTTCTCATTAAATAGACTAGTATACTAAACTGAGTTTTGCTTGAGCAAAATTAGGAAAGTTTTGCAGTATTTGTTTTTCCTTTCTCCTCTGTGAGAATGGTGCTGTGGGTGCTTTGGTGTGACACAATACATTGTCAACAATAATCTTTGGGTTTGTTAGATGAAGCAAACCAAATTTGGTCTGCTGCAGACCGTTTCAGGAAATTTTTCCTGAACATACTTAGGGAAAAGAAGAAATTTATCAGAGGTTAGGACTCCTTGAAAGAAGCCTACCAGCTCATGTGATTGCTAAAGCAAGTTGAATTTGAATTTGAATCTTCACAGCTTGGATCGCTGCAGCTGTAGTCAACTTTTACGTTGATATTAGTAGGAAGGGAGAAGGAAAGCTCCTTGCTTCCCATTGCATTCACATGTCAGCTACATGCACAAGAGCAATTCTTGTGTCACCTGAGTGACCACGAACCTTTTAAAATATTAGATAAGGAACACAATATGGTTAGGGCTTTTGAAAAAGCTGAAAAGCTTCGGTCATGGAAATTCATGAACATGAGTTGTAAAATTTATTCATAACAAAGACCCTGAAAACCAATTGTTCATCTGATAGCTAATCCTGAAAGCAACTCCAGTCCATAATTCCTGATATGGCACCTGGAAGGCTCCTTTTGATTTTATATGTAAAATTCAAACTTCTGATATGACTTAGCTGTACGGTGGGGACTTGCTAACAAAGGGCTCCAGAATGTCATCTCTGACTGTGGCTAATAGAAGAGAATGAAGGGGAATTGGTTGTGTACCTGATCTATGACCAAGATCATATCACACAGATACTGGAACCTAAAATTTCTACTGTCAGGGTGAAAATTACGGAAAGATTCTTGTGTGGGCCCATTTCACTTCCTGCTTGCTTATGCTGCTCCATTTTATATAAATGACTTAAATGCAAGTTGACTCAGAGAGAGAGAGAATGACTCTAGCTTTGGCACGTGTAAGGTTCTTGGATCTACTGTCTTCAATAACAAACAGTCATGGATTCAATGAAAAGCCAAATTTTTCTCACCTTGCTTAAAAGTCTTTGACTTAGGTTGAGGAGCTCACTCTGATGTTTGTCTCAGAAAATCTTCCAGCTTAGTGGATAGAGGCCCTACTGGGGAGCTGTGGAGGAAGAGTCAAGCCCCAGACCTAACAGAAGAGCAGGATCTGAATGTTTCAAATGGCATGCAAAAGTACTCACTGTTAGCAGAAGAAAGCAACTAATGACATCTGTGTTTTCCCTCAGAGGGTGTTACCTCTGAGGAGGTTACCTCTGAGGCTGAGTTGTCTTAACTCTACAGGAGGGTTCACAGCTGTTAACCCTCACTGAAAGAAGATCCTCTCCTTTGCCTAAAGCCACTGACTAGATCTTTTCCTTTACACTTCCTTTTGGCTAGCTGAGGCAGCTTCATGCTCTTGCTTTGTAGCTACTGGGAAGTTCACACTTAGTTTCCTAACCCTCTGCATCCCACATTCTTCTCAAATGAATAACAGCAGGTCAATTAAAAATCAGGTATTGCAAATCTGTGGCCAACATTCTCTTCCCCAGGCTTGACCTGCTTGTCTGGGCAACAGGGGGCCAGGTTCAAGCAAGCATCCCATCATAGAGGCAGGCGTGCTACTCAGATCCCCTGCTCCCTGGCCAAGCACTCTTAATGCTGGGTTATTGCATAGAGAGTGGGCAGCACCAGTTACCGTGCCTCCTCTGCTTGTACTTTAAAAAGAAACACTAAGCACTGCTTTAGTTTTTCAAGGAATTGAGATAGGCAGCCCCTCTCAGGAAAGGACCTAGTTTTTGTCTGGATAGAGGCAGCTGTTGGCTACCGTGACAAAGGCATCTTAGCTCTGGAAAGGGCTAAGATAACTTGAAGTCAGTGAACTTAGGCAGTTCTTTCTGCAAATGCTATTTTGAAGCATCTTTCTCTTCCTGCAGACTGTTTAGGCAGCCTAACTGAATGAGAGTGCATTTTATTTTCATTCAGAAGCCAGGACAAGATTTAAAGGTTTTAAAGGTTTAAAAGCTCATACTCTAATGACAGAGATGGAGATAAGTGCTTAAATGCCTGTCTTTATAGAATGTACCCCTTAACCCCAAGGGATATATGAACACAAATTCCTCCAGGGCTTTTTTTTTTTTTTTATTCCCTTTCCTGTCTGAATGGGACCTGCTCTCCTAAATGGGGACTGGCTTTTGAAAATCTCATCCATAAAATGCTCATTATTGTGGAAAACTTTGCACAGCCGTCAGAGAGAATTTTCAATCGTGTAAGCCAACCCAAACCGAATGTGGCAGGGTTCATTCAGAGCACTACCCCTGAGTATATTTTTCAGTAAGTAGGTAAATTAGCCGCGCACGCATGCACGGCACAACTTCCTTCCGAACATTCAGCTGTCATTAAAACCGCTGCTGTTATTTAGAAACGTCTGAGCGTGTAAGATGTGCAGTTTTCAGGGGCTCATAACTCAACCAAATCAAAACCAGTTTTCGCCAAACTGCTCTGAGGCTTCTGGGTGGAAAAGGTTTCCTTACCGAGTGCCATTGTTTCCAGTTATTTCATCCTGCTAGGTGTCCGAAAAAGAAAGTCACAAGAATTTGTATTTGTATAAGAACTTTCACTCTCTCATTCAAAAATATAGCACTGAGGATAAGCTTAGCAGGAGTAAGAAGGATTAGGCATTTATGCGGATAATGAGAACATCCATGATTACATCAGGGGGTGAATAGGATGAAAACACTCCAGCGACCAGCCCCCTCCTGGAATTTTTTAACATTTGTTTAAAAATTTTACAGGAGAAAAACTCCTATAATGGTGTAAACAAAGAGAGAGGGTTAATCAGACATGGATTAAATTAAAGTCACCCACCTAAACACATTGATTGCGGAGATTAAAAGCACCATCACCTTTCATCTATCTTGTTTACCTCCCAAGCACCCTCTGGCTTTTGTGTGGCATTTTGGTTTCCATGGCCACTGAAGGTCCCTTCCTATAATCAAAAACGACCTCCTGTTATAAAAGACTCAGAGCCTTTGCTCAGCAGGCCATTTCCCCCTTTTATTATTCTTTTCTCTTGCCTTCAGGGAAAGCTTTGTGCGAGCAGGACAGAGCACTTGGTTGGTTGGCGGTTGACCTCAGTTGCACACAATGAGCTCTGAGTGCTACCTGAAATGTGTGACAAAGAGGGAAGGGTCACTGGCTTAGAGCATTACAAGGGCATGGGCAGGCAACTGTGATGACACTTGCCAAATGTCAGCATTCACCTAACTCAGGAGGGTCCCCGCTGATTGACAGTTCCTCACTCTTCAGCCGCTAAAGACGGAAAATACACAAGTTCATTAATTAATAACCCTGCTAGACTCCAAAGATATAAAGGGTAAAAGAAAAAAAACCACCAAAAAACAATCCAAAAACCAGAAGAAAGCAGCTAGGGAGGAGGGAGCCAGCTCAGGATGAAATATGTACAAAGTATATATATATATTTTAAGAGCACGCCTCACTAGTTTAAAACCATTTTAACAGCCTACAGGCAAAATTTGTCATGGTATGTAGCTGAGTGCTGTGCTTGTTTAAAATGCTTTTGACAATGTGAGGAAAGCCTTTAAGCATTTGATGAAGGTAAGTTGGTTAGCAGGGCTTGGAAGGCAGTTTACAGGTTCCAAGATAATTCTTTGGGATCCAATTAAACTGTTGAATTTTACATTCATTCGATTTTACTAATGCGTTTAGTTAAGGGGATTTCTCCCATACATAACCCCCCACCACACACACACACACCCCTACTCCCAAACCAATGATTTTAAATACAGTTCTGTGTGACTTTTTAGCTGGTTTCACACTTTGATTGCTGAAGTGTGTTACCCTTTAAAAAAAAAAAAAAAAAGCAGCTTTGAGCACATTTTTCTCTGCTTGCTACAGCAACTGGGAGATTCAATGCTGTATATCAGGATATGTCCAAGAAGTAGGAGATTTGGCTTTGATTGCAGAGGTGTATATAGGAGTAATGCCTGTGGATAGTTGCTAAAGACGGTACAATGTTGATAGTTTCTTATATCAGGTACTTACTCTGTTTCTCAGATGCCAGCTGTAGGATATGAAAACACTGAACAAAACAGGATGTAAGAACAACAGAATTCCTCTTGCATATGTGTACTCAAACTGAGGAAAATCCATTGTTATCAGCATTGTCAAATTTGCAACAAATACTGTTCAAAGATGAGTTTAGCTGTTACTCCAGTGCAAGAATTTGTATGATAAAAAAAGAAGCCAATGTGGGAGTTCAAGGTGTTTGAATAAGTACTATATTTACATGTAGGCACAGCAGATTCTGGTAGTGTAACCTTTATACTTCCTAGTGTGGGGACGGAAATCTTTTCTGACATTTTCTGTCACATTAGTATCTTTCTTAGACATGAGCATCAATACTTTGTCATAACAAAGAATATATTCAGCTGTCAGACTTAAAAGAAATGAAAAGCTGTCTTGCAAAAAGATCTTGAAGCCATGAAATATGTCAAAAGCAACGAGGTAACATTGTATTATAAGTTTTATACCAAAATACTGCTTTTTTCACTCAGTCTCAATTAGTAGCTTTTAGCAGAGTGAACTCTAACAGGAAACACGAGAAAACTAAGACATTTATATGCTGTACTCCATCAAGAAACATATTAGGCTAAAAACTGTAGCTTGTCTTCATGGTTGAAACTTTTATAGTGCAAACACAAGACACCAACATGACCACTGAAACTCTCCTGCGACTTATGACAGCGTAATCACATCTGCAGAACACTGGAATTTATCTGGGAGTAGACACTTTCACTACTCAGTTGTGAAGAGCATAAATTGGTCTTGTAGCTGAAAACATTTCTCCTGACAGAGGATATTGAGAACAGAGATTGCTGCCAGGAACTCCATGCTGCTGCTCGTGCAGCTTTCATCTTTGGAATGTTACGTTCAGATCTGCTTTAGATCATAGAAGAGCCATGAATTTCTCCACATCAGTAAGAATCAGGGTACAGTATGGCATAAACAGAATTTAAAGAAGAAAGAATTTCTCTTGTCGAAGAAGATTTCATTACCAAAAGAGAGGGTTGTTTTTTCTGTCAGGATTGAATGAGAGTAGACATAAATATGTGAGAAGAATACACAAATGGGTTAAATTTGAGTGTACTGCAACATGTATTTTTTTCCCTACTGAGCAGAGAAAAAAAACGAAGGAAGTAGGGCCAAAGAGGGACCCAGCTCTAACATGGTTAAAATAGCCCAGTCTTAATTTTTACATATCAAAAGTCTCACTGAAGTTCATACAAGAAATACAGAGTATGTCATACTTAAAACAGGCATAAATGTGGCTTGTCATAAACAGTGTCATTACTTTAGAGTCTAGTGCCTTAAATAGTATCCAATCACATTGTTTAAATGATCTCCACGGACTGGGGAGATGTTGACCAAGGACCCAGCTAAACATCTCCTGAAAAGCTACCACTGACATCAGTGGACAAGGAATGCCCTTTAAATGGTAATCCGTTACCTATCACCAGTAAACATTAGCTAAATTATGCTTCTTGCACCTTATTTCTGGATTCCCTTGTAGTTCTATTTTCAAATATCAGGCGGGTATTTTTCATGCTAAATAAATGCTCTCATGAGCCCTTTGCTCTAAATTATCTTCCCACAGGCGGTTGCTCAGCTTCCAGTGCCTTCAAAACCAGCTAAGCTAAAGCACCTGAATGCAAATTCAGCTTTAAAAGAATAACGTTGTACGCATCTGGAGGAAAGGTCATTTAGCAGATTGATTTGGTCACTGAACATTTTCCCTGCTGCCATCTTAAGACTTATACCTCTAATCAATTGCACTTGTTGCTCCGTGACCCCCTGGCAATACTGTTCTTCATTCCAGTGGCAGCAGTTCCCTGTTGACTTCTGAGCCCATGGATTGTATGCATTGTGAACAAAGCTCCTGGCAATGGGCAGTATTCTTCTCCCATCCCATCTCCATTATCTTAAAGCCATCTCTTTAAAGGAAATAAACTGCAGGTGTGTATGCTTTCCCCTCCCCTCTTTCCCTCCACTTCTCAGAAAGGTCAATACATGGGATTAAAATTCTCTCACTGCACATCAGAGTCTCAAAGCGAGGGAAAAGTGCACACGTGCATGAGCAAGTGTGTCCGCGCACACTCACACCCACTGGCATAGGAATACACAAATGCCTGGGGAATGCACCTCTTCACATTTGTGCATATAACAGATGTTGGTACAGGCCATGCAGCCTGTTCACTGCTCCACTGGAAGCAGGATTCAGCATGTATAGCGCAGTGGGATTGCCATCTTGATCCAGGCTTTTAGATGCCACAAATCAAATATGTCAAAAAATAAATAACATGAAGCAGATAAGAATCTAACTTTACCCAATTCAAAAGGATATGCTAAACATTCTGACTTAGGTTTCTACAATCATTTCAATTATTTTATTTTTAAAAAAAACCCAACACATTAAAACAATCACTTATTTCAAATGAAGGGCAAAGTGGAGAAATATAAAAATATTTTCATTTTTCTAATGAGACACTCCTTTCTTCTCCATTGGGTAAAACATACGTAGGCAAGCATACCAAGTCTTAAAGTAAAAAAAATGAGTCCAGAATCAGAGCTGCATGTTTCAAATTCAGTCAACAGTTTCCCATATCAAGTTTTCCATCAACTTTTAATTTAAAGGTTTACCTCAGGGAAAACTTGCTCATTTCACTAATTCATGTAATTCTATTGAAATCAATGGGATTATTTGTGTTAGTAAATTAGACTCTAATTAATGATTTCATTCTAACTTTTTTTTTTCTATTCTAGGTTAAGAACATTATCAGAAATATCTTTGAAATAAATATTTCCTCTCTGAATCATGATAAGGTACTTTTAATGAAAAAATTGTACAAGCAGATTTTGAGCTAGGGAACATCAGATGAAAATGTTTTTACATGACCAAGATTGGGGAAAATGTATATCACTTATATGCTTGACAAACCTGCTGATTTGGTGACAGGGCAGCCATATGACCTGTCTAAGTCATGCAGCTGAGGTGCAGGTTCTTGGCGTGGTTTGAGGAATAAGCCAAGAGACGTGTGGGAAAAGATAGTCGAGGAGGCTTGAAGTCAGGCTATTACCAGTGAAACATGCTTTCCTAAAATGTCCAGTGAATCACCAACACTTTTTCATGGGGTTCAGAAAACAGCATGCTGAGTAGTCCCTCAAGTGGAAGAGAAGCTGTTGAGCTGCTTTTTGAACAAGCGAGATTGTGACACAGCAGGCGTCAGCATTGGCTTGGATGGGATTGCAGGACTGAAAGAAGTGATTGAAATCCATGCTTGGGTGGACACAGAGGACAGCCCTAGCCAAGAGAGAAAGTGAAAGGAGTAGGGAGGCTCTCTTTAGTGATGAGGTCAAAGGCAAAACCTGCAGGCAACCTTGGTTTGGCATTAAGGACTTGTTTTATATGACTGAGTGCAGATGACCTGGTCAATTAGAACAAATCCCACTTCACTCTCAAAAGAAAAAAATGAAGTCCTGCTGATTCTATGATTGGTTACAGTAGTGGATTGGTGGTTCACACAAAGTATACACACAGGTTTTACTGTAGGGAGCCACAGGGCTCGAGGGCTACAGTTCAGCTCACATGGAAACCTTGCTTACCACTCCCGGTGCGAGAGAAGTGCAAGGGGAAGGTAAGAAAGTATCATGCATCACATCTTCCTTTCCTCAGGAAGGGGATCAATATACAACTGTCTCTCAAGAAGTTATCACCTTCATCTCGTTTCTCATCAGCAGATGGGAAATGAAAGACTGATCTGTCAGCATGTGGGTAATTTTTTTCCCTTTGGAGCTTTCCTTCCAAGTCTGACATTTCTCACAGGTATTGATGGGCAGATTTAGCTTTCAAGTATTCATTCGCTCTGTAGCAATGGGATTTGTATATTGTATCACTCAGCATCCCTTTGAGATGGCATGCAAAGAACTGGAAGTGAAAACACCTTCATTTCCTTCCAGCCATAAAGTGCAACAGAAAGATTACTGAAGAGGCTGATTATTACTTAAGTTAGAAATTTGTCTTTTCCACAGCATTTGACCAGTTTTAAAAGATGTCATCTGCCACCAGCTGGATTTCCACAGAAGAAGCATGCTTATTGCTTTTTTCAGAGCTTGATCCTCTCTTGCTGTGCTGAAATTTCCTGTCTGTCGGAGATGGCTTCTAGCCAGGGAGAGCACCAGGTGTTCTTTCCTGTTGTCTTCTTACGGCAGTCCTATTCACATGCCCAGTCCTGAAGAATTAGTCTGTAGAAGAAGCACCAGGCAGTGAAGTGGGCTTTTTATGCACCTGAAAGGTTCACGGGGTTTCAAACCATCAGACCTAGGGTTCTGATAGCTAATGTCACAAAGCATGAGACATTGGAGAGTTACCTGGTTTTTGGAGAAAAATGGCATGGATCTTGGGCAGCTCCCCAGCTACCCTTGGTTTCTAAAGAGATTTTGTGCTTGAATAAAGTACATTTTAAAGTTCAATTTCACAAGAAGGGACACAATTTAGTTTTCCCCAGTATACTCTAGACGGGCACAGTGTTGCATATCATGTGCAATTTTGATTCTGCATAGAGCAATACCAAAACGTCTTTATCAATGCAAGTTTGCTGTCAATTGAAAATTTGGAGAATTTATAGATGGGTGATTTGGAGATGGATTTGGAGAATTTATAGATGGGGAAATTTTAGATGGGTGTGCTCAGAGGGACCTTGACGGGTTGGAGAAGTGAGCTGACAAGAACCTCATGAAGCTCTACAAAAATTTCCTGCTCTTAGGTAGGAACAATGCCATGCGTCAGTACACACTGAGGACCAACCAGATGGAAAGCAGCTCTCCAGAAACATACCTGGTAGTTCTGGTGGACACCACATTTGACCATAAGCCAGCAATATATCCTTGTAGCAAAGAGCCTTCTGGGCTAATTTAGAGCATTGCCAGCAGTTCAAGGCAGAACTTCGCTTCTACTCAGCACTGGTGAGACACATCTGAAGTGTCTCAAATCACCTTCTGTGATTCTGGGTGATTCTGTGGAGTAAATGGTTCCTTCTGAATTAGAAATTTAGGAAAATATCCTGTGGTAGTCTGTGCACAATTCCTTAGCAATTCAGGTACTGCTGTGATCTGGTATCACTGCCTCACTCTGACCTAAGTTGTGGTACTTCCATATATGCTAGCCTGGCCCAGCCTGGTACGGTGATGGCTTACATGGGTTCAGCCAGGTAATTATTTTCTACTTGCCTGATTACAATGGACTTTTTCTCAACCTTTTCTCCAGTAGATATGGACAAAAGGGATCTGTTAGCCTCCCTAATCTCCTAAGGTTTGATTTCTGTTTCTGGTATTTTTTTCCTTGCCACATAGGAAACTTGAAGATGGAAAAGGAAAGTACATCTTACCAAGCAAATGCCTCCATTTTCATTTATATTTTACCATATGAAGATGTTTAATTTCAGATGTACCATTCTGGCTCAGTTTATCTGGAGGTCATGGCCTCTAGTTGTACTTCATTTACTCCCCACGTTGGCCAGCCAGCACTGTGGGCAGTCCTGCCACAAAGGAACCTTACAGTCAACTGCACGTGTGTTTTAGCATGGGACTCTGCCCTTGCACATGCAGTGGAAGCAAATAATTGCAAAAGGTTACCTGGACTGGGAGCAAGTGGGCCCAAACCATACTATAATTTCACTCTGAACCAGCCAGTTGTCTTCACTTCTATCCAGTTTTCTAAGGCGCTACAAGAAGTCAGTTTTTGAAGGACTGGCACCAGGGCCTGAATTCTCATCATGCAGAACTCTTCTCTGCATGGGGTTATTTGTGGTATGTGTGAACCGGGCAGCGAGATGAAAATAGGGCATAGCGGAATGATCTGGTTCCCTTCCAAACTCATTGGATGATTCTTTATTTACTACAAAATTTTCCTGTTCCCATAGTCTTGTTTTCATGGATTTGATTCCAATTTATTTTTACTTCATTATTGTACTTTAAATACATTAAATAAAAATACAGTATGGAATTTAAACCCTTGTATTACATTTTTTATTAAATTTTCAATGAAATTTCTTGTAGTATAATTAGCTCAGTATCTTATAGACAAGGATCTCTGATGACTGTATAAATATCAATTAACTAATTAAGTCTTTTGCAAGTGTTTAAATATTGTTATACCAACTTTGCAGGAAGATAATCTGAATTTGATTATACCAAAAAGCCAAAGAAAATTCAAACCCCTCATATATGGTCATTTCTAAGTCCCATTTGCAGTAAATAGTTTACAGGTGGATCTGAAATGTTGGTCTTACAACGTGTTTTAAAGCAGCATTTCGTATTTTGAGGACCTCTGAAAAAACCTCCACCAGTGGCAGGGATTGGTCATTCAGATTTCATTGAGAACAACCTGATAATTGATTTTATTAGCAAAACACTTTATTGCTTATATTAGCTAGAGTATCTAGCTGCTTTCTATTCTGTGAACAGCACCTTTGATTATCTTTTCTGTTATAAATCTGAGATTAAAAAATAAAATCCATTCTAAGGAATTCTGTCTTTCTCCAGTTCCACTGTACTGTAGAGAAAAGGAAGTTTGCATTCCTTCAAGTAAAGGACACTTTGCTCTTAGCAAATTGCATTTTAAAGGAAAAGAACAATCCCGTCATGTGCATCCAAAGGCAGCTTCTGGCTCTAGATCTTAATTTCAAAAGCATCTATCTCAAGGATTCTTGTGTCTGGGCAAAAGACACAATCTCAGATATATCTTTTTCACAGCTTTTACTTTTGATTTCTTTAGGTGTACCTCTGCTCAGCGTGCTAGGTGCTGCAAATCCCAGCCTTTGGCAATACCACTTCCTGTTCATGGACCGAGAAACTTTGTTTCCTAATTTAGGGTTGTGTGCAACACTCTCATTTAACTAGCTAAAAGACATTATTGTGCTGAGTGACATCACTCTTTGATTTCTTCCTGACTGTATGTTCCTAAATCCTATATGGATATCATTATTTAAGGTACTTTTGAAAATGGAAATTAGTCTCAAGAAACAGTTAAGTACTCTTGAATACTCCATCTTTGGATCATGGATTTCATGGAAGTGAAGTCAAACGTTCTTAAAAACAGAAGGAAGGCAGGAAACAGCTAACATATTTTTTTTAAAAAAATAGTTCATACCAATAATTCTAGAAAGTTGTTTATACACAGAATAATAATCAACTCATAGATTTGTATCACAATAGAAAATAAAATATCATGCATTGCATTTGTAATTTAAGTATCTATTTAAAAAAACCCTCATAAATCTTCAGGAAAATCCATCACCTGATAATGATGAAGACATTCCTGTGTGTCAGCATGGACGTATGATATGTTTCCAGATGCATTTTCCTTGGGTAAAAGAGAAAAATCAAACCATTTCATAGCACTGTGCCTCACTGGGCCAAATTTATCTCTGTTGTAGCCTGATGATGTCAACAGTTACAGTGTGGATGAATACAGGTCGTTGTTTGTGCAGTTGGCAGAGGGTTCCTGTGTGGGAGGAGAAAAATGAGATCTTCTAACCCAGATTTGCAGAAAAAACACGAGTATGAGTTTAGACACATACTCCTATTAAAACTACACCATAATTTTGTCACTGGAAGTTTCAGAACAAATGAGCTCCAAATGTAACAGAATGAGGGCGTTTCTCCAAGCTATTTCCTGTGCTGCTGTCAGCATTAACTGCATGACAGAGTGCGACCATGTGATGTTAGGCTTGAGATGTAAAACATGGGAACTGGCTTTTCTTAGTGGTTTCCAGACCATGAATTCCAGCTAAGCTAGGTGTCCGGTTGCTACCCAGAACTTACCTGGCACTAATTAAAGTTAAGAAAAAAAAAAAATCTAAGTGGACCTCTTGGCTATGTTTGATGCTTGGTCCCCTGGGGAGCAGATTAAGTGCCATGCTAGTTATCCAGTTTTCTTCAGTATAAAGTTTCTTCTAAGTCCTAAAAAACAATTACCTGAAAAAGGATCCAAGCACAACACAGAAAGCTACAGCACAAGTCATATCTTCATGTTCTAATACCCTGCAGCTTTGGCATTTGCCAGGGACTGATCCCAGGTGTGCTAAAAGTCTTTGCCCCTTATGGCAGATCCCACTGCTGGGCCACAGAGATACTCCTTACCATCTGTTTGACTTCCAGACCCACTGGGAATATCGACTGGTTTTTGCTTTGGGTCTTCATTGCCCATTCAGCAATCAATGTATTTAACTTCACAGTATCAGTTTTGAGATGCAATGAAGTTTTCCACATGGGTACCTGCAGTAGGACAAGGTGGCCCACAACAGAACAGGTATATGACTGACACATGCTCAGGCAAAAACTGTTTCCACCAAGAGAACTGAAGAGGTTACTGTGTTATCACCTCCACCCAAGCTTCATTCCCCATTTTACCAGCCTCTGCAGTGCTTTGTGGAACTTTGCAGAGCAGGGAGTCTTGGAAAATGAGGGAACTTCTATGACCTAAACGTGAAAACATTCTGTGAACTGGTCTCTTTGTAAATGGGACTGGAAAGAACCACCAGGCCTGGCATTTTGAAAGAAATGTAGCCTTCTCTGTCAATCTTTCCCCCCAAAATTGAGCACTTGTACAAAACTGCTGTGATTTTTGGACCATATCTAATGTTTCATAATAAATGTTGGCATCAGAAATGAGCATGTTGTCCTTATTTCTAGAAAGGGTGAATGAAAATGAAAAATATGCAAGTTGGAGGTGGACCTTGAAATACACTGGAATATGCTGATGCATGCCAGGACAATTTCAAAACTATTCTTCCCTTTCTGAATTTATATAAAGAAAAACTAAAACCATTCCAAAAATCCCAATGCATCTGTTTTACGTATGCTGCAAATGAAAATTTGCAAGCTTCTGCCAAGGCAGTTTGAGATTTCAGGTAGAATGAAATTCATGTCCACAGCCCAGTAGTAAGAATTGTAAAGGAAAACATTTCTGGTAGCCAGATTTATTTTTCATAAAGTGTACATACCTTCTTCCCTCTGTGCCCTGTGTAGCACACACACTTCCTTCAGTTTGAGGGAGGCATCCCCCTCTTTCCTGCTCCCCCACTTAAGAAACAGTACACAGTAAATCTGTTTATGGCCTCCATTTTATTAATAGTGGCAATCAGAGGAGCTTTTATGGATATGCTTTGTCTGCTTCAACTCTTGCTTTGTCTTCTGAGTTGGTGGGAACCCCTGCAGGACACTCATAAATGGACAAATTTACAATCTAGCCTGTGTAAAGTGCCCACAGCAGCATCTACATCCAAGTTGTCTTTGTGCTCGTGCACCAGCTGTGATGCCAGAGGGCACGGGGTCAAAGCAGAGGGCTTCCTCTGGCTTTCTACAAACTGGGATCAGCCAACCTTCATTTATCTACAGTTAAGGACTTGTTTTGGTTTCTCAGATCATGACTCCACAGAGCTGTTTGGATATTTTTAATCGAAAGACAAAGCACTTCCTCTTCCAAACTTGGTCCCTGCAAGGAGCATAACAAACTAATCATTCAGATTAATTAATTCTGTCAGAAAAATCTCTACAATTCTTACTAATGCCGAGTGTTTTGTAATCCTAATGAAAGGAAAAACCTGTCACTGTGATAATTTTCGATTGACCCATTTTCTTCAGTGGTTGGGGAGAGGGGAGTGTTGTTTGTTTTTATCTCTAAGGACCATAAGCACGAAAATGATATCCATAAATCTTGCATTTCAGTCTTGTATTCCCAACTCAGCCTTCAAAGGAAACATTAGCTAGTCAAAAGAGTCTAATAAGATTATCAAATTGATCATTTGTATATGTGTAGCAGAGTGTCTTTCAGTTACCTGTGATTTTAGTTTCAAAATATTCCCAGGATAGGGAAACATTACTTTACCTCATTTGTAAATGGGAATCTGAGATGGAGAAAATATAAGCAGCTTGCCAAGGCCATGGAGGTAGTCCTTGCAAAGCCAAGGACTGGAATCCAAATCCTGACTGCTCTAGCCTAGCACTTGAAAGCACAACCTCCCTGTGGGTTTTAATGTAATATAAGAAGTTTAGGATTGAGAAACCATTTCTAAAGTAAGTTTTTTTCATGAGAAACTGTGGAAAACAAAATACTAGTTTCCTACCTTTGCCTAATATTGTAAACACCTAACTACCAACCTCAGTGAGGAAGCTGTCTAGCAAACACAAACA
This sequence comes from Tringa solitaria, assembly GCA_026413425.1. Lineage (NCBI taxonomy): Eukaryota > Metazoa > Chordata > Aves > Charadriiformes > Scolopacidae > Tringa > Tringa solitaria. The sequence goes on from JAOXJM010000001.1 coordinate 163,783,244, forward strand.
AAACAAAAAAGCACTTAACAGGAAAAATGCCCTAAGTTTTAGAGATTTTTTCATCATGTTTTGAGGTCATCTGTTTCTTCTATATTTGACAGCTGAAATTAAAAGTAGCAGACAGTTGCATTTCTCATTACTGAAGACAGAATGGTATAGGAAATTTGTTCTTCAATATGCAGCCTTTTATTTCTAGGTCACTAATTTGAATCGATCCCTGATCAATGGTGACTGAAAGGCATTCATATCCGGCAGCTGTTATGTGGTCTGTGTTAAATGAGGGAGCATCTTAGTTATTTCCCAGCAGTAACGAATCTATAGCACTACCAGAACAAGCTGGCAGTATTCACAGAGAAGCCACGGATTGATTGCACATGGCACTTGCAGATATCTGAAAAGTAATTAACCTATTTTTATTCTGTTTTTTCTGTTTTTGTTTTTTTTTTAAGGAGGATATTTGTTTTTTCAAATCATCCATATTTTTTCACGGTGGGCTTTTTAATTGTTAAATAGGATCGTCTTGCTTCTTTTGTATAAATGCATTCTGCTGCATTCAACATCATGACTGCAGTTGTGATGCTACCAGCAGTGATCAGAGGCTGGTTCTTTACACACACAACAAGGAGTGCGGAAACAACAAGCGTAGGTAGTTTCTGTGAGTGGGATTCTTATCCTTCAACTTCAACCACCTACAAGTCTTATATCTAATGTCACCCGTTTGGTCTAAATAAATTACCTAGTCTGTCACTCTACTCCAAATCTCTCAATTAAAAGATGCCTCCACAGATGGTTTGTTAGATGGTTATAGAAAAATTCCACCCTAATTCTTCAACATTTTTTACATTCCCTCCTGTAATAGCTGCAGAAACCCTCTGTCACTGTACAGAATATACTGGCTTTGTTTATAAAGATGCATCTATATTGTCTAGCAGACATTATTGTTGAGAAAGGCAAGTTTAATTGCTAGATTCATAATTTCCAGGCACCAGATTCCTGGTGAGTAGGTGAAGATGATGAAATACAGTGGGGTTGGTAGCTATTTTTTTTTTAAATTTCACCCACCTCTCTGACATGACCTCCCAAAAGTTTGACATACAGTACACAATGCACAATACTTTTACTCCCAAAATATCTCTGTTTTGAACAATGCCTTCCACAATTTGCTTTCTGTCTCTGGCAGTCTGCTGAAGCCTAATCATTCATCCACCCACGAAAAAATTCTAGCCTTTATTACCATCCTTTCTTCCCTTTTTCCAAACATGTTAATACCTGCTGAACAGAAACAACGCTAAAAATCATAATAACTTCTAAGGCCACTAGTTCCCCAGCATAATGAGTTGTTGAGTTTTTATTTTAGCATTTTGATAACAATGCCGTGTAGCCAAATTGTCTGATAGCATTAAAAAATTGTCAGAGGAAGTGTGTAATTTGGCTGTAAAAGTTCACTGAAACTTGTCATACAGGATCATAGATCAGAAGCAAGTTTGATTTACAAAAGATAAAATCCTTCTTTCGGATTCTTTCCATGGCCTTAAATGCAGCTCTTATTGTTTTCAAAGAGACAGGTTGCAAGCCAGTAAACTGTGATGTGTCTAACTATGCTTGTGAAAAGAAAACAGAGAGAATGAGAAAAGAAACTTAAAGTGCCTTCAAGATTTCATGTAGAAACAGGTTTATTTTTAAATAACATTTTAAGGAGTTTCATAGGCATTTAATTCACAGCCTCAAAGTTCATTCACAATATTGCATGTGAAATACACTTCATTATACATTTTGCTTTTCCTGTTTTCCTTAAAGCCATGTTTTCTACAATCTTGGGGAGTGTAAGGAGAGAGATACGGTAATTACTTAGTCTCCATAGGTGAAGAGAAAAACTAAAACAAGGAGAAAATTTTGTTTTCTATTATAACCATATAAACATGGGTTATTTATACTTAGAGCTAATGGAGTTACTCTTGATTGAGCCTTGTGTGACCGAGAAGGTTATTACTAATAATTACTATTTGTACTACTGAAGCTAACTGGAAACCTTAGTCAGGAATGAGGACCCCATTGCTTTAGGCGTTGTACTAATGAGAACAAAAAAAAAAAAAGATTTCAGGGGTCTGAATGCTTACACTAGACGGAATCTGACAGCCTGATGGGAGAGCTGAAGGAAGCTATGTAAGAGCACCAGTCAATGGAATAGACTTTTTGGGGTCAGAAAACAAAAGCAGGTTTGCATGCATTTATGCGGATTTCCTCCCACTCCTGGCTGGAGAGAAAGAGGAAAAATTGGAATTGCATGTCTGAAAATTGAAAGGGAGATGATGGAAATTGATATCACAGCCCACATGGAGGTAACAGTCGGCCTTTTAGTACTGATTACAGTGTCATTTAAGTGGGAATAGGGAAAAGTAGTGCATTTGTTACAGTGGAGAAGGAGACAGTGCAAAGAGACAAAAAGAGTTATGACAAACTCAAGGCAACAGATGGGGATAACGATCTTGACAGCAGCAGTCCAAATAGATATGAAGGGACCATGGCTGCATTTGTCAGGAACGAAAACACAGGATACTGCAGTAACTGAATACGTGACTGCAACACCCAAAATGAGTCTGGATAAGAGTTTTAGCTGTGTGGATGGGAATAAAAGGCCCACGCAATGCAAAAAGAATTAGGAAGACACAGTCATATTCTGGAAATGAGGACCCTTGGAGACATGATCTGTAGAGTGTGTCACACTCTGGAGCTAAGCAGCAGCCCAGATGGTTTAGTTGTTCACTGTGATCAAAACGAAGAGGCCGTGGGGCACATTGAGGACATGGATGTAATTGTTGCAGCCATGTAGGTCGTGGGCTGACTGACGAAAAGGGGAGGGAGAGAGAAGGAGTCACTGCAAAGGAAAGGGGGAAGAGTAGTAGGGAGGTAGGAGCCCCAGCTGGAACCCAGCTTGTGATGCCCTCCTCAGCTCAAGCAGCATTTCAGCCCCCTGCCCCTCAAGTACTATTTATGCACACACCGAGTACGGTACCACTCATCACACCCACAGCACTTTCAGGTGGGCACAAGTGACAAAATTTGCTCCTTGGTGCTCTGATAGACAGATCACGAAGCATTTAATTCACTAAAGGTCTCTCTTTGACACATTTTGTTTTTATTTAGGCATTTCTGGGAGTACCTATATATCTTGAAAATTACTACCTGGCATAGCTTTGGACTTTGTTAGATTTCTTATGCTCTACCTCAACTGATTTCTGTCTCACTAGTGAGAAAACTCAGAATTAGCACATTAACCCTTATAACTCTACGGATCTGATTCAGAATATGCCAGTCTACTAAAAATCCAGTATTTTAAAACATCTGATTTTAACCAATCATATCTTTACTGATGGGCCACATTCTGTGAAGAAATGAAAAAACCCATCACATATTAAACATGCCAAATGTGCTGAGATTTTAGGTTACATTTAGCTGAACTCATTTGGAACCTCCATTTTCAGCCAGAGCCCTACCAGTTGTAACCTTTTTCTCTCTGCCTATCCAGACTGATTTTAAATATCTGGGGCTTGCATTTGCATACAAATGCAGATGAATTATATATATAAAGCTATGATTTTGGCACTCAAACATGTGTCAAACCAAAATATTTTTAAGCCAGATGCTCATACACATGCACATTTTTCCTGACTCAAACAGGAAGAATATTCTTTTAACGTGCCTCACTGGTGTCCTTAATATACACTGATATATACACTGGTGTTCTTAATACACACTTGGTCCTAAAGAATGAAAATTCTTTCTCTGCCTCATTTATATAAAATGGGATTTTATTGATTAAAGTCACATTTATTCTACTGTTTTAGGGATTTGGGGGTTTTATTCTTGCACTGTTTTTCTAGTTATTGCCTTAGTGAAATCTCTTCTCCCCCCCCTTCTTTTTTTTTTTTTTTTTTTACTTTGCATGCGATAAATCAAGTTACCTTTTCACTCTGGACTCCATTATGGGATCACAGTGGCTATACAAACCACACGGAGTTAAGCAAACAAAGGAATTTTTTCATTTTCTCTTTCATTCAATAAAGTTCCATTTTCTGTCACCCTGCAACCTTTTGACCCGCGTCCTAATGGCACTGGTCACTCAAGGGCAAAAGTTCAGCTGTAGGTTAAGTCTGTATGTGCTTGTGCCGGGCAGGGAGACCGTGGGTTCTCACTTCCTGCCATCTTCCCCCACACACCCTGAGCCCTCCCATCGCTCCCCAAACCACCGACCTCACCCCTGCTGTGAGCTCTCCCCCCCTGCTCCAGCCCTCCTTCTGTGAAGGAGGCAAGGAGGGCTGGGAGGAAGCTTTTCCCCCAGCCTTTTGTTTTTCCTCCAGCTGTCAACAAATAAAACCCCACTGTCTTATTTTCTCCCTCTGGAGGTAGAAAAAGCAAGAGAGAAACACCTAGCAGAGATGCTCTAGCAGGATGGCAGTGGGTGCTAACTTCTTGCTGCCAGTCATTTTGGTCACTGTTACATTTTGCTCAGCATCTATGAGTTGCCCATATTTCTGGGGGAGACTGTGGACCCCTCCCTTGCTCTGGGGAGTGCTTGAAGAAATTGTCTTGGGACAATTAGGACATATAGTGTCAAGTTCTGGGCTCCACAGTTCAAGAAGATCAGGGAACTGCTGGAGAGGGTACAGCAGAGGGCTACAAAGATGATGAGAGGCCTGGAGCATCTCCCTTATGAGGAGAGACTGAGGCACTTGGGTCTTTTTAGTCTGGTGAAGAGAAGACTGAGGGGGAATCTGATCAATGCTTATAAATACTTAAAGGTTGCGTGTCAAGAAGATGGGGCTGGTCTTTTTCAGTGATGGCCAGTGACAGGACAAGAGGAAATGGGCACAAACTTGAATATAAGAAGTTCCACTT
>JAOXJM010000001.1:163788230-163799061 GCA_026413425.1 Tringa solitaria
GAGGAAATGGGCACAAACTTGAATATAAGAAGTTCCACTTAAACATGAGGAGGAATTTCTTTACTTTGACAGTGGTAGAGCACTGGAACAGGCTGCCCAGAGGGGTTGGTGGAGTCTCCATCTCTGGAGACTTTCAAAACCTGCCTGGACACATTCCTGTGCAACATGCTCTTGGTGGACCTTCTTTGGCAGGGTGGTTGGACTAGATGATCTCCAGAGGTCCCTTCCAACCCCATATCATTCTGTGTCATTCTGTGATTAGTGACTGGCGTGAGTGGTCAACTCCCTCTCTCTGCAGTTTTCAGAACAATTTTTCAAGGCACTCTGAAAGAAACTGACACCTCAGATACACCCACCTCTCCCAACACCCTCCAGCGGACTTTTCCAAGTGGCCTGGGAATGACCTACTGGTCCATGAACGTCGTGCATATCCCTAGAGACTCTAACTGCTAGACATAGTATCCCCTTCCAATCCAGTAGCTCTGGTATAATATGCTGCAAGCTCTTTCATAAGAATATGGCACTGCCCAGTCCAATAATTCCTCCCAGATGGTTCCTCCCAGCCTCTTCTTGGTTGCCAAACCCCTAACTCTGCAGGCAGCCCATCCTTTATCACCAGACAGCACGTCACCAGCCATCCAGTGAAGTCATCCATACCCAATACACCTGTTTGATTAAGTGAATTGCCTAGGAGAAGGAGTGTAGGAGGAGCTTATACCCCTGTTGAAGGAGTTTTCTCCCTCCCTGACCAAGGGCACTGGTGAACAGAGTATTGCTGTGTCCTTTTCTGCATCTCTAGATGCAGACCCCTCAGTGGGGTCAGAGCAGACTGTGTGCAGAGGGGAGAAGACAGCTGTTCCTCTGCAAGAGAGACAGACCAGGTCTCGGATATGTTTGGCGTTGAATAAAACCTCAGCCTGTCCTTAAAGAAACCTTTGTCTTAAGGGTTTGACAGGCTGCTGTAGCATGAGCTCCTGGCTTAAACGATATAATTTTGAACTTGCAATGACACAAGAGGTGACCTTGCCCCAGAATGAGGCTGCCCTCCACCATCTCTCCTGTGGATGACCACGCTTCATCATTTCCAGAACATCCAGCAGCTCCTGACAGCAGCAGTGAAGGTCCAGGTTATAGAGGAGCCTTGTTGGAAGATGGGCAATTGGGCAGCTCACAACCTTGCCAAGAGCCAATAGCTCTATTGTAACCAGGGACTGTTGGGACTACCCATGTTTTCTGATGGATGAAAGCCAGAGGTGTGAGAAGTGTGGAGCAACGGTTTAAAATCATGGACTAGACTATAAACTGCCATAGCCTCCCCTTGTTCAGCCACTCCATCTCAGCCATGGTCATACTTTATTTCATCTAATTATGCAGGAGATAGATACACTAGCTGAACACTTGCTGATTTTGTTGGTTCCCACAGCTTCCAGGTTGGAGACCCAAGTTAGGAGACCATGCCTGCAAGGATCAAGCCATAAAGGGCACCTGGGTAGACAGTAATAAATATAGTGAGCATCTATGTCTTGAGGCAGATGGCCCACAGGTCGCAGATAAGAAGAGTCCAGCCATATAACCCTGCAGGAGAGCATGGCAGAATACTTGAAATTGATCTTTTTGGAGATTTATGCTTACTTTTTTCTAATTTCATCTCATGCATATACAATTACCTGAGCTGAATGAAAAGTAAACTAGTAGCCCCCAAGTTTGTTAACTGGGTTTCTGCAGAAATGTGTTGGTGCTACAGGAGACCTTGTTACTAAAGGCCAAGCTAGAGCATTGCCCATATTTAAGCTTCCTGTCTTTACTTTAGTAACCTGTTGAAGGCCACTAACCCCAACAAGGGCAACCATGTGCATTTAATCTGAAAGGACCAAAAGAGGCTCCAGATGATCCCATAAATGGGGGAGCTGGGATGCTTCTGTTGCAAGACTGTGCCTAATCTGAATTTGCCCCAGAGAACAAGGTGGTCTGTATCAAAATGCTTTTGAGATGCAATTTCTATGTGCTGCAAACTCGACTTGGAGGAAAAATGGGCCTATAGATAAATGTTTCCTTCCTGATTTTAAGTCTCCCAGGAAGAATGGCTATTGGGACCGCCCTGACTGAGGTCTTGATCCAGCCAATCCAGTTATAAATATAGTCTGAGCTTTAAGCATAGATACACCAGTGCCAGCAGAACCCTTCATGTGCCGAAGCTAAGCCCAAGCATAAAAGCTTGCTGCGTAGGATAAACCAAGCAGGGCTCTATCTTTTATTGCATGGAGAAATGTTCCATAAGCTTTAAAAACTTTCTGTGCAGTAAAGGTGAGGTTTAGACTGCTCTATTTTATTCTATTTTAAAATGATTTGTAAGGATCTGTACATAAATTGTTAGAATACACTGAGAAGTTCCGGCAGTTGTCTGGGTATAAAATTAATTAGAACAAGCTTGAGCTGTTAGGATTAACTGAACAAACATACCAAACATTACTTAGTCGGTAGGATTTCCAGTGGTCCCCAATAGCATTAAAGCATCCAGGTATTCTAATCCCCAGGGATTTAAAACAAACAGTTAAAATCAACTTAGATCTGATTATCAGGCAAATCATTAATGCCCTGGTAAACGGAGATTTGGCTTGGCTGCTGGGGAAAATTGGCATAATAAAAAATAATGTACTAATTAGATTTGCATACAAACACAGAAGCCTCATTTTCCAAAGTCCACTGCGCTATTTAGAGACTGGCAGTGATCCCAAGGCTGCCTGGCCATGGGATCTCAGTGCTAGTGACACCTAGAACAGGCTGACCATGAGCACACACTATACAGCAGTTTGTCCAGAGTCTTCTTCGTGAGTCCCTGAGAGGTTCTTATTACTCATTGGATGTTTTGTTCCAGTTAAAAGTGTCTAAAATTGCATAGGGACTGTGCCACAGCTACCAGGGAGGACTGAAGTTATTTATTGCCTTCCTTAATGAGTGCTGTGAAGGCCTTTATGGGTGTTTGAGGGTAGGGATGCTGTCAGAGGATTGTTTAGGATAGATTGAAGCCAGATTGGTACAGTCATGTCCTCTGCAATGAACCCTCCTCAGTCACTCCCAAGCTTTGTCACAGCAGCAACTAATTGGGGTAGCCCAAAATGGGGAATGAAATAGTAGTTAAGCAATATGGAAAATCAAAGATCCAGTGTTTGACAGGATCATGGCCTCTCTTTTGTTTATCAGGGTAGTTGTGGAGTCAGAGATGTTACCCAAACATCAAGAAGATGCTGTTTCAGCTTCTGCATTGTGCCCGTTAAGGTTCAGGTGATGACAAAAGTCAAACAGATTTAGTCGATCCATTTGAACAAGCTGTCAGATAGGAGACAACATTAAGATTTTTAATGAAAGCCAAGGTTCCTCCTTAATCACTTTACTTTGACAATGAAAGCTTTTGGAAAGAAGCAAAAAGATGAATCACAAGACAGGAACATTAACATTGTAAGGTAACCACCTTCTATGGAAAATTTTTTCTGGCAGGCATCAGTATAGGTTATTCTGGGAAAAGGAGGGGTGTTTATGTGTCTTGTATAGCTCTATTTTCTTTTATATATATGTTTAACCAGATATACACATAAACGTCCTGCTAAACTCAGGTTAAATTACATCTTTACACATTTCAGTCAATTTATTCTTGATCTATTTAGTTGATGAACTAAAGACATTAAAACATTTTTCACCAATAATAGATTTCTAATAGATTACCATAGAGTTAAAATACATTATTTGTAATTTATATTTCATATTATTAAAACAACAACCGCAAATTAATAGACCACAGTCATAACTGTTTTAAAAAACATTTTTTGCATGTGAGATTTTTAACAAGAAGTTTTTTCTGTAATAACATCTAATTTTACATTTTATAAAGAATTTACAATCTGATAGTGAAATGGGATTAAAAATGGAAAGTCATTATTTATAAATGTTCTTTAAAATACATATATTTAACCCTGAATATGTATCTACTTGCAACTTTTTTTATAATCATATATCCTTGCATTCCAGCATCTTTCTAAAAAAGTTGTGTTTATGTATCAGCAGAACAAGAAGGAAAACAGCTCACAGAGGCACTTAGCAGAGTTTAAAGTAGGTTGGATGCAGCAGTTACCAGTAATTAATTGCACAAATGTCACTCTCAAGACTTTAGAAAATCATAGCTCACATGCTGCAAATTTCACACTGACACTCTTTTCATCTTATGGAGGAAAGCAAGGTAAAACACCAATGTACTCTTCAGCACCAAGGAAGATGCTGCTACCTTGCAATCCAAAGGTAATATTAAAATCACTGTGGAGGGCAACAGTGAAGTTTATGGTCTGCTACAACCTCATGCAAGGCCTTATGCGGTTCATTAGCTTGACTGGACCCCAATAGCAGTCCACAATTCAGTTTGAGTTCAGGTTTTGCTGCAGGTACACCACTGAATCTTGTCCAAGCTCTGACATTAAAGGCCAACTTGCACATATGCCTGCTCAAACTGCAAACCCCATGCTAATCACAATGTAAACCTGCCCTGGAACTGACCTAGAAGACCAGACATTGACTTGAGGTCCAGGAGACCTGGCTTTCATCACTAAGGAAAATGCATCTTTAAATGATGGGAAGATTTCACTAATCAGCTATTAGCTCTCAACTAATGTGCTTTTTGGAGGGCTGTCTGACTGTACCATTGTCTCTTCCCTTTTCATTGTTAATCTGCCAGACCCAGCTTGAAGGGACACATCTCCAGGAACAGGTTGATTTATGCCAGGGAGACTTTCTGGACCGCTGAAATCAGGGAAGCAATTTGGCACTCAGCTTCTACTATTTGCAAGAAAAAATGTAAGGGGGTAGGGGAGGAGAAGAGGAGGACTGAAGAAAGCTAAGAATTGCTAAGAATGGTTTGGCAGGACTTTTAATAGCTTTTCTTCTTATTCTGATATTCCATCTTGATAGCGCAGTGGCTTGTCAATTGATTAATTGTTTTTCAAAAAGTTTGTATGTTTTTGAGTGGCCTTCCACGTTTCCAGCTATTTTCATTACCCCATCACCATTAGCTTCGAAGCACTTACTGGCAAAGTGACACACATGTGGTTAACACATGAGTATCTATGAATTGGTTTCTTTAACAGCGCCCAGGGGATAATTCTTAAAGCTGTCTGTCTACATGCTGTCTCATTTTTACTAGGAAAGGAGGGGTAGTTTGAAGAGGGACACTTGTAAATTGAATTTGCTAAAGTATGTGATCCAGATTGATTGTAGTCAAGCATGCTTGTTTCAGAGCAGGGTTTAGGGAGACCCTACAGTGGGAAGCAATAATGTACGGTAAGCGATGTTACAATGGCTCTGAAAAGAGAGGGATTCTCCAACCGCCAGCCTCAGAAACAAATCTTTTAAAAGCTTAAGTTTTATACCCCTTTCCTGTCTCTTCTGTATCACAAGGGACATGTTTGAAGTGAAGGCAGATGCAGGCTACCATCTTGGTTTCCCAGCACTCTAGTTCATTGAGTTTATTGGAAGATGCCAGGATTTGTTCCTCGCCTCTGCATTTGTTTTTCCCCAAAGTGAGGGAAAAGCACAGCCACTTCTGACCCTAACGTGCGGCCCAGAGTTAATGGGGTACGTGACTACGGGGCACACTACCCAGCTTTCTTAGCCTTCAGTGGGGGCATGGCCCAGGTGACCCGGAGAGAGAGGACACAACCCTAGAAGAAGGACCCAGTCATAAAACCAGCCAAAGAAAGGCCCTGAAAATGGGAAATGGGAGCAGGGGCTGTGTCACATTCTGCTATTGGCAATTTCAGCCAACTGCTGTCATTGGAAAATGGTCCAAAGGACTTGCTACCTAGAGCCACCTTTTGTTAACCATTTTCCAGACCCCTGCAAGCCAGAACAAGGGTAGTTTGGGCCCATGCGACTGCTTATTTAGGCATTATGAGAAGCAAAGGCTAAGAGTCAAAGCCAATCAGTTTCAAACTTCAAGATGGATTTTTCTCTTTTCTTTCTTCACCATGGCAGTGATTAACCATCGGCACAAACTACCCAGGGAAGCGATGGGTCCTTCATCACTCAAAGCTTTTAAATTCAAACTGAATGTCCTTCTGGAATATACACTTTATCTAAAAGTGGGCTGTGGATTTCAGTGTAGGCATTAACTGGAAGAAATTATGACATCTCTAGGTGAGGTGAGATTGGGTTATCTAAGGGCAGAAAGGATCATTACATAAACCAACAAGTTTTTAAGGAAGACTTCCCTCAGTAACCCCTTTATTTATTCCCTGCTCTGATTGTTATAGCCCATCCATCTCTTAATACTAACAGCTAAACGTAAACTCCTAATATATTTTAGAGAGTGCCACAGGGTAAACGTGGAGCAGCGCTTCATTCAATTCAAGCAATATTGAATTTCTGGAAAGGTCAAGTCCTGACTTGCCTAATGCTATACTAAACACTAGGGACTTTTTACTGTTTCTTTTAACAGCATCTACACAACCCCACCAATTTTAAATAAAGGTTTGATTTAGACCTACACCCCATCTCTCTCTTTGGTGTTGAGGTTTTTATTCTGAGCAACTTCCAGATACCCTTAGTTGTGAAAATAGCCCTTGTTATTTGTACCAGCTAAACAAAACTAGTTCAAGAACTGTGTCCAAGGAAAAGCTAGAAAGAGGGTAAGTATTAAAACCTCCCTGCACCATTTCCCTATACCTGTAGCAAATAGATAAGCCCTTCACAAGGTCAGGCAATGTTTCCCAGGCAATTGCACAGATAACAAACTGGCAGTGCCCGGTCAACGGATCTCTCAGCATCTCCAATTTGCTGAGGATGGAAATGAGACTGCATTTGCCTAATGCTTCCTGGAGCTTGACAGAGATAATTCTGCATCCAAACTGTCAGAGAAGAGACGGAGCAACAGGCAAACTTCTTCCCATGCAGACAGCTGTAATAAAGACATGTCCTTATCCACTATTTGTTGAATGAGACCTAGATGATAGTAATCCTGTTGTAACAACACAAAACCAAAACTGAATTCATTCATTTTATTGAGCACCGTAGATTGACTACAACAATAAAGTGGTAATACCTGTCCTCCACTGATTTTATCTTTATTGTTCACAGCTTAATTGTCCCTCTACAACTAGGATATACAAATGTATTATTAAAATGAGACATCTGGCAGTGGCCCTAAATGCCTCTATGTCAGGAATTTACTGTGTATTATTTGTAACAGTAAATCTGTTGTGCACATCTGCAGCAGCAGAGAAAATCACATCTGACAGCAATGATACAAAACATTCACAGGAGCTTTGCAAAGGCACAAGACTGAATGAATCCAGGCTTTTACAGTCCTTTACGATCTTCACTGAACCTGATCGAGCTGAAGAAGCCTATTTTATGGCACTTTTCTCAATTTCAAATCAGCCGTCATTTCTTAAAGCAGAACACCAAGAAATCTTTCAAATAAATATGCCTATAATGAAATATATTTCATGGCACTTTCTATGAACTACAAATTGTGTAAATGTTTGTGTGCTTTGTGGATCGGGGCCTAGCTGTTTTGTCTACCAGAAATAAACTTAGATGCTCACATGAAGAAACAAACCCCAAAAAGTCCTAAACAATCTATGTGGCCAAGTTACTACCTCAAAACTTGCTTCCTTTAAAAGACATTTGTAAGACAAGGATTTCCTTTAAAAGTGCCCGGTAGCATTCTTTTCATTAAGGAAATACCAATGTTTCTATATAATTTCATTTTATCTTGGGTTTAAGAGAAAGGGAAAAAAATTGCTTGGAGCACACATTACATCACATTTAAAATCTCCTTCCAGAAATTATTATAAGTTTTATTTGATGGGTACACAGTTTTGATTTGTACAGTCAATGTTTCTAAAAGTCTGGTGATATTGAAGTGATAGAATTTAACATTCAAAATTCTTATCTCCTCCTGGCCTCTCCAATAATAAAAAAAAGGATTTCTTCAATATTCCTTTTTTAGTATGAAGATCAAAATTATAATATGGAAAAATAGTTTACACTTCCATTTTAAACACAGAAGGTTAGATATACTTTTTTTCAGGTCCAATGAGGAAAAAAAAAGATACACTAATATGAATACTTGCAGTGTATCACATTAAAATAATAGATTTAGCCTTAACAGCATACATAATGTTTCATATTATCTGAGATATATAAGCATCCACAGAATGAGTGACACTGAACTCATCAAGTTACAGAAAAACTGACTTTATAAACAAGAGCACAGACTTACACTGCATCTTACAGTGGGGTTTCTTTTAGACATAGCCATATTTTATCACAATTACACAATAAAGGAGCTATTTGGTGATTTTCTCATCTGGTAATTGCTTCTCATACATCTGTATTCATGTGTATTAATTTAAAATAGTGCTGTCAGATGAGCAAGCCAGAGCACTGGTTTTATCTACCAGGACTGATACAGTTTTTTCTACATTTCTAGAGCAAGGCTATACTCTGTCATATATTCTGCTGCTTCTCAAAATCAGCAATAAGTACTTCTTAGTACAGGCTCAGAAAATACTTTTTTGTTTCTGTAAGCCTGTTTTGCTCAGAAATTATTTTTCTTTTTCATGACAGTGAAGGACCAACCCTGATATCAATAAATGTTTTATTGTCTTAATGTAGCACCCCGGGGAAATAACACTACATGTCCAAATTCTCTCTTTGCTGTTTCATCAGACCAGTAATCCCCTGTCTGGGTGACACAAATGACAAGTAAATCATGAAACACCCCTATATATTCTAGATATGGGTTTGCAAGTCACAGGGGGGAATCCTGCAATTCCTCCTCAAGCAAGAGAAGAGAGGGGAGGCTGTGTCTGTGCACGGACAGATAACTCATACCAAAACAGGAAACTGTCTGATCAGGAGGGAAAAAAAAAACCACAACCTATGAAGCTGCACAAATAAGCAAAAGAGAATTACACAGTGAGACAAGCACACCCACGCACTCCTGGCATGAAAGCCTGGTAGCTAACTGCTCTGTTACATGGACGTGCCAGCCGCAGAGCAAGCATTGCTCATTTTAATTGCCAGGAGCGCCACTTCTCAACTTGCAAACATCTAAAGTACGGAAAGCTTTTGGGAACATCAACGCCTAATGTTGTAGCAGAAATATAAAATAATAATATAGTTTGGTTACATGAAATGGAAGCAGTACAAACACAGGAGAATTTGCTTTACGTGCTTCTTGCAGCATACAGATCTTATTAGCAAGATACCTTTTTCAGAACTATCTGGTATTTCCAAGTGGCCTATATTGCAGTAATAAGCAGCATGGTAAGCTTGCATTTGCTCTACCCTGTCACGTGCATGCTCTTTTGCCAACAGAATGCAGGGCTAATCACAAACATCTCTGGGTTGTTTTGGATAAAGGGTGAATGAAACCTTTTAATAACAGCGACCAACATCAGTCCTGCTACACTTTCTCGCTGCTTGACTCAGGATACCAGCACCACCTCCTGTTCCTTGGATCCAGAGAAATCATCTCCCACTCTACAACATACTGCTTTGCATCATGTGGAAAGAAGCCGCCAAGAACAAGATTACAAAACAGCATAAGGTTGGGAAAGGAAAGCTTAAGCAGAATGTATTCCTGCAAACTGAAATCTGGCCAGCTCCCAGGAGTTAATATTTCCACCCATGAAAAAATTGACTGCCATGGGATCCAGAAAAACACTAATCGGTCACCGCATTACTCTTGTATCCCATCAGAAAGGTAGTCCTTTAAACAGTACCTGGATAGGGGGGCATAAGTTCAATATTGACAGAGGGAAGCTTGCCACCTACTGAATCACCACCTGAGTCACCCCGTAGCTGAACCACATATTAGAGAGCTGGAAGCATGCACTGCCGTGCTGGAAACCGTCAGTGACGATGCTACGCCGAGGTCTGAGGAAGAGGAACTTCACAGGTTGCAGGTTTTCTGTCTTGTGGTTCCCTGGTGCAGGAAACACAAAGTGTACACAACAGGTTGTAAAATCCACTTTTAGTATAAACCACGGGGCTTGACGTGCATGAGGCTTGAGAAAATAGTTTCCATTTTCTGTAATAGCGATAGTGTATACAACTTCTACCTGTAAATGTAAAATGCAAACTTGGAATATCTAAACATCCGCCTGCAAGCCTCTCACAGCTGCAAAACCCCTGAAGGAGCCAAAGAAAGAAACATGGCAATGGTTAGCGCTACATTTGAACCACAGGAAAAAAATTAATGACTGATCCTTATTAAAAACTTAAAACCATTTGAGAGGTTTTTTTCCAGACCATTGAAAATATTAAGGTGGTGGTGAGTCTTGAGCTCGTGTCAGTTTGCTTTCTGTTGCTGCTGCTTTCATTGCTGTTGTATGAATCTGACCGTTGTTACATGAAGATTTGCTGCAGATGTTTGCAGAATGAGTTTTTGTTAACCTGGTGCCTGCTCACAGACTGTCTGTCCTCGGGTACACCAGCGGAAGGCAGGATAACAATGCACCCAGGGTTTATTTTTCCTTTACATATGTAAAATAGCAGCACAATATTGTTATTTGAGAATCCTCGTTCCAGTGCTCCCCAGTTCACCATTCCTTTACCACTTTATTGCTTTCTTCATCCATCGCCAATGAACTTCATCCATAGAATCATAGAATGGTTAGAGTTGGAAGGGACCCAAAAGATTTTGCTGAATTTTTAGAGTTGGAAGGGACCATAAAGATCATCTAGTCCAACTCCCCTACTGAAGCAGGATTGCCTAGAGCATGTAAGATCATCTAGTTCCAACCCCCCTGCCATGGGCAGGGACACCTCCCACTAGACC
>JAOXJM010000001.1:163799080-163819850 GCA_026413425.1 Tringa solitaria
TTCATAGGAGAGGTGCTCCATCCCTCTGATCATCTTCGTGGCCCTCCTCTGGACCTAATGATCCAGCGTGGGAGTGGTGTCTCCAGTGTTGGGGATGTGGTGCAAGGAAGGGGACAGGGGCAGCACGTCCCTTGGGGAAAGGGGGTGCATTTCAGCCACCCCAGACCTGAGGTAGTTCAGGGAGCCTGACTCAAGGACGGGCCCCAGGCCCGGCTTTTGTGAACTCGTTAGACAGGCAGGCTTTTATTTGCATGAAAATAGACTTTAGGAAGCCATTAAAATGTAACAAAAAAGTATTTAATGCCCTAGGGCCTACGGAGCTTATATCAAGCTCCTTATTAGACCTTTCTTTTCTTTTTTTTTTTTTTCCTTTCCCTTCTCCTCCCCTCCCTTGGCACGGCTGGGCTGCACAAACAGCCCATCTGGAAAACAGGGCAGCCTGGAAACACCTAGCTCCCTCCCTCTCTCTCTCTCTCTCTCCGTCCTCTTTTGCTTTTGGCTTTTGCAGCTGCTGTTTTCTCAGTGTTGTCTTGGGGCAGTTTCCTGTTGCCATAGCTGATAGCCTGCCAGCGCCTGCCCGCGCCTTTCAAGTGTCAACACCGCGAAGTTTGCTGCGATGGCCAAACGCTTGTTAATGAGATATAGCAGCTGGGTAGGGGTGAACCACTGAGATGGATAAAGGCACGCCGCTGGTGCAGGAAGCGATGCCTTTTGAATCTTTTCAGCGCTCTGAAAGCATTCAAATCAAAGAGGGTATGTTGTATTCATTAATAAACCGAAGTTCCCATGCAACTGTGTTAAAGCCAGTAGTTTAACTTCGCAATGGACAGGTGAATTTTTCAACAGTGTTTTACACCGGAAGACAAAGGGCAAGAAAACAAGAGTTTATGTACTGCCAAAGGCATTACTTCCCTATCTAGCAGCCAGACAGAATTGTTAAACTGAGCTAGGTATTTGCCATTTCCTGACAATAAAAGCTTCTTTTTTTCCTTTATTTTTTTATGCTTCAAAGCTCACAGCAGCCTGCTTGATCTGTCTCTCACACTTTTTTTAGACCTGTTTCTTAATTTTTTGTAAACCATGGTTAAAAGCTACAATAAAAAAAAAAGAAAAAGAAAAAAAAGATAACTTGTTAAAAACAAATAAAAAGCCAAAGAGCCTATAGACAGGATTAATGACCAAAGCTGCTTTCATTCAACTGGAGCAGTCCATGTGATCTGCAGTATGCATCTGTTTTGCTATAGCAGAACATAGGAGTGCCCAACAGCTGGGCAAAATAGGCAGAAAGAAAAAACAAAAGAAAGTAGCATGCAGTGTGAAGTTTTAAAGGCAACATGAGCCAAAGAGCATCTTAAAGATTTTTCCAGCATTTATTTTTAATTAAGTTGGGGCTTTTTTCTTTTCTTCTCTTTTTTCCTTTTTTTCCCCCCCTTTCTCTTTCTCTCTCTCTTTTTTGTTTCTTTTTTTTTCCTTTTTTTCTTTTTTTTTAGGAGAGGGGCAGCTGGGGAAAAGATTGAATGCTAGGAAAACATGTTTAAAACTGAAACAACCACAGTAATAATAGTGACAAAATTGCTTTGGAAAAGTTAAACAAAAGAAGTGTTAGAAACAGCAAAGAGCCATATGGCTCAACACGCCTGCCATTTTCTGGTTTATCTTAATTGTTTCCCTCACTTCTCTGCAAATGAATACAAGTGTCTCAGACTCATTTATATGCTTTCATTTCCCTTTCACAGTAACTTGTTCCAAGGTAATTTAAGCCAAGCCACTTAAGTGATATTTAGCTATTTGACTGTTTAGAGAACAGCAGTTTAGCTATATTCATCAGCCCACTGCAGCTACTGTACTTGTTTTCAGAATTTAGTTACACCAATCAACTACCTACTAAATGGCCCTCTTCGGGGTAAACTAAGTCACACAGGCCCTGACCCAGAAGTCACTAGGGTCAAGAGGATTCATGCCATCCACTTTAACAGGTTTTTGTTCAGGCATATTCTTCCACTCTAAAACTCAATTCCAGTGAAATATAAAGATGGAGCTTTTTCTTTTTTTCTTTCTTCCCAGAAATGTAGGCACTTAATTTATATTTTCTGTAAAATGTTTCATATTAAGATAGTCATATATAACATTAGTGTAATTGAAATGACAGATGAAATGTGAATTCACTGTAATACTTCCCAAAAAGATTTTCCACCAGAGTTTGTCTCTGGTGGAGGTGTGAGAGAGAGTACTGAGGCTTCAAGGATATTTTTATATGTGAAAATTTCTTCCAAATAGAAGATTTCAAATCTGGCCAGCCCTACTCTGAGCCAGGCTGTGATCATTTTGGCTTTGATTTTAACTGTTGTCATCCCAGTGCTGCCTACCTGGTCGCACAGATGTGACTGCAGAACATGTGGAAAGAGACCGGAGGAAGGTGCATGTAGATGTCTGGAGATGGCCATGATGCAAAAAGGACCCTAAGTCAGGAAGGAGAGTCAAAACAAAACACTTCCTATTAACAATAACATCAAGTGAAACCATGGCAAGCTGTTAAGCCTTTAAATAAACATACCATGACAAGCTGAAGCATAAGCTTCAACCAGCTTGTTAGAACACAGTCCTCTACCATGACAGAAGTTAAGACGTTCTGCATGCATGAATCTTGTGCCAAGGCACAAGCCGCACCTTGGCCACTCTGGCTACTCGGAGGAAGCAGCAGATTATGGAGGAAACACTATTAATGGAGGAAGACAGCGCTTTTCTCATCTTCAGGCTCTTTTCAGCCTCAGAAAATGATGACTTGTAGAATGGGTTCAGAGAACTCTTGTTCAGACACAAGCCAGTAAATTCGCTCATTCTTACAAAAGACAATGAATGATTTATAATTGAGTCAATTCAGTGAATGTCTGGGCTGTGCTCCTGTCCATATGGCTTCAAGAAGATAATTGCAGCAGTGGGGACAGAGAAAGTAGGGACAGACATCTGTTGAGCAAGAGTGGAGATTATTTTTTAAAAAACAGGTTCCGTAGGCAGGAATATAAGTATATGCTTTCTTCTTCCACCATAGTAACACTGCAGACCAGGCAGCAGTGGGCTTTCTAGGGTGCCTGGACCAGAACTCCTGCCTTCAGCGGAAGATTTAAGCAAAAGGAGTTGGAAAAGAAACCAAAGTATTCCCAGATCTGCCCAGTTTTCTGCTGCCTTCCTAGTAGTCTTTTAAACGTTCACAATACTATCAAACCTGTGACTCACAGTAGCACTGAAAAGCAGGGAGAAGATTAATAGAGATAGTTGCTGATATTGTCATAGATGATTAGTTTGTGTGTTCCAAAGATAAGGAAAGCGTAAACTTCTCTCAGAGATGATGCCATCAAAAAAGAGAAAACATTTTTAAGGCCCTCCAAAAAGAACATCTTGAAAGATGGCTAATGTCCTTTGGAATCACTCACTTTTTCTATATGTTTTAATTGATTATATATATACAAAATCACCATGGTGAGGGGCAGGGGGTGAAGGGAAGCAGCTTTTTCTAGATCCCCAAAACACTGTCTAATCTTACTATAACACACCCCTGTGCTTTCTAACAGGGCTCATGACATGTTCGTTCCTCAGCGTAGGCTTAATTCTTAACCTTAGTTTTGTCATAAAATCTCCAAATCATGGGGTTTTTTTTCATATTAAATGCAACCTGCATTTGCACTTCTGAGTATACATGGCTTATATTAAAGTATCAGCATGCGGTTGGTACTCCAAATGCATTGTCCTTTACTTTGAATGTGTGAGATTTTCTAGATAGCAAACAGACAGACTGTCACGGGTTCTTCGCTTGTTTGAGTTAGCCCAGACCTTTTCCTCAGCTTACACTTTCTAAACTTAACTTTACAGGTTGTTTCTGGTGTCTCCTCCTCAGGTCTTTGGTTTATTGGCTATTTCCCCTGACTTTAGATACATAAAACACCATTGTTAAAGGCCAGCTCCTGAGCACGAGGAAGACCATCTCTTCCCCAGATTTGTCCATGGCGCCTTAACGAAAAAGCCACATATTCACTGTCTTTTTCCTTTCATTCCCAAAACAGTAGTTATATGTGCATGCTTGTTATGTCCCTTTTTCTGAAAAAGACAGACCAGGCCCATAAGGATCTCAAACTCTCCCATCTTCCCAAAAGAGACACCTCTGTACCCCTACAGTTTTCTTCAGTTTACTTTCCTGCAGATCTATGGTCCTCACCTTCCCTCAAGGAATTACAGATTCTTAATGCCTGCTCCTAAAACAGGCTTCTGGGGCATTTCCTCAGGGGAAGAGTACAACTTGTTTTATACCCCCTTCTCAGAGACAGCCGGCAATAAACTGTGTGGATTACAGAGAGGAATGCTGGAGGGGATCCCAACATTATGTTAGATCTACCAAGCTGACAGGTTCAACAGAAACGCCTGAAGTTTCCTATCCCCACGCTATGACCCATAGCTAATCTGCATGACAATATATTGTGTAATTGCAGGAAGCCACTGCAATATCATTCAGGAACAGGAAGCTTGGGAACTGTTTACAGCTGCCGCTATGGTGATGAAACCTGTCATTACCTTGTGCACTGTTTATTCTGAAACATGGATGCAATTGCAAAGTCTTATCACTAAGCCTTATAGGGAAGATCTGCTGAAGTAAAAGAATAACATGGGAAGAGCAAAAAAGAGACTGGGCTTGGTTGATTGCTGTCACGATTACATTACACAAGTTGAAAGACAGTTTCGGCAATGGCTTATTGTGCTTGAGAAGACAGAATTGTTTGCCATCAGTTAGGCTTCAGTTAAGTTTACTATTCCTTATCTCTTGTTTAAGGTAGTACTTCAAAGGAGTACTTGCTTCTTGTCCTTTGACTCAAGTGGGCACAGCAGTGGGATGCCATGTGGGAGATGCAGATTTGAGAGCATTCATGTGCTCCCAACCCTCAGGCTAACAAGAGGCAGGCAATTCTGCCAATTATTTTCTCGGCTAATTTATATTAACTCATTAATCCATGCACAGTACTTTCAAAATGCAAAATTCTACCCTCATGCTGAATATGATTAGAAAGCAAAGAAACACATCAGTTTTAGACACATGTGTATCCATGGATCCAAGGATCTTTTAGGATCCTTGTTCAATTCCAGAAGAATGAAAACAAAGAAAAGACTGTTTGGAATGGAAACCTATGAGCTCCCAGGACAAGGGCTTAAAATCAAACACAGCTCAATAAGTAAAGATAGTCAAGGAAAAGAAGCTACCCATACACTTTCAAATCTACTTTTAAAAATTCTGAACTACTCTTTTTAGTGAATATCTCAAGCAGGCAACCATCAGGCCACCAAACATAATAAACAGAAAGGAAATGGTGAATTGACCAAATGTAGAAAGACAATACCACCTTCAGATTTAGAAACTGGACTGTTCACAGTAGATGATGCAGTGGTGGTTTTGCTAATATCGTCCTCTCTTGGGAGAGTAATTGGTTTAGCTGGACCCAAAGGAGGCTATGGAAACTGAATATACAGTTTCAGAGATTAAAAAAGATACTAATAACTATTGCTAGAACCAATTGAGTTACAGATACGGGGGTATCACCCTGAACCACCTAGAAATAGATTTGACAAATTTAATAGGAATGCACAAAGTTCTTTAATAGCTCAAACTGGGGGAGAGGTATTAGTTTAAACTTTTACCAAGCTGTAAAAAAACACAAACACTGAGCTATATTGCTCTTCTGACACTAGGGTTCAACCTCAGTATAATTTTAACCACAGAGAGCTGGCAAATTTTTATTTGATGTGATGCTGATATATAATTAATATTATTTGTATTACAGTAGCATCCCAATACCCAGATTATGGGGTGTTATGTTGCATTGTGGTCTACAGAGACAGACAGTTAGAGACAACTTTTGCCTCAATGAAGAATGTATAACTAAACATTTAGAGTAGAATATGGGAAACAGACAATTGGTCAGAGACAGGTACAGACACCGTAGCTGTGACCCATCTGTCCAAATTTCAAAAGCTACAAAGTACACACTTATGTTTGAGAGACTTTCTCTAGATTCATTTTTTAATTCACAGAGAGAATCAGGCCCTTCCAAAGTAGAACTTATTTTATCAAAAACTACCATGTAAGATAGGTTAAATGGTCCACAAGCATCCAGTTTTCTCCTTTTGTCAGGAAGGGAATACAAACTTGTAGATGAGACCTGATGTCGGTAGTGCTGAAGCAAACAGCTGGGTGTGATGAACCCCATGCTGTGGGCCAGGGAACAGTGAGAACAAGCTGCATCGAGAAGGAAGGCAGCCTGGGAGCTGTGGATCACAGAAATGTAGGCAAGGCAGCAGCCTGCCTGACAAGGGGATGCAGAGCAGGTTTGGGGATCATGATCAGCATCAACTGAGAGCCCGTTATAATCACACAGACAGAATCTAAAAGCAACTCCCAAGCAAAGGAGAAGTAGCCCCACTGAGAAGTGTCTTGGTTGGATGCCTAAATCACCTCTATGCTGGCCCTGAGCCCAGGCAGCCAAACTCCCCAGAGGGTGCGTACGCAAAACTATCTGTATATTGATAATCAAGCAAAGGTAATGCTTTGGGATCCTGTGACTTTCACTCACAAGGTGCTTGGAGCAAGTTGCCGCAGACGTAGCCAAGCCATGTACTCTGTGATCAGTCCACACTGCAACTTCTAGTCCAATGCCTGCACGGGAGAAATGGTTGTACATGGCTAAAACATACAGAAGCTTGGGCTAGATGAGTTTCCCTGCTTCTGGCATCTACCAAAGTGAGCTCCCTTTGGTACCAGTACCGCTCTGGCATACATGCTTCTGCAGAGTTTGATTATTCACTCCTGTGTTTAGGGTCCTGGGAAAGTTTGCTCAGCTCATGCTATCACCTCTTTATTGCAGTGACACTGCTTTTGATGCCCAAGCTCCCTTTGATAATTGTACACTTGCAATACATAATGGAAACAAGTTGTATAGGTGACCTTATAGCAGGTATGTGTTTTAATAGCCAGAATACTGTTACTTTGAAGGAACACTGTACACTGCCATTAGTACTATTGCAATCTTAAGGACTCTTAAGAGAGTGGAGGAGGGTACTACTCATTCTAAGAAAAGGTATCTGATCAGGCCCTAACTGGGTAACCGTTCAAAAAGCAAGGGCCCTCTTCTATTTAATCAAACACTTTTTTAGAGAAGAGGAGGAATTGAAGGAGCAGAAGAGAAGAAGGGAAATGAGAATATGCCTAAGAACATGTTCTAGTGGTTTCAGCCCTTGGTTTAAGTCAATGTCTCCCATGTCCTTGAAAATACCATTGGCATCCAGTCACTCGATTTTAAGTACACATCTCTGAGCTGCCTGTACAATTCACTCGTGTTTTTTTCTGATTACAAAGAGGACAAAGAAAGAGGAGAGAGAGACTATATTTCAAAAGATTAGTGTACATGTTTTAGTCACTCACACATTTCATTGTTCAAGATTACACTTTTATTAAATGAGTGTTTCACTTTCAAGTACATGAGAGTATTTGAAATATTTCAAGGGTACTTCTTTTAGCTTCTAACAACTAGACATTGCTGCCACCACTGGACTATTATTCAGAAAGTACATGAACCGGAGATATTCTCACCTCAGAAGTAATGTTGCTTCACTGACAGGCATGTAGTCAGGTGTATAGTTAGTAGCAGAATGCTCATTGTTTTATTACCATAATTAATTCATAAAATTAAATTGAAATTTCTTGAAAACTCAAGAACCATTAGACCAAATATTCTAGGTATCCTCATGTAGTAGAACCAATAGAAGTGCATTAGGCTTAAGCCATTGAGAAATATTCTCTCATTCTTTTGTTTTTTTTGGAGACTATTATTATTAAAGGATTGTCATAATTTCAAACTTCTTGCTTGTAAGTAAAGTAGAAGACAATTTCCTTAACCCATTGCTTGACCCACTGTCATTTTAACAATATATTAAAAACAAATTAGCCGCAATGTGTTGTGGGGGCACAGGTTTGCTTAAACCAAAGCAGACCTTAAGGAGATTCAACCCATTTGTAAACTGCTGCTCAGGTGAATTTGTGAGTCATCTGGCACCAAAAAGCCCTGCTCTCTCAAACATGATGGTTCCAATATACCCCAGGAAAATGACACATTTTAAAAGATGGTACAGCACAGCAGGTCATCACTGTTTTCCAAAAGTATTTCTAAATATTTTCTTACCTGTTCCATAGAGAAATGTCTTATCTTTATTATCACTATTATAACTACTACAAAAATACTTCCCCCCCCAAAAAAAGGCTACCTCAATTCTAAGTCAAGTAATTCAAATCAAATCTGTGGCCAGGCTTTGATTTTCGGGTCAAATTCTGTATGCAGGTGGTTCTCATTTAGTTCAATATGATCCCAAAGAATGCAGTAGAGGACTGAATTTGGCCTCTACCAGCTAGCCTAAATATGTGATGTGGTTCTGTCTTTACACTATATTGGAAAGAGATACTGTGCTTCTTTAGTTTATGAGTCTGCTTATTATCAGTCTTGGGGAAAGAAAAGATGGTTAAATTTAGATTTCCACAGAATGTTTTGATTTAAGCAAAAGAATTCAGTGACCACCAGTTTGGAACATCTTTCTGGTGTCATAAGTAAGCAGTAAGCAGATTCAAAAAAGCTGTGCACGTACACTTAATTGATTGAAGCAGAGAACAAAGAGAACATCAGCCTTCCAGGTTTAGATGAGGATCAGGTGGTTTCAAGCTGAAAAGAAACAGGGGCCTTTGTTTTGTTTTAAGCAAAATTCTGGGAACCTCCATGGTTCTAAATGCTCTGCATTGCTCTAAAATGCAGGAGGCAAAAACACCAACAAAGACACTTGTTACATCATTTTTCTCACTCATTCGTTCAGTGGTATGTGAAATTTCCCACATTTCCCATCTTTGAACAAATTCCTTCAAAAACAATGTTCCTGTTTAGCACTAGGTAAATGTGAACTAGAGCAATGCAGTGACATCGGGCCATGGCACTTGTATAGGGCTTGACATTGCATCGCTTCAACAGGAAAATCCATAGTCTCAAAAGTAATTTCTAGTGATTTAAGGCCTACAGGAAATAAATAAAATAAATAAAGACATATGGGAAAGCAGCGCGCTAAAAAAGTAAGGATGATTGGCAGTGCCATCAGCAAACTGTAGCTCTGGGAGGATTAGCACTAGCTGTCAGAGATTCCTCTCTTACTCCTGTCCGAACATTTGGCAGTTTATGCTACTGCCTGGCTGAATCTCTCCCTTCACACTTCTGCCCTGTAGGGTTAGAAAATTCCAGCTTGCTCACACCTCTCGCTTGAGGGGCTTATGCAGATGGAAAATTAATATTCCACTGTGTTTGGCCCTCTGATCACCCCCTTTGGCTAATATAGATTTAATCTGACAAGCTTGCCTCAGAAAATGCACTGAAGAAGGGGCCCAGGGACTGAGGAGAATATGTTGCTCTCCTGTAGCATAGCCAGAAATGCTGTACCATAGGGTAGCCAAGTGACTTATTTTCAATAAATAATTTATTTTCTGGGGTAAAAAAAAAAAAAAAGCCATTCCAAGTGGAAGAGGTTCTTCAATTTGAATTAGATTTGGCACATTTGGGTTGGCACAAAAAATGGGGAAAACGTTCAAAAATTACAAATTGGCTCATCTAAGTTTTTCTGAACCACACTGATAAAGAGGGGCTACGTTTATGAAGGAGATTTGGAACAATTCACAAATCAGAGGAGGCATATGTCTTACTGGGTAGGATAATGTTATCCAATATAGGAAGCCAACACTCAAGATCTTCCCCTTGCCTCATTCAGTGTGTGAGCTTAAAATCTGTCCTTTGACGTTCCAGAGCACATAACCAACCTAGCAAACATACAAGCTTTTCTGTGGAAAGCTGTTCTGCTTTGCATGGCAAATTGGATGGTCAGAGTGACCTTTCTCTCCCAACTATCTGGACCATAAACCTGCAGTCTTTTTCATAACCCAATCCACATTTATTTCAAATGATCCAATTTCAATGGGACAGAAAAATAAGGCCTATCTCAAGGAGCCAAGTATTTAGTTATTAAAATTCAATTCCCTAGTGGAAAGTCCTAACCTAGATCCCAGATCTGGTGATCTAGATGCAGAATGACCTGAATGCACGTGTCCCTCCTTCCCCACCATCACTAGAATTTGGATCTAAAGGGGAACAAACTATTTTTCCCTCTGATCTGTGGGATTTTTTTCCACTTTGGCTGAATGGCAGCCCAGCTCCCACAGGAGTGGTGGAGATTTCCTCCATTCAGGCATTGCTCATACAATTGCATTCCTGTCTCCCGGTGGCATTGAGCTCTGGCTTGTAGTACAAAATATGGGCACCTCCACGGGCTGTGCTTCCAAATGGAAGAGGATGTGGCTGCTCTGCATTGTGTGGCTCTCAAAAGCAAAACTTTGTAGGACCAGCTCCCCGAAAGGTTGTCCTCCAACTGCTTTGCTCTTTCTTTCATCTTTTCCTTTAATGAATGGAATCAAAATAGCTGTCTCATTACCATACCAAGTTAGAAACTGAGAATAGTGAAATACACCCTCATGAAAGTGATCAGCTTTGAAAGCTGCTTTTGGCTTTAGACTACACTATTATACCTCTTAAGGAGCTAAATAATTTTGTCTCTGAAGAATAAAGTTTATAACAAAGTAGGCTATATATAGCAGAGTTCTATATTTGAATGAGAAACACTGTCTCTGTTCTGTGACAGGGATTATCTTTGGCTGATACTATCTGGTTCGTGTAAAATAAATCTGAGATCACAGTGTGCATACTTTAAGCTATCAAATTTCCTCTTTTGTTAGTATTAATGTCATTATCAGGCTCCTCATGCTTTTGACATCGGAGCATTTAAAAAAGGAAGCTGCATCTAAGTGTTCCTGTGTGTGGAAAAAGTAGAGAAAGAATTATTTCCTCCCCTTGTATATTTATTATATCACGATTCCTCTTTCTGTCTTCTGTCTGCTTTAACTGCCAAACTGTCTGATATTTTATGTATTTTCCATTCTTCACTTTTTTTAAAAAAGAAAATCTCAGCTGTTCAAAGTTACATTGTCCACTCCTCAGTCTTGATACAACTAGCTAAAATGCTACATAGAATATTTTTAAATCATGATCAATTCAGCATTTCCAGTTTTTAAAATGTTGCTATAAATGTAGGCTCTCTAAATTCACATTTATTTACTGAGTGTGGCATTTTGCATAGACAAACGGAAATCTTCAGGAATTTTGGTATGGTTCAGTGTAAGTTGAGATGAAATCATGTATGAAAACTGGACATGTAATTTTTATAAAGAACATTTTCTGATCTAAGACCAAAGCACGCAAGCAGAAAACGCAGGCTGTAATGCACATTCAGAGCACCTGCTCGCTGCATCCATGGGGACTTCATTGCAATAACACCTTAGCTCCCATGACACGTGGCAGAACACTAAGACACTTCTTTACACGGAGGAAAGAAAGAGGCAGTTCTGTAAGTTCTGAGCGCTTGAGACCTGAATGGCTTTGAGGTTTTTGAGCAAAGAGAAGATTCAGGCTGTGTTTTTGTGGAGATTTTAGAAACAGCTTCATGAGCAACTTTCACTGAAATGCAAAGAACCTGAATGCAGGACATCAGCACTACTCCAAAATCTCCCAAGATTCAGCAAACACACTCTCTCCTCCTCGGTGGTAAGCCGCTGATAAGATGGGGGCCCACCTTATCTGTGTCACCTTTGGGTGGGATGTACCCAGCGCAGGGCTGCACTGAGCCTCCTGCCTGGCTTCTGAAGCTGCCTGGGGAAGTGTTGTCACCTGGGTCTCCTGTGGCTGATTGCAGCAGCTCTGACCTCCCAACTCTAGGACTGTGCAGACCCACAGAGATGCCAATAGTACAGAAGTAGCTGCTGAAGACCCTTTCCTCGACAGAGAGTGGGTGACTTAACCCAGCAAAACATTTAACTGCGTTTTGCATGTGCTTTGCTTTCTTCAAAGAATATATAGACAGCCTGTAGGGAAACTGTGCTGCCAATCTAAGGCGTTTCCTTATTACTGTCCCCACCACAGAAAATTATATCTATATTTTTAAAGCAAGCTACTTACAAAGATTTGGGCTGGAGCACAGTTAAATGAATGTCTGAAGAAAGACAGGGGAGATGGTAACTTCTGGCAGAGGCAATACTGAAAATTTGGGCCTGTAATAAGCACCTAGCATATGTCAGCTGCTGAAATCTTTGAATCTCATTTTCAGTGACATTATTACAGAGTACTATAAATATCTATGGATTTGTATAATGCAGAGATTCATAGAAAGACTATGAGCACTGCCATCAGGCGCTCAAAATTAACCCACATCTTAGTTCACAGGGTTTTGTTTTTTTCAATCCATGGCTGCATGTTAGGAGGGAAATTACAGAATTTAAAACTGAGGAGAATAATTTCCACTTACTTATTATTAGGGATAATCAGGATTCTTACAAGCCTTACACTAAAATTCAATGTGCTATGTTTGGTTTTGGTAGTCTTCCAGTGACCCTTTCTTGAATGGAAATAAAATTTCAACAAGAAATCAAAACTGTTATTAAAAGGGCTAAAAATACACTGCATTTTCTCTAGGCTGCAGCAAAACCTGATGTACTTTTTTTAGCATTTTAATATCAGAGATTCTAAAATTTTGTTTGTAAAAGGCAATCCTGATGCTTCTATTTTAAGCAGAAAAGTGGTAAACATTTATGTATTATCAGACATTTTCGCTTATAGAGTGAAGAGGAACTTTAAAGTCTCTTTGACGGTCTTTCTGAGAATAAGTGTGTTGACAGAATCTCATCTCCATATCTGCACCAGAAAAAAAATTGCTGATCACTCTATTAGAATGAAGGCTTGGAGTCTACTCTAGGAAGTCTAGTAAACTAACAAAATATGTAAGTCCCAGAAATAACTACCCTGTGATCTGAATCCTTTCTTTTCCCTTTTTCTCCTTCTTTGGTTAAATACTGCCTAAGAAAACCCCAAGATCCTTATGTGGCCATTGCTGACTTGATAACAGAAGAGATAAGCTCTCACTGCCCTCAGTAGCACATATAAAACTTATCCAGATTTTTAAACATCCTATATACATACAGATATACACTGATATAAATTGTTCAGTGAAGTAGCTTTGTTTCTTCATATGCTCCCACTTCACACATCCCTCCACAATCCCATGAGATGTCCCCCAGCTCTTGGTCAGGAAAGCCGCAGCACGTACTCTCCTGTAGCCAGCAGTATGTGGAAAGTGGTCACCTACCATCCCTTCATACACTACAGAGCTGAATTATATTGGCTTTTCCCTCAGTCACAGCCCTTATTTGGGTCTCTCTTGCCTCTGCAACCATCAGTTTCCACAAAATCTGTAGGAAGTTAGGGTTTCTGGGACCTCCCGCTTGTTAGTGTTGGTTGTCACATAGCAACCAGTTCCAAAGTTATTACAGAGGAGGAATGAGCAAGACATATGGGCATACTCCTCACCATGTGATGGCCTAAGCGTCATTCCTCAACCAAGCTAAACTCATGCACATATGTGTATATATTTAAGTTAGGGAAAATGCCGAGGGAGTTATCTCAATTTAAATATAGAGATTAGAAAAACTGCTGAAGGACAGTTCCAAAAGAAAAGCAGGGGATTTTATGTAATTTTTTTTTTCAGCCATCTCAGTTTCAGCAAGGCAGTCGCATAATTTCTCATTTCAGTTACATCAAAATGTAGTACATGCAAAGCATGGATTCAGGCAGTTCAAGGTCCTAATTCAAGCTAACAGTAGCCTTGCGGCGGGAAGCTGTTGTTTCCCACTAATGGGCATCTTCCAATTTTATTATTTGTCTTTAAAGCATGGCTGCACCAGACTCAAACCAACCTGTGAAGTCCAAACTGATTTTTGGAACACTATCAAATGATGTGAAACAATAAAGCCATGAAACCAGTAATACCATTTAAAAAAATCACTTTCAGGTACCTTGTCATCCAATGAGTTAAAGGTAGGAATGAATCCTAAGAAGGATTTTGCTCTTTAACAACTCTGGAAAAACAACCTTAGATTTTTATAGAAACTATATAACTGTATGATGAATCTTTTTTTTATATATATAATATATACATGTTCTTGGACCAACCCTTGCATGGTTGAAACAAAAAAGAAAAATCCTTTAAAAGCGAACGGAAGTGTATGTATGAGTACAGCAGCAAAGCTTGGGCCCACGGCGTTTCCTTCAGGGGAAGGCTGATACATTACTAATAGCTGCATTCGCAAATATGTAGAAGGGTGTTTAGATTTCCATAAAAGATACTCTGAAGCATGGCAGAGTGCCCCAAAGCGGCAGAATACCTGCTAGTCAGTGAGCCTGGGTTCCCGTCTCTCCCGCTCAAGTGTCTCTGTTATGTAACAGGAGAAGGGAATGTTCCTCTCTTTTTGGCAAAGGACGCTGAACCCGGCAATTTGTCTTGATGGGACTGAGCAGAGTGCATGAAACCAAGTGAGTTATTACGGCTTGCGGTTTCAGGAACGAGTTTAAAGATAGCCTCCAAATTATCAAAATTTACATAAAGAAAGACATCTGACTATGGCCATGAAATACTTCTACCAAGTTTGGAAAGCAAAACTCAAGCAATGAATGGTCTATGTCATAAATCAATTTTTTGGCTGCATGAACAGGCCAGCGAAGAAAGAACATTGAATAAGCAAAGGTCTTAATATTCTGACAATTATAAACAGTCCTTTGTTTTTCTTTTTCTCTTACATGCACATGGGTGTGGGTTGGGGAAGCCATATATTCATAAAACATCTGGTGTTCAGCTTGTTGTTATAATCAATCAGTCTTTTTATTTTATTTTTCCAACACTGCGGAAAAAAAGGGACTTGGACCTCTTAATTAAAGAACCAAAGCCTCCTCCTTCTGGATACAAAGGCAGCGGGATCTGGCTCACAGTCTATTATTTGCAAGATTTGCCTTAGAGAAGTCCTCATGGTTGGAAAGAGCAGTTCCTTGGGTTTTAATATCTTATGGTAAAAGCTGCTGAATTGATGGCAGATAGTCTCCAGAATGATTGTTTGCTCACAGGACAGAGAATGGCAATGCTGACTCACACTTTTTACGCACTTATAGTCATTACTCCTGATTTAGAGGGGCAATATATAATGGCAAAAAGATATTTTAGCTTTTAGACCCTATACTTACAAACATAATAATAACACAAGCATTCATAGTAATATAAAAGTACATAGTAGAGTATTAAGCATACGTAGCAATAACACTTCCACAGAAAAAGCTTCCTAGCTCCCATCATTCACAATACAGCATTACAGCTTCCCCAGATGATTTAAAACCAGTTAGCACTAAGTTTGAAACCTCATTCAGCAACTAAAGTCACCCCATTTGGTCAGGGGATCTTTTTTGTGCCTTTGAGGAAGAAGGGACACATTTGCAAAAGCACTTTTCATCCTGCCATCCCTGCAGAGGACAATGAAATTATTGGCTGCAGGATCTTTGGAAATCTGGTTCCATTTTGGAGAGTTTTGTTAGTGGCACTGATTTTTTCTGTGCTCTTACCTGTAGCTCTATTGTCATTCATGCCAAGAGGAAACACATAACTGCTTATCACGTGCATCCTGGCTGTCACTTCATCTTCAGATCTTTGGAGTCTGAGAAATAAATAAACACTAAGAATTAAAATTAGTTATCAGTCATGGCTCCTTCAATACAGTAGATGTGTCATGTGTACATGCGTGTTTATGGGGCTGGGAGACTCAGGGCTGAGAGACAAGTACAAGACTCACCTACAGGTGACCTGAATCTCTTTGTGGCACCGGAAGGAACCTGGTGGGAGACATTTGGGCATCTCACGTGACACCATATACCCATGAATCCTGCCCTGGTTCTCCACTGACAGGAGGAGAAGCTTAGCTCTCTAGTTTACGTGCAGACACTTTTATTTAGATACCCAAAATTAGGTGTCTGAATCTGAGGGTGAACCCCAGTCAGCCAGCACGACTTCAGTGTTCTCTGGACTTCACTGACCAATTTTGGTGACTTGGAGCTTGTCTCTGTCAGTGACTAAGTGAACTGCACAGCAGAGTCAGTCTGTGAATTATAGCTACGTAAGGTGATTTGCAAACTTTTTTGCATTTGTGTAAATAGGACGTAGAACACATTTTCACATGTTAAATAAAACTTTAAAAAGCCAAAATGTCTCTCAGTTCTTTCATCTCTCTTTGAAATTTCCCCCTCCCTCCCCTGCAAGGTTTGTCTCTCATAAACATATTAAAACACCACAAGCAAAGGCGTAAGATAACCCAGTGATGAAATGACTAGCCACATAAGCGTCCTCACTTTGCAGGAAACCTCGTCATGACTTTGCCTTACCTACACATTAATGAAAAAATCTTGTGTTTTGTAAATAAGCTCTGCAAAGTCTGGTGGAAAAGTGCTTTCTTCCTTGTTTCATCAATAAAGTTACTATGTGACTTTTAAAAAATTCCACTGCACTAGGAAAACTTCTGTTTCCTTTTATGTCCAGATTTAGCAAGTTTTTCAAAGCCCTTCTTATTAAGAAAAGTTGTGGCTGGAAACATGGATAAGTAGCTACAACGATTCCAGAAACTATAAATATTCAGGTTATGATATTCAAGAAATTATCCTCTCTGAGGTGGGCTTTATTGTCTCCTAGGGCCCACCTGCAGCTAGGTAAGGGCCTCCCAAAGTGAAGTGGATGGCCCTAAATGATCATAGGTGGTTTTTAAAAAATAAACACAAAATTAGTTTCACACCTACTTAGACAGTTTAGAATTTTAATGTGCAAAGTCTGCCAGGGCTTTGCAGTGAAATAAGGCCATGCATTCAAGCTCCCTAAAGCCAATCAGAAAGCCCGGCTGAGTACTACCCATTTCGCAATTAGGAATCACTGCTCAGTTCTAGAGCACATTATTAACAAATAAACTGTTACTTTGATCACGTTTTAACATTTACAATCTCAGGAAAACTAACTATGTTTAAAAAGGACCTGTTCTAGCCTCAAAAACACTGAGAAGATTTGAAATCTGTTTCATGTCACTCTCTGCAGGTACTCTAGCATGTAGCAGGCTTTTCCAAATTTTTCTTAACGTTGTTTCCCCCCCCGCCCCCCCTTCCCATTTCTGCTGAGAGGCTCCCTCTAGGTGTTCTTTGATACATTTATGGTTTGTGACTTCTGGATGTCTGGTAGCCCTTGCATAGGTCAAAAGCTTTATATCTGGGGTCACCAGCCACATGACAGCTCGGTCCCGTCTCCTCCAAGGTGCCCTCTCTGGCCACCCACCATCACCCAACACCAGCAGACAGGCAGCCTGAGCACTGCCCCTTGTGCTGCACGTGCAGCCCGTCCAGCATGTCCTGCATTTGTCCTGGATTTATTCCACATCTGCCAGACAGCTCTTATGCACGTTACCGATTTGGAAAAGCTCTAGATATGACGGAGCATTACTCGAACCAGTCGCCGGCTTTAAATGAGGGATGGATACAGTTATGTTATGTTCCACTGGTTTCTGTCAGCATTTCTTCATGCCGTTCGACGACACCGGGCAGTGCTAACTCTTGCTGGAGCTCTGGGGATCCTGAGGGATTTAACTCTGCCACCTCTGTTCCACCTTCGAGGGAGTGTGACAAGGCTGCCCCGTAGATCCTAAATAGGGATCAGCCTTCACTGTGTCTAGCACTGTTTGGATTTGTATGAACGAACATTTATTCATCCTGCAAAAGCCTTGCCAATTAACACTGCATTGTTTCAGTTTCTTTTTTCCATTTGCTTACGGTGATCCTTAAGTCCCAAAAGATATGCATTTATGATAGCAAGATAATTCTGTCACTGTTTTTATGAGTGCATTGTGTATTAATGGGTTTCAGTCCAATGAAGTTCCTGCCCAGCACCATATACAAACAGTACCACATTATGAATGCCCTCATAATTAGACTCATTAAAGGACTACGGTGCCCAAAGTGCACCTACAGTTAAATCCAGACCCTCTGTTAGGCTTAACCTAGTTCATCAGAGCAGGACAGGTGTCTCTGGAGGACTCCACCACAGCTAACACATTATTTGTACAGAGAAATAATTTAGGAAATAATAGTTATTCTTACATTGCCAGATATCTTGCTCCCACGTTACATCCCAATCATCTAATGTCCCTAGCCTAATTCATAAGCACTAATCAGTTTTCTGACTTTCTTTTGAAATGAAGAAACTGATTCTCTGTGACACTGGACTTGCAAGCTACCCTGGGGAGACACAACTTGGGGATCACTCCTGCCAGCCGGTGTAAGTCCCCGTGGTTGCTGTCCCAGTGCCACCACAACTGCATCCCCGGCTACATCAACAGAGCTATTTTTCATCAGCTGGAATGCGTTTTTCTACGTCGACAGAGCCATGGAGGACAAGGGTCTCACTGAAATGTTTCCTCTCTTTGTTCCTTATCTGATCCCAGCTACTTGGGGTGCAGGAGCCAGGATTATTTCCAAGTTTGTCCTTGCTGAGTTGATGATGATGACAACAATAGACTCACTCTTATATAATAGACTATATCCAGGTCTAGGGTTGCTAATTTAAGCACCCAGCTCTAGAGCACATGTGCCTACACCTGATGTGTATCACCACAAGTAAGCAGTACAGTCCCAATAAATGACATGTTTCCCTCTTGCTCTCAGTGAAGAGGCATACATGTCCATGAAGAGCTCCAGAAGACAAACCAAGCACCCTAAGTATATATACCTCTCTATGCAGACTGAACAAAGAGCCAACGTAAATGCTGTTTGCCTCCATCCAAGCTGAAATCCAAGTCACCTCCCTTTTTCTGAGAAGAGGACCTGCATTCAGAAAGATAGCTGGTTTTGCACAGCAATGTAATTGTTAGAACATGTGCAACATCAAGACTCTACTCATGATAAGACATTCGTAAAACCATCACCTATTTCATCATAATGACCCATCTACATAGAGTAGGTTTAAATGGCAAGTTTAAGATGTTAGCTGTCTTCTTTGGCTTGCCTACTCCAGCAATCGCACCATTATAATTTTTGTAGGGGTAAAACAGCATTAGCATTGGAAAGGAAATGTGAAATTACTTCAGAAGCTATGATTTTAATTACAGTCAGTGGAATGGGGAAGAGGACAGAAAAGGAAATATAAATACAAAAGGCGTATAAATAGCATTCCCTCTTAGGACAGTACTATTTATCTTACTCTGGCTATAAAGTTGCTTTATTTTCTTAACTTCCTGCTTTGGAAAGCAGCCACTAAATTAAAAGAAAATGTGGTTTTGTAATTCAAGGATGATTTTCTTTAATTTATAAAGCTGGAGAATCCAAAGCAATGATTAACATAAAAGGCAAGTTGGGGAAAGATTTAGCTGATTCTAAATTCTTTTTTAAAAAAGAGAAGGAATTCCTTTCCAAATAAAAAGAATGCAAATTCATGGTGACTATTAGGAACAGTTCCTCTTTCTCATACATTCATTTTTGACCTGTTTTTGCCATTCTCACATTCATTGGTAGAGTTGTCATTGGGATAAATAATACTGAAACTGATGTCTGCTCATAATGTAAAGTGCTACTCATTTTCAGTAACGGTATCTTAATTCCCTAAATAGCTATACAGGAAAAGAAGAAAAGAAAAAAAACAGATTTTCAAGGAAATGTGTAAACCTGTGATTAATGAATAAGTGTATGACACGGTTGCCTAAATGTATGACCCTGTTGTAACTGTAGTCACCACAGGATAGCCCAGTGGGCGCCTGGCTTCCACAACAGAAGCAAATCTCCCACAGGCTCTGTGCTGTGTTTCCCAGCACTGAGTGGACATGTTTAGTACCTTAGGGCATCTCAAATGGCTCCAAATGCCTTTGTTTGTGAAATTGGACCTCTCCCAGAGAGTCATCATTCCACATCCTTATTTTTAAAAACACTTCCTAACTTCTTCCTTGAAACCCAGTACTTTATTTGTACCTTGGGCCCATTCAACACACAGTAATCTCATGTTGCTATAGCCCAGGCAATAGCTGTGTCTCTGTTGCTAAATCAAAAGTCATTTGGCACCAGCTGGCTTGGGCCTTCATGAGAAGATTTGTCTTGAAGACAGCTAGTTGGAAAGATCCAACACAGAACCAAGAAGCTATCTGTTGACAAGATTGGATGATCACAGATCTTGCACACAAATCCACTTCCTAACCTCTTCCCTTTTGTAATACCTGCACACACACCCACACAAATACACACTCCTATGTACACAGGTACACACACACACACACTCTCTGAAACAACAACAGAGAAACACATTGTTTTAGAGTAAACATACAGCTGCCTCCAGGAAAGAGAAAGAAGGAAAAAATATCTTGTCTCGTCTACCTCCAGAGCCAATGAAAAGGGACAAGCCTGTTGAAGGGATGACTAGTCCACACATCCATCCATTGTTTAAGATGTATTGAACATGCATCTGAAGGTGCCTCCACTGACCATAGAGGGACCCTGGTTGGTAACAGCAGACTAGAGACTTGACTTTTGGATGAATAAAACAGGCGAGAGAGTACCCATATGTGACTGTAAATTCGCATGTTGACAAAATTGCCTGTGATGTTTAGATCAGTTGAGGCAAGACCTCACATACTGTGTACAGTTCTGGGGCCCTCACTACAGGAAAGACATTGAGGTGCTGGAGCGTGTCCAGAGAAGGACAATGAAGCTGGTGAGGG